>JAEIGF010000408.1:5252500-5617500 GCA_018903485.1 Drosophila littoralis
ACCGCCCAGAACCAGCCCAACGTCTCCGCCCTTTGTTCTTGCCTGGCCGTCATTTGCATTTGCATCCTTGCCTCGTTCTGTTTATTTGCACTTGCATTTTGTGTTTATTCACTTTTTGTGCAGCACTCCCTCGTTCCAGCACTCCCTGTTTGCCAATTGCCGAATGCCGTGTAATTTGTAGCAACAACTTTTTGATATCAATGTAAATTTTAATTTGTTTGGCAAATATTTTATCCAACATTTTGTGGCATGAATTGAGCTGTGAAATTGCCAGAAGCAGCGCCAAACCAAAATGGACAAACGCAACAAATTTAAATACAAATAACCTAAAACTACTGATTTTAGTGTAAACAGCAAATTTCACTGTATATATACATTGGGAAATCGACTTCAACAATGTTTACTAAGCTGTTTAATGTTTTAATACCCTTTCTGCGGAAAGAGAACAAATCTTTAGCATATGTAAGAAACACTTTTTGGTTTTCACTAATTATTTTTTCAAGCTTTAAGTAATTCTCAAACTCCAGGCTATGTCAGAGTCGTGGTTTAAGTTACATTTTAAAGTATCCTGTAATGCTGAAAGCACTTCGGCAAAACCCTCTAGCTAATAAATGGCTTATATTTTATTTTTTTAATTTATCCAGGTCTTATCTCATCTTACGGTCTCGCCCGCCATATGTATAAACATATACAAACTTATAATAATTAAGATTGCGGGATAATATATAATATTATTGTAAAAACAAGAGACTCGAAGCTGGCGTTTTTTCATGATAAATAATAATTTTTTTTTTTTAAAGTATCATATTGTACTTACATAAAATAGTTACATGTTTAATAAATTTCCTTTTAGAGTTCAATAATCTGCAAATCATATCATAATTATATCTATAATAGCATATCTTTGACTACAGGGTATCGCGCCGTCATCATTTGTAAGCAAAGCTTACACAAGTAACCAAAAGCATTTACCAAAAGAACCAACTGCGAAATGCAGTGGGGTGAAATTCTTCAACACAGTTTGTTGAGGCAAAAGTTGTTTCGCTTTTGATTGTCGGAACATTTGAGTGCAGATTGTAAAGTTCTCAACTTGATCAAAACTAAGTGGCGAAGCATTTGCACGCATGCCAGGACATCAGCAGCCGACAGCAGCAGCAGCAGCAACAGAGTCCTGTCAGTTAGCAGTGCGTACATGTGTGAATGTGTGTGTGTGTGTGTAACAGCATGTCCCGCTGTGCTCTTTTTCTCACTCTTGCCGGCCGCTCTGCTCTGACAGCCGGTTTTCAATTTGTAATTTTTGCTTAGGCGTCTTGTGCCTCGTCACTTGCGAGTTTCTTCAAGCGACACGTTTCAAAGGAGGCAGCGTCCTGGCACCTCGTCCTGGCCGCTGACGCTTGTTGACAGCCGCCGTCGAGCTGGCAGTCAGTCAGCCAATCTGAGCCGTGTCTGGTGCTGTCAGGCACGGGAATGCTGTGTGGTGCGGTTATTTCAATGGGCCTCTGTTGCATGCCCCTCAGTCTAGACAGTGTCGCTTCGTGGCTTCACTTCGTCGAACACTCACGATAATTTCCTAATGCGGACTTTGCGAGCATGCCAAATATTTATGCATTTCCATAATGCACCCAACTTAACTGAGCCAACTTACAAAGCTGCCAAAGGCATTGGCAATTCTGTCCCTCTCTCTCTCTCTCTCTCTTCTTCTGGCCCGATTTGATAGACAGGCGCGCCGAGGTCAGTTAGCGGCTGAGTAACAGTGCCTACCAGCATTTTCTTATCGCGATGAGGCTAGAAAAAAATTGCATGGAAATGCGACGCCAGCAAAGCTGACGAAACCAAATGAGTCGCCGTTCGTTCTTGTTTCTCGTTGCTCGTGCGATAAAATAAATAAAATCGGCATTTTATGCAAATGTCGCAGTCGACACAAGCGCAAAATTGTTGGCAGGGGCCAAATAAATATGCTTCAAATGAACAGACACTTAATTTTAAGCAACAGACATGCTGGAAAATAGGGGAGTTCACGAGCAACTACATCAATGAGAAGTACCAAGAAAATGTGCCAAACAAAAGAATGAAATCAGTTGCTTCATAAAATATGCTCGGTAAAAATACATTTAGAAGCGAGTAAGCTGCCAGTTAAACTTCACTTTTGAGATGCGAGCATACAAATTCCAATTAGCTGCAGCTTAGTTGCCCAACAAAAGCCAAGCTGGCTCCAAAGCACAAACAAAGACATGTGAAAATTGGCTCTTAACTTGGCCAAAAATACTTGAAACCCAAAGAAATCACATTCTGGCAAATGTTCCTCACTTATTACATAATTAATAATTAGACGAGCAAAAGTATTTTAATAACTCATGCCACTGGCCAACTGAGTACTCAAGTTCTTAAGTGCCCAAGTTGTCTGTGTGCGTGGGTCAAATCAATGTGCGAAACGTGCTAATTGCGGCAGCTGTGCAAATGTGTGCCTTGGCCATTTGATAGTTTGCCATCATTTTGATGGCTTTCGGGCTGTCACAAGCCACACCCACACCCGCAGACACGCCCACAAAACTTGGCATTGGGCTAGTTTAATGTGTGCGCTGTTGGCCATTGCCAAAAAACTAATTGCCAAGGCATCAGTGTTTGAGGTCAGGCTCACAAACTTTTGCATAAATGCCTTCAGGCACCACACACACACACACACACACACACGCATACACAATTGGGTGGCATTCTTTAAGGCCGAACTACTCGAAAGTTTCCTTTTGTGCTGGCGATTCGTTGGCCGGGGTGTGTAAGCTGTTTGGTTGTGCGTCGTAAAAAATTGACATACTCATCGCCGCCGTAACACGTAATGAGATACTTCAAAATGATGTTATTGCTTTATTTATAGCGGCACATAAAAGCTGGCGAGATCTTGGGGTTTGGCTTAGCTTTGGTTTTAGGTTCCGGCTCGGCTTCCGGTTTGGCTTTCATTTTTTACTGGGGTAGCAGCCACATAACCTTTTTTATGTAGTTTTTACTTTTACAGCTGCCATTTGTTTGACTTCATCTGTCACACACACACCTGCAACTACCCACACACACACATTTATCTATATGTAGCTAATAAAACTGCTGCAACTGAGTGCCTCATATTTTCATAAAAGACAAACTTCAGTTTAAGTAATTGCCAGCAGACGTTGTTTACCTTGACAAAATAAACTACGTCATCAAATTATTCTATGTTGCATGAAAATAGAAGAAAAAAATAAACAAACATCAAACAAATTTTAATAACAGCTTTTTGTGGCCAGACTGTCAAAGGCTCAATGCAATGGCATATAATATTACAAAATGGTCACGAAAATAAATAGAATTATTTACACATGTAAACTTTGTTTAAATCAGGCAAATGTGAGCTTACAGAAGAATCCCATGTGCACTATTCCATTTGTGCTGTCAATTTAATTTCATTTCATTTCATATTCCATTGCACTCTAATCTAATTCATTTCATTCCGTTTACCGTTAAATATTTTTCATTTCATTCCGTTGCATTCCACGTTCAATATAACTGCCTATACTATTCTATCGAGCACCTCACTCGATGATTCCATTTCATTCCATTACGGGTCTCACGCGAGCTAGCTCCATTCTATTTCATTCCATTCCGTTCCATTCCATGTTCAATTTAAATCAATTGCACTTTACGCAACTACTTATCATATTTAATTAAATTCAATTTCATTCCATTCCATATTTAACCACATATCATTTTTAATTCGTTGCTATTTCATTTCATATTTTTCCTCTCGCCTAATATTGATTATAGCTCAATCTATCTAAGTTTAGTTATATCATCCAATGTTATTTTTGTTGACCAATTATATTAGTAATGGCTTTCATATAAAATACATCTAAAAACTCTTTGTTTAGCAGCCATGTTACAAACTGAAAAGTAGAAAAAAGAAAAACTGTAACTGAAAAAAAAGAAACTAAAACTCGTTGCAAACGTTTTATATATATATACACATATATGTATATGTATGTATTTTTTTGTTCCCAATTCATTGTGGAAAATGAAATGGTTTTATATTTTTCTATTTTAGAAAACTTCAACCAAACTATACTCTATAGACTGTCGCCCTGTTTCAGAGTCGCATGAAAAATTCACGAACAGATTCCGCTTGATGCGCACATTTAAAATGCACTTTGCCGCTGGAGAAATATTCAAAAAAGAAATGTGAGGGAAAATATTTTTAGCGATAAAGCGAAAAGCACGCTGCAAGTGAATACTTTAAAGTGCATCAATTTAATAATGCAAACATGCAGCAAGTTGCATTAACTTTTGCCGCGCAGGCGGCATTAAAATTTGCATAATTGCTGCGAGTCAAGCGAGTGAAAGAGCAAGAGCGAGAGAGTTATACAAAGGATTTGTTGTAATTGTTATTGTTGTTGCATGTTGCACCACATGCGTGCAACAACGTAAAGAGGTTTTCCCCAACGTAATGAAAAGCGCGTCCAGCACTTGGCACAATTAACGATTTTTCATGATTTCAGTCCATGCAAGCAATTTGCATAAATCAGTGCAAAGTATCTGTGACAACGCAAAAGATGACCTGAAAGGGGGCCGGGTGGTGGTAGCCGTATTTGTTGTGTGTGGCCTGGTGCTGTTGCTGAAAAATGTTTACACATTTGCAAATGTCTGAAGGTCAGACGAGGCCGGTTACGGGGAGGCAGGGGATGTGTGTATGTTGCGACATGATTTAGGCGCCCGTTCCCGCACTGAGTAATTGCGTGGCGGGCTATGCCCCTGTCTTGGCCTGGTCACGACTGATTCTGTGCCTCGGGCAGCTTTAATTTAATTTATGCCCAACAAAAGCAACAACCGAGGCGGTTAAAAATGGGAAGCCTTGTCGAGGGCCACTAAGTGGCCGCTTCAGCAAAATGAAATGCACTCAACAACGTTGCTGTTGTTGTTGCTGTTGCAGCTGCATAGCTGCTTTTTAAATACAATTTATTGTTATGGCAACACAATGTGTTTAGTTTTATGGCCCATAAGATGCATAATATTTATGCACTGCACTGCATTTGCCTGCAGCTGAGCTATTTAATGCGTAATTACAACGAAAATCTTCTTAAGACTGTCGACTGTGCCCCAGCTGGCAAAGGCAAATGGCAAATGGCAAATGCTGTGAATGCAGCTTAGTGCTTGCTTCATTGAACTCATAAGCGTGACTTCCTCTCTCTCACTCTCCCTCTCTCTCTCACTTTCTTTCTCGCTGCAGTCAAAGGCATCATGCCAAGCGGACAAAGGTCAAAAGAAAATGCGTGCAAAATGGCAAAATGAGCATAAAAAACAGCAGCAACTGCAGCTGCAACATTGCAACATGCAACATGCAGCAGCAGCAGCAGCGGCAGCAACAACCGCAAGCGGATCGTCAAAGCTCAATTAACTTGCAACGCTGCCAACAAGTTCAACTAATTAGCGTGTGCTTGGCCTCAAGTATTCTGTCCTCTTTAACAAACGCCTCCTTCAACCACCCAACCACCCACAATCGTGCTGAGCTGCTCAGAATCCCACTTCACGTCGCAGGTCTAGATATTATAAGCGATGGCTGTGGGCTTGTGCGTGCCACTTAGTTGCACGTCGCATTGAGTTGCCTCCAGCCAGAGCTGTAACTAAACCTGAGCTCACCTTAGATAATATATCTAACATCTAATCCAAATATTGGTCGCCATTCAATGTTTGACTTGAAATTAACTACATTTATTGCTGCAAATATTTTGATTTGTGTCTATTTCAATAGGATTGCATGTCTTTGGGCACCAAGTTATTAAATTAGAAATTTATGGCCATACTTTATGCTGGACAAGCAAAATATTTGCCTAAGACTTGCTTCAAATCTGAGCAAATTGCATTTCGGATTGAATTTGATTTATTTCGAACTTTATGCTAGCAAAATGTATTTATTCACAGAAAGATTTGTATCAATATTTAAGCTAAATGAGTGCATTTTGTTACCTGCTCAGCTTTCAAGTTATTTCACTTGGCATTCAATATAAATTGTCTGTTAATATTTTAAGCTCATAAATTTGGGTGTGCAAAATATTGTAAGAAATAAATAAATTGAAATAAAAGTTAGCCATGACAAATATTAAGGCTGCAAAGCAATTCAAACTGAGAGCTTTAAATAATTTTAAGCTATAACTGTAGACGAAGCTTAAACTTAACCAGCCATTTAAAAGGAGCCGGTTCAAATGAACAACTTTTGAGACAAACTTAAAGACGTTGGCCCAAATTTTGCATTCATCCTAACATTTATGATAAATGACAATTTGGGCGAACAACAAATTTAGCCCGCATTTTGTTTATGAAAATATATAAGACTTGCAATATTATCAGTACAACGGGCAAATTTGGAAATTATATGACAAGGTTTGAACTAAGAATGTTGCAAGCTGCTGGTTCGAGTCATACACGGAATCACCGACAACTTTTACTGACTTTGCAGCCCTGCCCCTGATAAATATGTTTGCTTGATTATTTATCAAACTATGCTAGTTTTGTACTCTTTCATTAATACATACCCGAGTAACCGCTCCCAAAGCTGTAGCCGCAATTGTTGCTTTGTTTATGTTGCAACCGAATTGAGAATTAAATTTCATTTTGCTGACTGCTACTCGGCATAGAACATCAAGGCAGCATTATTGAGAGGTGAGTCGTTTAATTATGGCGTCTCTTGTTCGGCTACATTTATCTTATCAGCCTGTTCGACAGCGTACAAGATGTGTTATCTATCAGCAGCCGCCGATAGTTCTTCGCCGCATCGGCGTTTGCAATCGATGCCATTTGTATAGCCGCTCTCAACGCGCACAGATGTCCCAGTCAATCGATGCAGCTACTCACGATGGCTGATTCCATGTGGCAGGCGATGTGCAACATGTTTCACCTGCCCGATCTACTAGGTAGGTATATGGGATGTAGAGTGTGTGCTCGTCTGATAGTTTTTCTTTGCCCAGTTTTGTGCTGCCTTTGGGGCAGCGGCCTCTCGCTGGGCTACTACCTGAAGTCGGCCTTTGTCTATGATAATCTCTGGCCGCACTGGTACGCACTGGCGGCTGGAATCATGGCGCTGACCCTGGCTCTGGGATGGACACTGCGCAAGCAAGGCAAGCAGCGTTATAGCTATGATCACTATTATATCATTTTCTATGGACTGCTGTGCTCGCTGCTGGGCAGCTGTTTTATGCTCAGCAATCAGTTGGGTGAGTTGAACGTCAAAGCTAGCTGGCCAATTGGATTCTAATGGACTACTACATTGCTTCCAGCAGCTATTAGCTACTACTTCAGCTTCATTGGCCTGAGCGTTGTGTATGTGTCCAGCTTCAGTTATGTGAGCCTGCGCAGCGACGCCTCTGGGCTGCGTCCAGCTCGCATTGCTTTGGCCAATGCCTCGCATGCCTGCGGCCTGGCCAGTGGCTTTGTCATCTTCAACGAGTTCGAGCCACAGCGCTGTGGGCTCATTGAGCTGGGCATCAATCTGCTACTGCTGCTGTTCGTCTGCATCAATGAGCTGCTGCAGCATCTGGGCGTGCACAACTACAAGCAGTCCAGGGACTTGGTCTTCAATCTGCTCAACGAGGAACGCCTCGTCTTCCTGCCACGCCAGGCCATACTGGCCCAGTTTGTGGGCCGCACCGACTATTCTCTGCAGCACAGTCGCCAGTGGCTGGTGCTGTTGCTAGGCGGTGTGCTGCTGGTGCTGCAGCGCTGCTGTCTCCTACATTCGCCGGTGCACCTGCAGCTCATGTGGAGCGCCACCTCGGGCTTCGTACAGCGCTCCCAACTCTTTACACCCTTTGCTCTCTATGCTGGCGGCTGTGCCCTGAGCGCTCTGCTGCTGCTACGTTACACGCCCAAGCTTGTCTATTTGCTGTTTGGCGTCATACAGTTGACGCTGGTGGCGGCACTGTTGTGCATCTATGATGAGGATCAATCGGAGCATTGTTTTCTGTTCCTGTGCCTCATTTATGCCAGTGTGGGCGTGCTGTCCAGCCAGGCGCTGCACTGGCTGCTGGAATGCTCGCCCTTTCTCTATGCGGAGCTGTCGCTAGCCTTGGGCTTTGTCCTGCAGCTGGCCGTAATGGAGGCCAGCAAATACGAGCTGGGCGTGGATGATGTGTGGACAACGCTATTGGCCAGCAGCCTGACATATCTACTGCTGACATTGCTGGCCATAATGTTGGTAGTCTGGCTGCAGCCCCGCTCCGCTAGTCTGGTGGATGTGCGCAATCGCCTGCTGGGCATTCGACGCCTCAATTTGCCTGCTGCCCAGACCCAGTTCTGGCACACCAATCACTTCCTCGCCCACGACAAGCAGCCAAACGAACTCCAGTCCGTGCAGCTGGACAAGACGCGCGTCTTTCAGCAGTATCCAATTAGCAAATCCGCTGGCAATGACAAAGCGAATAAGTTTTGAAATAAAACGTTTCGTTTCTTATAACATCAGCTTAGGATTAACTTATACGTCATTCTCTTTTTATCATAAAGCAAAGGAGTTGCTTCCTGCTCGTTAAAAAAAATTAGCGATATATATTTAGTATTTAATAAGCACAAATATTAACCACACATTAAGCTTTTTCATTTGTAGATCATTAATAAAATAATACAATACAATCGAATACTTACTTAAGCTCTTGCTTTTATCTTAAGCATTACCCACGTTTTTCCTAACAATTTATGCAAATATTTTGATGGCTGCTTAAGTACAGGTAATCTCTCTTGCCAGTGGCTCGTTCTTAATAATTATATCTTGGTCATCTGTGACTAACGACCAAAGTCTTGAGTGCAGGGCATAAATGATTTTTATTGATTTTTAACAAATTAAATTGCGCGTTAACCGCAACTGAATTTATCATAAAGATGGTATATATCAGTGCGTCCAGAAGCTACTGCCACGCCCAACCACCTACGCGTTTTCAGTGGTTCGCCAGCCTTTTGCCACAATTTTATTGCCAAAACATTAAACATTTATATCCGCTATCAATTTCGTTGCGTCGGAAAAACGTAATCGCATTGCAGCCTCTGCCGCTGTTACTGTCGCCGTCTTCCTCTCTATCTCTCTCTCTCTCTCTGTCCCTTGCTGCCGCTGCGAGGGGAATTTTTCCGGCTCCTACCTAATTTAATTTACGTAGAAAACCCGGCCGCAACGTGCTATGGCAATAAAAACGTTAAATTTGTTTATTTTTTCAAGGCGCCTGAATACGATGGGCAGGCTGGGAGGCGTGGGGGTTTACCCATTGAATCCACCCGCTTCGATTTTGATGTTCGGTATTTTTGTGCCCTTGCTGTTTAGTGTACCATACCTCGGGGCGCACATTGAAAATGCTCGCACATCGACACCCACACACACCCACACACACACACTCGCACTCCGTCTCTCTGGTGCTGTGGCCCTTTTGTTTTCTGCAACGCCATTGTTTTTAAGTGGGTGCCGCACATCCTTTGCTCCCTTATCACTAATGAAGTGGCCAATGAACTGCGACCCGAAGATTAAAGCGAAATTAAATGCCAGCCCAAAGTTGATTGATCGAAAAAAGGTGCATGTGCTAATTTAGTAGAAATAAAATGCTCGCTACGAATTTATATTCGGAATAGCTAGGGACTCGACAGCCCCCAAAGTGAAAGCAATTTAAAAGTAATTAAGCTTAAAATTCCCGAGTTTTTGCCAATCTGAAGCACAATAAATACACGTTTTTGTATCATACAAATAAATATTCTCCAGTCATAGGTATTTTGCTGCGCTATAAGTAAATAGCTTAAATTGCGATTTTCTGTTGCTGCTTAACTACAATTTGATTTATTTAAAATTCTATCTAAATTCTGGTTTATAGTAAACCTAATATTTTAAAGCCTTTATGTGTTTTTGTTGCGCCTCTCGCTGCTGACTAACTGCTCAGAGATGAGTGCAGCAGCTATAGGTTGCTTTTTCTCTTTCTCCGCTTCACATTCTCGGCCTCGTCCACGGCTAAGGCGAATTTCTGCACAACCTCTGGCAATTCTTCCTGCTCATCCACCGTCCAGGTCTCCAGATGCGGTGGCCTGTGATGCATTATAAATGGGTTGATTATTTCGGCGACGCCCTTTGCATTGTTCAGATGCACATGGTGTGTGCCCTGCACCTCATGCAGTTCAAAGTGTGGATTATTGGAGCGCAGTATGTCAATAACCTCCTGACTTTCGCCATCTATAAAGTTCGACTCGGAGCCCTTGATCACACAATAGGGCACATTGCGTATGGTCCGGGCCAGTTCGGCGGCAAAGGGCGGACTTGTGTGGAACTCAAAGTAATATTTGCAGCGTCCGTCCCGCGAGAAATAGTACTTGTCCGGGTATTTGGTCGACTTGGCCACATTGCGGTCCAATATATGATGGCAGTTCTCCAGCGTCACCGAGCCATCTGAGCCCTTATGCAGGACATGCTCCAGTTCTTGCCACGTATAGGATGGCGGCTCCTCGCGCTTCGCATTGGCGAAACGCTCATCCTCGACCATGTAACGCTCTATATTGGTGCGCAGGTATTCGATTTGCGAGGGTGGCTTGCGGTAACGCGTCCTCACAATGTCAATGCTGATCAGCATGTCGAGGCGATGCGGATAGAGCGAGGCAAAGATGAAGCACAGCATGGCGCTCATGGAATGGGCCATTAGCGACACCTTCTGCCAGCCATACTCCTCCATAATGCGCAGTATCACGCACAGGTAGTCCACGAAATGATAGGCAATCCCCTCCGGCAGCTTGGACGAAAAGCCATGCCCAGGCAGATCAATGCACAGCACGCCCAGGTGCTTGGGCAGCAGCGGCAGCAGCTCATTCCAAGTGCCCAAATTGTCCAGCCAGCCGTGCAGGGCGAGTATGGGACGTACCTGGCGATTGCCATACCAGCGGCCTACCACATAGCCCCAGGGCATATTGATGCGCACATCCATGGGCTGCAAAGGTAAAGAAAACCGAGAGTTGGGTAAGTTGTTGCCGACACACAGCTAATTGACAGGCCAAACTTTGTATAGCAAGGAATAACCCGAGGGTGTTCGAGCAATCGAAAAGGGTTCGCAGGAAAACAAACGATGGCAGATTGGCAGCTCATTCCTTAAATATGCCTGAACGGGTTGGGTTAATATATATGAAGATGTGTTTAAGTAAAAATTGGCTGGAAATTGATTTTGCATAATGCATAGAAATCATAGCACAATTGATATAGCAAATATATGAAGAATTATCTTGAATCGAAGTAGAAACTATGGCAAATTATAAATTATTTTAGAGCAATCTAATCGTGTCACAAAACTAGTTTAATTTTAGTTTAGTTAGTTTACTTTCTGGGCAAATATAGAAACAATCAATGTTATTATCAGCTCTCCAATCAAATCCAATAAAATCAAAAATGTAAGTGTATTTTGTCTTCGGCGTATGTCGATAAGCTCGAATTGATTTGATCAATCGTTCGGTTTACACGTGAAAAAGTTCTCACAATTGACAACTGAGCCGCGCAGGTGCAGATTGATGGGCAGCATTCAGCTTGAAGCCACCCGACAATTTATCATCTGTACATTTTTTTTTTTATCGGTAGGGGCCAGGCAGATGCTGGATATTGGAGAGCAATCGATGAAGGTGCCTGTTCTGCAATTGACTGCAGCGCATGCAAACTTTAAATGTCGACAAATGGATTTTCGTAGTTCGCGCCACAAAAAAAAGAGACCAAACTTTTCACGACACTTTTCGAATTGTCGTTGTTGTTGCTTTTGTCTAAGAGTTCGCTCGTTCAACTTGAAAATTAGCGCAAAATGCTTTCAAGTGTGACACAAAGTCTGCAAAAGTTTCATCCCCTCCTCCTCCTCATCTTCCTCCGCACAACCCAACACATTTTGATGAACTTCTAATGAGCTTAATAACAGCAAAGGCGTTTCAAGTTTCAAGTTGCCCGCAACTCCACTTATCTGACTCGAATCGGAATGCTCTACTTGAGACATCGTCTAGCTACCCCATTTAAAATTTATTTATTTTTATTTTTATTGACTTTGATTCGCGCAGTTTTAAATCTTATCAGCAGACATTACATGTTACCGGTGCGATAAGCTGAGAGGTTCAACTGCAAGTGAACCGGTTCAAAGGTAACAAATATAGACTCTAGACATGCTACGTGATTTTTATCTGATCTGATAAGCGCACGTGTTCCGTATTTGTTTACTGATTGTTGTTCAACATTTAATAAATGTTTATGAGCTGCAATCGGTTTATTAATTACCCGTTCGTGTTGTTCATTTTGTTCAATTTCCTTGATGTCCGCTGGCGTTGCTGTCATTTTGGTGTCCCACTCAGCCGTCGCTCAATATGATATAATCCACGTCACAGTTGTATATATAATACATATGTATATGTATTTAATGGGAATTTACATATATGTTTTAATATAGCAACAGTTAGTCGTTAGTTCTAAATGCGTGATTGGCGGAGCAATGAACGCGAACAGCGCGTAAGCTAAACTAAAACGAATTTGTTTGTCGCGTCGATTAAATCGTACGGAAATGTGAGCGGAGAGCGAGCGCGAGCAGCAGACTGACCTTTAATCAGGTCCATTAGCTTAGGCTAATTGACAGCTGTGCATGAAAAAAAAAACACCTGAAATGATTGATAAACCAACAAAGAGAGCGTGAGAGAGAAAGAGAGAGGGAGCGAGAGAGCGAGTCAACGACAGAGCTGTCATCTTAGCTTTTTTATAGCTAAACTTTTCACTTTTTGATATAATGTTATCTGGTAATCGGGCTATTTAAATTTTTATGCAATTTTTAGCAATGCATTGCCCGATTTAAATAAATTAAATAAAAAAAAAAATACATAGATTTTGTTATGTCGTGGATTTAGACACATATTATTGCTGCTAGTATTATAAAAATAAAATAAAATAGTTTAAAAATAAGCTTCATTATTGAAATATTTTAATATTTATCATAATTTTGTTTAGCCATTTCTAGCTAATTTTCTAATTAATTAAGCTAGTTTAACCCTTGAAATTCTGCCAACACTGTTCAGAGAGCATGCGAGCAGCGATTATTTGATCGAGCTATGCTGCTCTTCAGCTTATTACGCTAACACAAGCACAATTTCCACAAGATAAGAAATTCGATAAATCATCGCAAAAAACACGAATTCTTCGGGGCGAATAGCAGCATTTGCTTGTAAATGTTAAATATGTGAGATATGTTCTTTCTTATGGGAAAACCTAAGGGCAGCACACTTTAGTTACTCAATATTTTAAGACTTGGCGAAAAATGCACAATTTTTGGTAGTGTAATCAGTTTATTAAACAACAGCAAAGCTGCTAGCATTGCAAAAAAAAGCTGATATATCACATAACAAAAAGCTCAAATAAATGAATGCTCACTCGCTCGATCGTCTGTGCCCAAGTCATTGAGTAATAAATATACAGAGAGGGCATTTGGATCAGTTAATGAGTCAATTGTTGCAGGCAAAAAAAGCTTTTTGCCAAGCAAGCTAAAAAGCTTGTGCTTTGTGTGCATATTAACTTTTCTTTTTCAGCGTCTGATGGGAAGGGACGTCATATCTACAAGAACTTAATTTTCAACCAATCCTGCCCATGTTTCGATCCTGCCGCTTCCAACATATGTACTGCCTGCAACAGATAGGTGGACCTATGCGAAATTTGATGACGATAGCTCTAGAACTAAGAAAGAGTCTGCTCGGCTATATTAAGTCGGTTTTTGATGCTGTTTAAAATTACATATTCTATATGAGTTCGGAGATGTCTCCCGTTCGTTCGCACATATCGTAACATGTTGCAAAAAAAAAAAAACAAAATAAATCGATAATTTTGCACAATCAATCAAATATCACGATGCACATTTGCAAAGTCAGCAGCGAAAAATCAATTCAATTTGATTTCGCATATTTATTCTACCTGCTAAATGGCCACAAAATAATTCATGTACCAGATAATAACTGGAAATTAATTCAATTCACACAAATTAATAAAACGGAAGAATGAAAAAAGCTCAAACTCAATATTATTGAATTGTATACGATATTTGCAAAAAACTAAAGGCATTTCAATAAATACAATTGAATTCAATTTCGTTTTCCACTGACTGTAATTGCAGCTGGCTGTTTTTGTGCCACGGCATCAAACGGCAATACGAAAAAAAGATATATATCAATAAATATTTATAAAGCTCTTTGGCGGAGATCAGCGCAGCGGGGCACTTGTATAAACAT
Organism: Drosophila littoralis; assembly: GCA_018903485.1. Classification (NCBI taxonomy): domain Eukaryota; kingdom Metazoa; phylum Arthropoda; class Insecta; order Diptera; family Drosophilidae; genus Drosophila; species Drosophila littoralis. The sequence continues at coordinate 5,266,754 of JAEIGF010000408.1, forward strand.
ATTCAAAAATCCATTAGCATTGAATCCCGATGTCGACAACACTATAAATTTGTTAGTCTAGTCTCGGTGCAAAAAAAAATCACCCACACAAAAACAGAACCAAACTGAACAGTTGCGGTTAGATTTTTGATACCAACAAAAGAGAAAAAAAGTGCAGCTAGCGAATAGCATAAATCTTTTTATACCCTCATAGAGCGTATTATAGTTGCGTCGTGGAATACGTAACACATTGAGGGTAACTTTTTCGACCCCATAATGTATATATATATTCTTGAACAGTCGTCAGTCTGATTCTCAGTTTTAAAGCTAACGTCAATTAACTTTGCATAGGTCTATCTATCTGTTCAAGGCAGCGCGGATCGAACTACTGTATCATAGAGCTGTCATAGGAAGGATCGGTCAGATAATTAAGCTATTGTATTATATGAACAACTTTTTGCTTTAACAAGATGTCTTGACCAAACTATGCAATTCTTAGTCTAACCATGTTTCTCATTAACAGAACTACTAAACATATAGCTCATTGGGAAGAATAGATCGAAGACGAGTCTTTGTAAGCAATCTCTTGTCTCTCAAGTTATCTTGACCCAACTAGGAGCTTGACAAATCTGCTCACATATCGACAAACCGTTAAGCCACATTTCTACGAGGGTATTTAATCTTCGGCGCGCCGGAGATGGCCTTTCTTTCTTGTTGCTATTGAAAATTGAAAATTGCTTTGGGCGGCGGCGCCTGGATATGTGAAAAATAACGAATTGCAATCATAAATCTGGAGCTGAGAAGTATGCAAAGCGTTTTAATTTCAATGCAATTAAAAAAGTCCCCAGATTCGCACAAGTGGCCGCTGCAAGTTGGACCAAGAGAAGCTGGTCGTGGCTGTATTTAACCAAATGCAGCTGGCGCAGAAGAAGGCAAGTACACATCCTGCGAACGCCAATCCAGCAATTTGCGCTCGTTTTTCGAAATGAAATTACGAGCATGCAACGAGCCTGCGCCGCATGCCGCATGCTGCATGCTGAAGGCTTCTTGCGCCTCACCTGCTGCTGCTCCCACGCTTGACCCAAGCCTCGCCCTAATGACATTTGAATGACAGCCCCGAACAGCAGCAGGGCGACAGTATTGAACCAGCAGTTGGCCAGCCCAGCCACAGCTGCAGCCGCAGCACAGTTGGCTAATGACCGCCAGTGGGTGAACTGGCTGCGGCTGCGACTGCGGCTGCGACTGTGGCAGCGAATGCGGCGGCGAATGCGACTGCAATGGCTCAGTTCCAAAGCTGTCCAGGCTGTCATGGCTTCCAGCCTCCAGCTGAGATACCAATTGCCTCAGTCATATTGTTGCCATTGTCGCGCTTCAGTTTCATTTGCGCGGCTTTGCTAAGTATAAAAAAAAATAATATATATACATATATATGCCTGGATCTATGCCAAGAGCCACAAGACGTGCTCTGGTTAGCAGCGCCCCTTTTGTTACTGCCACAGCCTTTTACCAGCTTGTTGTCAGGTGTAAAATGCAAAGTAATGACTTTGAATATGTCTGTTAAGAGCCTGGCAGGCGCGACACCAATGACAGCCACCTAACTGGCTTTGAACATTAACAGCCCTGGCAGAAATTGTAGTATGCCAGCTTTGGCATGTGGCATGGAATGCTCCAAACAAAGACAGAACAGAATATAAGCCAAAAAATGTAAATGTGAGGACATGGTTTTGGATTTCAGACTATATTATATATATGTCCCTGTTTTCAGAAAGAGGGAGAGCTTCTGATCTGTATTAGAAAGATGTTTCAGTTTCATATTTCCGGCTAGAGTATTTTTATAAGCTCCAGAACTCTTTTAACAAACTTGGAAAGAGTATTTTAACTTCGACTTGGCATTGATTTAATTTTTGCTGTCGTTAGGCTAACATTTCTCAACCATCCTGCCGTGCCAGCCGTGCCTTTAGTCCTGCACCTGGCTTTTGTCTGGCACTCAAGTGAAAAGCTTTTGTCAGCGCATGGAAATTTGACGGAAATTGTTTGGTCTGATGGATGCAGATGCTGTTGCGAAAGGCCCATCCACAATGTGCTCCAGTTACCTTTGCCTAATGGTCCCGACCAACCAGTTTGCTAAGTAAGCGGACAGTTTTGGACGCATTATGGCTCGGCCCCAAAGCTGGCTGCACATTTGGCCAGCCGAGTGAAACGGCAATTTCAATAGAATTAAAGGCACAATTTGTTGCCAGCCAAGTGCAGAGCGGGGGCTGGCAAAGATTACGCCAAGCGAAATAAATGCAAATCGCGTTAAAAGTAAATTTTATTTTGCCCTCTATCTATCCGACTGCCGCTTGTTTTGCCGGCGTGACTGCAGGATAATGTCCTTAAAAATAGCTGCGATGCTGTTGCTGTTGCTGTTGCTCTGGCTGTGGCTGTGGCTGTTGAGGCAGCCAACTTTGGCGACAGGTAGCAACATGGAGGGGGGATGGGGGCGTTGCAGATTTACTGCGGCACGCGCTGCTGCCACAATTACTTCGCTAGAAAACACAATCAAAATCAAGTTGAACGTTGAACTTTTTAATGCATAATTTATGGGTCTGAGTAGCCTGGCATTGGCCCGAAAGCAAAGCCGCTGGCGGGTTAAGGTGACGCACCTTTCTTTTGTTGTTGCGTCTCAAATACAAATATACATGTATATGTATATCTATCTGTGTGTTATCTGTGTGTGGGACAGCTGCGGAATGGAGCGCCTCCATATCATAAATATTTATGGAAGCTGCCAAAAGTGCAGGACGTGAGGTCTCCTCCAGACCCACGGCTTGGCACGTGCGCCGTGTGGCATGCCACGATTTATATGCCGCCATTGAAACCAATATATTTTCTTTCATCAAAAACTCATCTTAAATGCCGACACATGCGGCACATAAATGTTAACCCAGCTCGCATAAGGGATATCTATATTCTCACAAGTATTCAATTGTATCTCTTTTGGCTGCCGGCTACGTGGTAAACCACTTTTGAAAAACAGTTAAACGGGAATCAAGCAAAAACCGTAAAATCATAATAAAATAATTGATGATTGAAATATACTTTATGCGCACCTATAAAACGGGCAGTTAACATTTGAGCTGGGGTTCTTTTTTAATGGAGCTCAAGAAAATAATCTCTTGGCGCCTACGAGAAAAGAATTTTTAATTTGTTATTCTTCATGCCAACTTTAGAGGGAAAATATCTAGATAATTGCCCAAATTAACTAGATAACATTATTTTCTCCTCCTTTTTTGAACTAAAAATATATAATCGAATCATTATACTTAAGTAAATCCAATGGTCCTTAAGCTTGATTTAATTTCCAATAGTTTTCCAAATGGCCTTAACCCACATTGACACACAGCAACTCACACACACACACACACACACCAACAAGTAAACACATGTGTGTGTGTAAGCCGCCAACAACTGGCCACACATCCTGACGCAAAACTTTCTCGTGCTGCAGCACTCATCTTTTTTTTTCTCAAAAAGAAATATCCTGCTAGCCAAGCCAAAACTATCAATTAAACTAATTAGCTTGATTTCCCCAGGCTGAACACGAACTGGCGCAGAAATTCAATCAGCCCATGCAGAAAAACGCAATCAAATGATTAAGTCAACAAATGAAGTCAAATTGTTGGGGCTGCAGCGGTCAAAAAAGCTGGCAAATTGCAAAAAAAAAAGATAAAATAAAAATATATATATATATAATCATTGAGGAATAAAATAAAGCAGGCGAAAGCAGATGCAACTAACGAGTGTGTTCAAGCGGAGGTCTTCCTTAAAGTTGCAGCAACTTTTTGCTGGTCCAGACAGGCAGAGAGACAGTGCGTGGGGGAAGGAAAGGAAGCTACCGGTAGATGGCTAACATTTTGAAACAGGTGCAAAAAGGTAGCTCAATTTGTTGGCGTCCTAATGAGCGGTCGCGTCATTGATTAGTAGCTTGTCCTGCCTTTAGGACTGAAGCACACTTTCCTTTCATTCTTATGGCATGTTTTTTCTTTGCAGTCAAGACTCAAATTCAAATTGAATTGTCTGAAGATAGGGCGTTCTATTATGTAGTAGGTGGTGGGCGTGGCACGTGCCATATGCACAGCATTGAGTGCTCGTAGATATTGATTTCGTTCTCTCTGGCTTTTTTGTGCGCTTCGGCTGCAGGAAATTTATTTATATTCAATTTGTAAATTTATGCAATTTTTTTCTTATTTTTCTCAGGCACCAAGACGAAACGGGAAATTCACTTTTCCGTCATATGAGTGTGTGATTGTGTGTGTGTGTGTGTGTGTGTGTGTGTGTGTGTCGCTTTGTGTTTGCCAACTGTAGCTGAGACTTCACGAGAAGCGCTGCTGCTGCTCCTGCTGCTGCCTGTGTGCGACGATAAAGCAATTTTTTTTTTGAGTTAATATTTTCCACAAACTCATAAACACATCAGGCCAGACGCTCGAGCTGTCTGGCTGACAGGCCGACAGGCAGGCTGATTACCTAATCTGAAGGACTTGCTCCTAAGTGTACCTAGCTGCATATGCTGGCTGACCTGTGTGTCCACCCTAAATTACCTAGGTGCTAGGCGCTAGGTAACAGAGAGGAGGAGCACCTATAAATAGACAAGCGCCGGCTGCATCCTTCACTCAGTCGTTGTTTGGTCCTCTGTCTGCCAACGTCTAGCGAAAAAGTAAAAGTTTTGCACACGTACTGTGATAGTCAGTGCCCAGTGTATAATCGGCCAGGATGTTATTTCTGGCGCCGCGCAAGCATCTATTTGCCAGCAATTTGATAATATTTCTATTGATTTATATCATGCGCAAGTGCCTGCAGTTGTTCTGCATCATTGAGAACAAGGCATGCCAGAAGCCCGACTGCAACTGCGAGCCGGGTCAGAGGGATTGCCCGGACTCGCCGCTTGTGGAGCGCCGTGGAGGCTTCAAGCTCATACCGGATGCCATGCGCAAGACCATGCACGGCTTTGGCTATGGCGAGGGCCACTATCAGATCTTCGTGGAGAAGAAGGAGCGCAATTTGCCAACCAAATCGCGCCTCAATGCGGCCAGCGCTGAACTCAAGCTGAATCCCAATTAGGCAGCAGCGTTCAGCGTCCTGCAGCAGCAGCTCAAGGAGCCAACAAAATGTGCCAACAACAACAACAACCACAAAAACAACAATAATAATAATAATCATAATAATAGTATAAACAACAATTTTCCAATGTCTTCTTGCAAAAATGTTTTAAATGAATTCTAAACATTCAGCAGCTTTTCGTATTTTATCGAAGCGCATACTTGGCCATTAATAAAAATTATAAAAGTTAAAACTCTGCCTCAGGAATTTTTGATTAATGTCATTCATTTTCTTTATGCCACACTCGAAAATGATCTGCAACATTTACAGCCTCACAATTGCCAAGCTGCGGCAAGGGCTGTTGCCGACGCAGTCGCCGCCGGCTGCTGCTTGAAAAATTATCTTCGCTTGCGACGACTGTCAGCTGATCGCGTGGGTGTTTCTGCAGCCATTAAATGGTAACAAATTTATCACAAAGTGGCCAAAGAGACGCACACGCAAACACATACACACAGTTAAACGGGGGCAACAACAATGTCAGGCAATATGTTGGCGTAATTTTTTAAAACACTCGACAGACAGCATGGAAAGCATTTTGATTTTCATAAGCTGTTTGTGGCACTTGCGCTAAGGGTAAACATGAACAAATGATGAGATGTATCTTAAATATTCGATTCAAAATCTATATATTTTGTAGGTTTTATATAATTCCAGTCACAAGGCAATTAACCAGCAGCCATTGAGGTATTCTTATTATAATCCGAACTTATCCAATGTCAAAACATATATCGTTGAATACGAATAGTATATTTAATATAGCTATTCCATGGACTTATATCAACATTAACTAGTTCCTATTGTAATCCCAACTAATCCAATAATCCAACTAATATTGTATTAGTATATCAAAGTAAGTCATCCAAACTGATTAAATACTATTTTAGAATTTGAACAATGTCTTTAAGTTAACTATTCTCTGCGCTCATATTAACTAAGGCTAATAATTTAAGCTTTTTATACCAGTTCATAGATTGGGTAGCACCTGATTTGATTTATTATAATCATAATTGCCACACATTTAGATTGGGGCACCTTCAATAGATGAAAGGCCCTCAACTAAAGAGCATCATCCTGTCATCTTGGAGAGTGGTTGCCATTTTGCCAGTTTCTATTGTTCCATTGGCACAGGCAGGAGATGGCAGCGCACATGAAGCTGAGTGCGCTCAGCGCTGAGTCTGGCAATTGTTAGCAAATCTATCATCATCATCGTCTTAAGCACGTGGCAGAGTGTTGTGTCTGTTGTGTGTGTGTGTGTGTGCGTGTGTGCACTTAAAGACATTGTGCAAATTCTGCAGCATTTTGCCTTGCATTATAAATGAACAGATATTTTTAGTTGTGAGCAACGTTTTGCTTGAGTTGCATATAAATTGTGCACACACACACACATACACACTCTCACACACACGTAGACAATGTTGTTGCCTGCGCTTGTGTCTGTTGGCAAGCTGTCATTATAATCATGATTATTATTGTTGTAATTCTAATTATGCATTGTTGTGCGGGGCTGAGGGGCCACACAACATACACATACGCCATGTCTGACACGCTGCGTGGCAGCATCTGTGTGAGCGAGGGTGAGCGTGTGCGTGTGTGTGTGTGTGTGTTTGTGTATTTGTACGTGCGCGTGCTTCATTTTTATCAATGACAGTTGTTCGTTGTGTGCCGTTGCTCATGTGTAAAATGAAAATGTCAGTCGGATTAGCGCCAGCAGCGACAGCGATAAAAGCGAGCGGAAGCAGCACCAACGACATCCTATCGCCATGATGAGCACCAACCAACCTGGTCGGGCACCAATTGCTGCAGATATAAATATAGTTACAGATATGATGGCAAATATAGCGTAACCTTCTTCATAATAGAACGCAACTCCTTCGGCCAAGGATTTAGCTGAATGCATTCGCATCAGCATAAAACGCTAAGCTCTCATGTAAATCATGTCGACATTGTTGGACTTAAGCAGCCCTGTTTGTTGGACTCTATGCTTGGACTCATTATAATTAACAATTTATAAAGCGTTAATACCCACACACACACAAACACACACACACACCCGCAACGGCAATTTGCCAAGGCAGCCAAAAGAGCATGCTCAGCAGCACATCCGCACAAGCAAACAAACAAACAGATAGTCAGAGAGGGCTGGGAGCGGGCAAGGAGCTGGGGTGCTCATAGCATTCATTTTGCTTGTAAACTGGTTTTCCGACTCATCCTGGGCATGGACCCGCGCCCGCGCCCGCGTCCCTAACAACGCTGCACGGCACGTCGCGCGCATTAAGTAGATGAGCTGCATTTTTCATGCATGCGAAGTTGAGATTGCAGCTGCCGCACACGCCTCATCCCGCTCGTCAGCACCAGGAACAACACCAGCACACCAACACACACACACACACCCGTGCGGGATGCTGTGCCCGTTTCCTTTTAGCTTTAGCTTGACTTGCCACTGCATCCAACCCTCCCTCTCTCTCTCTCTCTCCAGCCGCACGGCTTTGGCTTTCAGCTTTCAACTAACAACTTGCAGCTTCAAAAGTTCTGCTTCAGCTGCTGCTTCTTCTTCTTATTTTACTTCTTCTTCTTTTGCTGCAGCATTATCCTACTCATCAGCATCATTTGTATTAATTGCCGGGCATTTTGTTGTGCAATGATACTGAAAATGAGCATTGTTGTTTTTACCACAGTTTTCCGTAATTTTCATTTGTCGTTCCCCTTAACGCGCAAAAACTGTTGGCGTTACATTTACTTATATGCAACTGTTTGGGTGGAAATGCTTTAACTGTTTTCAATTTATTTTCTAAGAGGACAGCAAACTTGGCAAATGGATTGCGTGCCAGAGGGCGAAGGGGTAAAGGGCCATCGGGGTTGATTGCAGTAAGAAGTTTTCGAATCAATTGCGAATAATTATGAATTGAGTTAAGCTATTGTCGAAACCAATTTTATGTCATACTAGTGGGTTATTCCCGGCCTTGTCACTGGCAAGTTTTGTACTTCAAGTCGTAGTAGACTTTTTCACCTATAATCTTAAACTGAACGTCTTAAGTTATATTTAACATATTTGTGCTAAAAAAAACATGCGGATCTTAAGACCCATGTCTATTTAAAAGATTTTAGTACATGTAAAAATGTTTTAAGCTTACTTTGGAAATCAAAAGCGCAGAATTCGTTTGATAAAAGGCACAATGGCAATTCAACCATAATTTTGGGTTGATTGGACGAATTCGCCTGGTAGTTGCCATGTTCCCAAGGACAATTAACGTGCATGCAACATGCAATTGGCGAACAAACGGGCAATATTTATTGTTCATGGGCAAATCTGGGATATGTGGCAACTCTGACAAGTCTGATGGCGGCCCCGGCCCGGCCACGGTTCCTGCCAAACTGCAGTTGCTGTCATTTTATGGCCGGCTCAATTAGTCGATAGGTCGATTGCAATGTGAAATGCGCGCGCGTTCAATTGAATTTTATTGAGTCTTTAATTGGCGCCATGCATGCGGCCTGCGGCAACAGCCAGGCAGTGGGCGGCTAGCGGCAGGGGGTGTGCATTTGCCATGCAACGGTAAATGGGCAAATCGTAACAATGGCAGCAAAATTCAACCAATTGCCATTAAACCATTTCCCAGTCATTGGGCATGGCATAATTAGCAGCGCAATTGCCATAAACAAAACAGCGCGCAGAAAATGTAAATTGCAAAATGCGAATTGCTTACAAATTGGGCTGAAATGCAGCAAAAAAAATATCTAACAACCATGAGAATGATATACGAAATGATGGCAATTTGCCTTTGCCTCTGCGCCCGCCCTTGTCTACTCCTACTTGTAATTAATTTCCAATGTTCATCTGCTTGAGGCGCTGTAAGCAATAGCTGCGTATGACTGTTGTTGCTTACTGAATGAGAAAGTTAACAGGCAGAAATCATATACATAAGTACAGTTTATAATATATGAATAGTATATATGGTATTTATGCATATGTATTACATATATGGATAAGTATACATATGACATTTGTGCACTCACCATGTAAGTCCCTGAGCAGCTTTTCAAGTCCAACTGACTCATGTCCTCCTCAATTTGTACTGCTGGCTCTTCTGCTTGATCTGCCTTTTCATACTAGTAAACACACACGCACATGATATTACAGCATCTGCAGCTGCCCGCCTCACAGCCTCGACTAAACCGAGCTGTTACATGGCAGCCGTATTTATACTGCTTGCTCTTATTCCTGAGAGCTAACATTTGTGATCTGCTCTCACATATTTTATGCTAACACACACACAAACACAATATTACAGCACCCGCATCGGCCCGCTGCGCTGCTTCGACTAAGCCCAGCTCTGAACATCAGCCGTATTTATTCTGCCGGCTCACTCTTTTCGCGAGCTTACATTCGTGATCTGCTCTCTCACATTTTTATGCTAACACAGCATATATTCATGATCTGTTATCTCATATTTTTATGCTAAACCCAAGCCACAAAAGAAACAGCTTCTCACCGGCCCAGCTCACAACTTCAACTACTGTTAAAGGCAGCCGTATTTATACTGTACGCTCTTTTGCTCGACAGCTTAAATCTTTGACCTGCTCACTCATATTCACATGTATACATACACAATATCACACAACGGACACCATATCGCTTTGCAGCTTCGACTAAGTTCTGCTGTTAAAGGCAGCCGTATTTATACTGCTTGCTTTTATTCCTGAGAGCTAACATTTGTGATCTGCTCTGGCTTTTATTATACTTTACCGCCTCGCAGCTTAAAAGCTCAGCTGTGATCGGCTTGCTCTTTTCGCGAGCGTACATTCATCACCCGCTCTCTCAAATTGGTTGCTAACATTCACATGCACATACACAATATCACATGTATGTCACACACACATGCAGCTCTAATTACACGGTTGGCACTTTTTTTTCATACCAGCTGGTCACAAAATTTACATAACGTATAATTATGTGTGCATAATATGCATATATGGTTAAATGTGTCAATATGTATGTGCTTAAATCAGTTGACCAGCGAGGCGTCTCTTAAAGGCACGCAACATTAATATACCGTAATAAATACGCAATAAAATTAAGCCGAAAACAAAAAATAAATAAAAATTGGTAATCGGATTTCCAAGTCGGCAAATGTGGCCACAGATAACACGCCGCACAGCCGCCCACATTTTGTGGCAACACACAGTTGCAGAGATACATATGTATAAATGAATCACCCGTAATTACATATCCATAATTTAAACCGCATTGACATGCATTTAATGCCCCAGAGTCATATGTCAATAAACCAACATCAAATTTGAACAAATGTCTCTTATCGTTTATAGATGTTTCTGCTCGGCAGTTGAACTTTGCAGGTTGCTATTAAAAATTAAAAACAATTAAATTCAAGTTGTTTGGCAAACAATCGTAAATTCAATTAAACTTAAACTGAGATATGTTTGTTAAGTCTTAGCCATGATTTACTGATTTATTGTTAGCTGAAGTATTTTGATCGTCGGCTTGGCGCCAGTTCCGAGAGGCCATCAATAAACAAATTTATAGACAATGCGGCTTATGGCAAAATGTTTATAACGAGCTCTCGATAAACTGCAAATGCACATAAATTTTTTCTTGCTACCAAAACGTAACATTCGTTGGCACAGTGTGTCGAAAATGTAGATCCATACGAAAATCAAATGAGGCCAAAATAAGTATATACTACTTTAATCAGTCCAAAACTTGCAACTTTAAGTCACAATCATTTAAGCCATGCTCAGGCCAATTGGGAATTTAAAATTTAAGAAATGTAACTGTTTGCCAACTGCTCCGACTCACTGTACGTATATGCCGCAATGTTGTTTTTCGTTTTCATTCTTGTTTGTTCTCCTCTCTCTATTATGGCTGATAGCGTTTTCAGCTTTTCGAGCCGCAGCCGCAGTCGAAGCCAGAGCCGGAGCCGGAGCCAGAGCCAGCGACAACAGAATGCAAATTCAAATGCCGTGTGAGTTGAATATTCGTTGACTTGGCCGCTGCCAAATGGGTCAAAGTGGCAGTCAGCCAGGCGGGTCCAAAAAACGTTTGCCAAACCAATACACTAACATTCAGAGACAGGGCATATGTAATCTGGGCGCTGCAAAGTATGCAGCAAAAAACCAAATTGTGCGCTAAATTTGAAATCAAACAAAAAAGCAAAAAAAAAAAACATTGCCGGCAAATAAAGCAAATGCATGTGTGTCCCTCTCGCCGTGTGTGTGCGACTGCGTGGAGCCAAAGGCAAACAGAAAGATGCACGGTCTGGGCACAAATGTTAGCACAAAGCCGCACACACGCACACACACACACACACACGCTGAGGGCAACCGCATGGCCAAACATTAGAGCACGCCGCCACCCGCATGCAGCTCCCTTCCGGGTGGCTACCATTGCTTCGGCCTGGTCACGTACAAATCCGATTTACACAATTCAAATAACGAACATTTTGAGCAACGCATTGCACACTATTTGCAGAAATCACACACACACACACACGCATCCACAGCCAGCACATGTTGACTCCGCCAAGCGGTACGTTTGACGCCCGATGAAGTTGGCAAAGAATCGCGCCGAGCTTCAAGTTGCAGTCGCCCGTGAATTACGCGCCGATGCGGCTGCAATTGCAAATTGCGACGGCCACGCCGACTGCGATGGCGACTGCGATGACGACTGCGACTGCGACTGCAACGCGCCCAGTTTTATGTAATTTTAATTAATTTTTTGCGGTCAGCTTAAGGTCCCGAACGGGTTGCACTTGGCATCGTTGTGTCAACTGGCTCGCTTAACCGCTTTTCCGTGTCATGTTTTAATGCTCAAGCTTTCAACTTTGCTTTCATTTTAATTAAAAATGTGTTTTAATGCGCTTTTCCAAGGATTTGTCATATTGCGTCCACGCGCACTTCTCTCTTATTTAAAAAATGTTCATTTAGGGAACTCGAAAATTTAATTGCATGCTCGCTGTAAGCGTCAACATTGACGCCTGCCGCGCTCTCTGGCTCTCTACAAATACCGAGCACCCTCGTCCTGTGTGTCCTGGCGCTGATGCATTGCCCACAATCCATGTCCCATATGGAATGCAATAAATTGCCAAAGCAAGCACAAAATATGCCAGCAATAGCATTAAATGTCAAATAAAAATTCAAAACAACAGAAACCAAAACAAAACTAGAATCAAAATGCCAGATTGCATGCGCCACATTTGGGGACTTCTCCTACAAACACAAACACACAAACACACACAAACACACACACACACTAGCTCACACAGTCAAGTGTCTTTGCAGTCACTCGCTTGCTGACATATTTCAATAACAAAAAGCAAACACAGGCCAGCTGCAAGGCTCAACGAATTTTATATACACTTGCCCGCATTCTGTTGGCCGCCAATTGAATTGTTTGGTTTGGCTGTGAAAAGTATTTGTCTTGAAAGTCTTGCAGCTGCCACATTTCTGTCTGCATTCTTGCCTGCCAGGCTGCACGACAATTTGACTATGCCCAGACTGGGCGCTAGAGTGCATGAAAATCTCGACAAGTTGACTTAAAAGCATTGCGACATAGTTGAAGACAAACTGAGCTGAGAAATTGCAGCAACAGCAACGCCCACTACAGATTTATGGACACATTTTTAGTTGCAGCTGACTCGAAATTAAGTTGCACAGTCACACACACACACACGCACACCCGTAATGCGGGGTCAGTTTATGAGCTGTGCATAAAGCTGTTAACTGTTTGAAAAGTGCTTAAAGTGCGGCATTAGCTCTCGTTATTATCACACTAGTTTTATAGGGGCGTGCCAGCCAGCCAGCCAGCAGCTCTGGCATTTTGACCCCACCCTGCCCTCTCGACCGCAGACTTCCACATCGCTGTGCTCCATAAATCGCGCATACGCCACGTGGCGTTGCCAGATACCGTAAGTAGCCCCCCGAACCACAACATCAACAGCATATCCCACATCGCTTTTTTATGGCCATCTTCGGTGCACTTAAATGCGCTGCTGATGCTGCAGCAACTTGCACTAAGTGTTGCTGCAATAAAAGTCGCAGCCAAAGCTCAGCAATAACAAGCAAATGCGGCACTTGTGGCGTATGCGTAACAGCATTAACTTTAACTAAAAACATAAGCCGCTTTACTCATTTAAAGCATTACCTATTGATGAGGAGCCTCCAGACGCTCGTTGAGATGGAGTGCAGCAAGTCAACATCAAACTGCAAGACTTAATATTTAACTAAGCTAAGCGTCTTATATTACAGCTAGGTTACAAGGTAGAGCAAAAGTATCAATAATTTAGCTGAGTTAAGGGCCTTACAAAATTTAAAAACATACTTAAAAATTTCGGTATTTTTTTAGGTTTTATAAGGATGGTATTTTATGTAACACAAAAGGCAGTTCCAATTTAACCCACAATCACGAGCCTTTAACTCAGCCCAACCCAAATCAACTGCCAGTTATTAGAAAACGCGTCAAACGCAAACTAACTAAATAACTTACACCATTATATTATGCATAATTAAGTGTTTTCATAGTTTTGTTTTAAATTTAATAATATTCATTTCGAATAATAAATCAGATTTAAGAACAGGCACGAAACTTGCAGCTAACTGCAAACAGCAGGAGCCTGTTGCCGGCGCAGTTCGCTCTAATTGCGTTTTGTTTGCGTTTCCGGTTGTGCTCGCATTTCGAATTTTCTTTTTCTTTCTTTTTCCTTCTAACTCCAGGTGGTATTATCTGCAGCTCGTTAATTCGTGCGCCAAGTCAATATATGTTTGGCCAGGGAATGGGAATGGGAATGGAAACGGCGGAAGTACAACTTTTATGCGTGCTGAGTAAATTTTATGTTGCGTATAATTAGAGCAAGTTCTGCCCTGGAGATTATTTGGTGGGCGTACGCTGGCCACATTAACGCTCTGGCTCTGCTCTGGTATTTAAGTTAATTTCGTGCGCCGTGCTGTTTATGAGTGGGCGTGGCAGCACCACTGACCGCAAGCACACTAAGCAGTGACCAACAGCGCCAAAGAAGTGGAGCAAGTAATTGAGATTGTAATCGTTACTTATTGTGCGTATTGGCTTACAACAAAAGCCAATTGGGCCAATAGTCAGGCCCCGCTGCCAGAGCACCTAGCTGGTGTATCTGTATGTTCGTTTGTGTGTGTGTGTGTGGCGTGTAAAACTTTTTGGGGCAATAAGTTATTAAGCTGTTTGCTGTTCTTGCTCTTCATGTGTTGTGCATGTGACGCAGCTTGTGGCAACGCATATTGAAATATGCTGTAAGCAATTAATAACATGCCCCATGGTCAGGCCATTTTGTGGCTCATCAATGGCACTAACCAAGCTGGATTTATATGCTACCGATAGCTGCCTCTATGTGTAGGTGTGTGTGTGTGTTTGTGTGTGTGTGTGGGGTTAGCAGGCATTTTCAATGCCATGGCACGTAATATCGACAATGAATTGCACTTGAAATCCTGCCAGCAGGCGACCTCGGCGCCTGCCTGTGCTTGTTGCCTGAAAGTATGCAGCAGTTGTGTGACAAGGCTTAAACGCCCCCACATATACCACGCCCAAGCCCAGCTTACTGTACGTTTTTTCAATATCAAACAAATAGACAACGAATTACATTGTAAGTAGCTCACGTGCTTTGGATTATGCGTGATATGCCTCGAAATTACTTCATTAGCAGCCGCAAATGGCGACCTGCATGCTAAATACTGACAAGTACACACACACACACACACACACACACTCACCCTAACACAGACACAGACAGACAGCAGTGCGCAGTGTCACTTTTTATGCAAAGCAGCTGCGGCAACAACAAAAAAGTTTGCTAAACAGCGCACACACAAAAACTACAACAAGGCATTTGTCTCTGTATTGATATAGGGGTATAGGTATAGACAAGGGGTGTGGGGAGGGGCAGGCGCGTGCCTAAATGGCATTCGAAATGCGCTTAATAATCAATATTCCCAGGTGATAATTGTGTGCGTGCGCTGTTAGCTCAAGTTGTACGTTGTCGCCTATAAAAATAACTCCCTCGAAATGTGTTAAATATAATTTGGTTTTATTGTTGATTTAAATTATTGCTCAGCATCGAATGCAAAATGTATAAAAATATTTGCTTGCTATATTTAATATTTGTAGCAATCTTTCAGTTGAAAAACAAAACAACATAAAACACGTGTTCGGCATGTCAATAAACACGTAACCCTATTTGCTTTTAGCATTGCGCAGCAATTACGCCCCAGTATACGCCCCGTGGTATGCCGGAGAAAAAATGCTCGCAAATACCGAAACTTGAGCAATATCTGGCTCATATTAATTTATGCATATTGGACGTATTTATTTGTGATTTTTGGTAAAAAATGCACATTTTATTTTCAATCCTTGTACTTTGTTTGCCATCCCTTTGCATTTTACAAACTTGACAGCGAGCACGCATACGCCCCGTGCTGCACACAATATGCCGGATATTTGCATTCATTTAAATTTAATATTTCTTTCACTCTGTTATTTCATATCGCTTGTCACCATGGCCGCCAGCCGCAAAATTAAATCAAAAGGCATTCCGGTTGTTTTTATTTTTTTGTTTTGTTGTTTTTGTCATTTTTTCCGCTCAATTTGTGCGACCACAGAAAATATTGATGATCATTTGCGGCATTGGCGCGTATTGGATTTGCAAATTAACTCAATTCATCGCGGCTCACAGGCTGATTTAATTAACGGCCTAGTTGTCCATACAAAGAGAGCATATTTCTTCTTCATTATAATCTATCTACTTGTTGTAGTGGAAACTTAAAGACTTTTTCTTTTTCAGGCAGCTGGAATTAATTTGAGCACAAAATCCGCGTTGGATATTAGTTGGGCGGATGGCAAAGGATTTGTACGAGACAAAGAGAACTTTTCAGTTAAAGTTCTGCACTCAATTCCAGTTGTGGGCGTGGCAAAGTCACGTGCCACGCCCAGAGTAGAATTAATAAGCCAGCGGGGAGCACATTGCATATGCATGTAAATGTGCCACATGCGGCACAGACATACACCGTACGTAATCGTAATGTCGCTGACATGCAGGGGCAGGGTAAGGGGCAGGAAAGGACTGCTGCTGCTGCAAGGACATTTGTGACATTGTGTTAATGCGGCTTATGTGACAAGTCAGTTAATTACTCGCGCTGTTTTGTAAGCATTTCACCCAGCAGAGAAAAACTGCGTCAAACTTTACGCCAAACAATGCGAGACGCTGCCCCGCACCAATGCTCAGCTCGCCTGCTGTGCTTGACTTGGAAATGCTTTTTAACGGCTGCTGCTGCTGCTGTAGTTGTTTACTTTGGCAAATGCTGCACAACAACATGTGCACACACAAGCACACACGCAGGCACATGTCGGGCTGTGCAAGCTGGTTTGTTTATTTGTTTGTCAAGCTCTTTGGCATATATATATAATTAAATCTAACATTAGTTGAAGCACTTGAAGTGTATTTGACAGCATTCCAACATAATATTATTTGTGGAATGCCTCATCTGGCAGGCTTCTTTAAGAGCAATTCAAGTTAAAAGCCCACACGCTTTCGCACAATTGAACCTATTCGCAATAGAACTGTCAAATCTACAGTCAAATAACATGTCTGAAATTCCTTTCCATGTAACTCAACAAACTCACATGCCTCAAGCACTTTGCAGTTATGTGAGCCAGAATCAAAAAGAAATTCTTACGCCCCAGGGCCAGAAATTAAAACTTAATTCCCTAACGAGAGCTTTAACCTTCTGATTAAGTTAGCAGTCGCCGGATGCTTTTAAAGCCTTAACTCCATGCCAGCGAACAATTTATCATGCTTTCAACTGCAATTCAAGTGCCGCCACAGTCGTGGGAGTATTTCAAAAATGTCACAGGGCGCAGCTTGTCAGTGTTTTGAAAGCCAAAACCAACAGCAACAACAACATTAGCAGGGGGAAACAACATTGGTAACAATGTAATTTGTAACGATGTCGACGGCGGCGACGGCGACGGCGACCCCTGACCCACGTAATTTACAAGTCAGACAGACTGACAGCCACAATAACAACGACAATAATGGGGCGAGCACAATAACAAAGTATGAGGAGGCCTGGGTCGTTTGCGTTTTAAAAACATAAACAGGGCAGGCGAAAGGCCAAATCCAGCCGCCGGCCAGCAAACAAATATATCCGGAACAGAACTTTAAAAAAAATGGAAGAACGAAAAAGAAACTCCCCGCGCTGCTGGCGCTAAACTCAAGCATAATCACATAATAAACAAGCGGAAGGGGAAAATGGAATGGGCAAAAAAGGATACACACACACACATGCACACATTTTCCGGCAGTTTTAGGCTTTCACAGAAAGCAGGAAACCAAAAACCAGCGTGATAATAAATATGTGTTAAAGTGCAAAAAAAAAAAAAAGGACGGGCAGACAGCATCACGATAAAGAATAATAAAGCGAAAGGATCTATGCGTGTAGTCTAATTTAGGCACAGACACACGCACACACACAGGAGCACACAGGCACTCACACACGCGTACACATGACACCAGCTTAGTGCTTGAAATTAAATGCGCCTCGACAGAGAAATTCACGAGTCGCACACATTTTGTGGCTGCAGCATTTGAAAGGCGCACAAGTTCCGGTCTTGGCGTCAAGGCCAAATGGATGCAGGACGAACGGACGGACGGAACTGTCAGTCGGGCACATAAATGTTGCTGTATATATAGTATGTTATCCTCTGGTGTTGTTTTTTCCTGCCATCTCTTTTCAGTTAGCCGCTTCGTGTTTTCCAGCCATTTGCACTGCTCTTTTGCGCTTAATTTCACTCGACTTGTTCCTGTTTCATTGCGCGCGCACGTGTGTGTGTGTGTGTGTGTGTGTGTGTGTGTGGGGTATATTAAATTTAATTTTTCATATTTATCGCAGAGCTTAGACAAATTTAATGGCCCAACTTTTTGGCCTATAGCTGATTGTTTTGGGCTTAGGCGCAACAGCGCTGCATTTAATTTTACTTAAGACCCAGTCATGTCTTCAAAGTGTATGAACTTAAAAGATCTATACATACATCCTAAATATATACAATATATATAAAGTCAATAACTTTTTATCACAACATTGCTTAGAGCATACCCTGAGGTGCTGCCAAGTTCAAAGTTATGCGCTTTTGCTTCTTATGAATTTTTAAATGATTTGTGGCCATCCCCCTAATTGAATTTGTTTTTACATGCTGCACACCAAAGTCAAGTTTGGTTGTTATTTTGATTATTTATTATTAATTTGCAGCTTATTTATATGGCTGTTTCGAGAAGATATGACATGCTGTGCAAATATTTTATTCTTAGAAGATATTATTTTACAGACTTGTATTTTTATGGAAAGTTTAGATAGGCTAGTGAAAATAATCTTCTACGCTTATTTGCATAGATATTTTTAGAAACTATGAATTTACGACGAGTAAAGCGTGCTTGGACCAGGAATTCAAAGTTAAACTTTACTATGAACCAAACTCTAAGAGTATTTCACTCAGCTCCAAAGTATGAATAACTTTGGTCCCAACCATTTCAAACAACCAACTATTTTTGGTGGCTGACAACTTTGGATAGAGCTCAAATGTGTCGCGCATCTTGCATATGCAAATATTTTCGACTGGCAATATTTTTAGTCCAATGGGCAATTCCTTATAAAAAATGTAATTACTTAATTTAAAATTAAAAAATGTATTGTAGCCCAACCTGGTCTCAAGAAGGAATGAATATAAAGCAGCTTTACAAGCCAATTGAGCCAGCGAACTGGTTCGAACTGTGAAACAAGACAGTGAAAACTTTTTTTTGTAGTTCTTTAAATTTTGCACATCTTTCTGTTTCACTCATTTCTCTGACTCTCTCTCCTATTTGCACAAAGCTGTTGTCTCGCTTGCAAGCTTTAATAAAAGAGTCTATCCTCTGTTATTTTATCCTGTTGTGTGTCCTTTTCAGTGCTCTTTGTCTCTTAGCAGCAAATCTCAAATTTATATGTTATGCTCTACAAACAGAGACTTGGCTGCCGTTTTTCGTAATCCTTTTTGTGGCAAATGGCAGCTGGACGTGATGTTCTTGCTGCTCCGGTTGGGCTTCTGTTTTGCCTCTACCTCTTTGGTGGCTGCAACAATTTTCAGATTCGTTTAGCGCGTTGTAAAATTGCGCAAAATTGTTTTTGTGCCATGTACACAAATATATTTTTATATATGTATTTGTATTATTTAGTTGCAGCTGACGTTGCTGTTGTCTCAAACATTACAAACAAATTGAGTTTGGCTCGAATTATGCTTGGCCTTTGGCATGCCAGACAACATGGCTAGCAGGGTCAACGCTGCGCTAAACCTGGCCACGCCCAAGAGTCCCTAAAGTGACTGCAGCAAACACACACACACAGAGACACACACAAACAGCCAAAAGTCATTTGAGCTGCTTTTTTCGGTCTCCACTCCCGTAATTTATGAGTTTGCGCCTCAAGTTGTGGGCCACACGAAGGCAACATGCACTTTCGTCCTTTCGTCCTCCTGCATTGCAGCGGCTTATCGCCATTGTCTCTGCTGCTGTCACATGTTGTAGTTGTTGCTGCTGTGGCTGTTGCTGCCCGGCAGTTTATGAAAACTGCAGTGGCAAATGTTTGGCTATGCTCTCGTGCTCTCGTTCTCTCGCTTTTGAGCGCTTTCAGGCTGCAGCACCCTGGAGTGCAATGTCCTTGTTTATGCGCTGACACTCGTTGCCGTTGTTGCTGCCACTGCTGCTGCTGCTGCTGCTGCTGTTGCTGTTGCTGCTGCTGTTGCTGTTGCTGCTGCTGCTGCTGCTGCTGCTGCTGCTGCTGCTGCTGCTGCTGCTGCTGTGGCGCTTGATTGAATTGTGTCCTTGTCAGCGCATGTCCTGCAGCAGCCGACTGGCAGCCCGTGTGCGTGTTAAACAACTTTGCAGCTCACCTAAAAGTTTAATTAACTTTTTAGCTCAATTTCTAAACACGTTTTCCGCTCCATTCTAAGCTTTATTACATTTGCAGCCACAAAACTAAAACTAATCCCATACATATAATTTGAATATTATTTATGCCAAAAGGAGTTGTGAATTTTAAGCCTCGCACTTGAATGCTGTAAAACCAAATCTTGAGAAGATATAATTATGTGCATGTGGGCTGCTTATGTGGTGTGTGTGTGTGCGGGTGTGTGCTGGAATATTTGCCTTTTGGACTGTCAAGTGACTTAAAATGACAACAACAGCTTTTGACAGCTGCAAGCTAACGGTATTAGAAGTGACGGCTGGCGTCTGTTGCGGTTTATGTTAAGAGCCCAAGCCCCCAGCACATGTGTATTAATGTGTATTAGTGTGTCGTGTCTGTGTGTGTTTGTCTTCTTAAGGATGTGCACAAATTTATATTTATGTTAACAGAGTCGAGCCATTCAAGTGGCAAGCCAAAACAAGTAAGCAGCCACAACCACAGCCACAGTCGAGCCGCGGCTGAGCGCAAACCAGCGTCAGTAAGCGAGCCACCGTCTTCCCATGGAATGCAGTCATGTGCACAGGAGCGAAAACATTGTAACCGAACGCGAGTTTTGGTAGATAAGAGCGACAACGACTCATGTTGATAATATCCAATGATGTGACTACACTAAGCGCAATTTCTTGCAACCACGAACAAAAACGAACTAAAAAACAACCCAAACTAAAACAAATTACGTATACGCTGTCGATTATATCAATCGTTTGGCTCCTCCTCTTTCCGCTCCTGCTGGCCCTCTGCCTTTGGCTCGGCCTGTGCCGCGGTACTCGCCTCAGCCTCAGTGGCTGCCTCCAGCTCGGCCTTATGTTTCTCGTGCTCCTCCTGTAGACGTCGATTCATTGCGGCCGCATAGTCCGCAAAGGTCAGATTGATATCGAATGGTGTACGCCGGAAGATGTGAGGCGGCGCGTAGTTATTCTGTATGGGCCAGAAGAGGCCATCATCGTCGCGTCCGAATGGCACTTTGCCATAGAGCGCAAAGAATTCTTCGAGAGTGTAGTAGAAACGCGTAGAGGACAGCACCAGTTCAATACGTTGGATTTCCGGCAGTAGCTTCCGAAAAATCTCCGCCGGCAATGTCTGCGATACCGCGACAGTCAAGCGTTGCTCTTTATTGAGGGAGCGACTGGAACGGCTGGAACGACTGGGATGCATGTTTAGCTCCTCATCACTTTCAGCACCATCCATCTCTGAGATATCGGTAGTGACTGACATGTCCGTCAGAACAGTCGAACCTTGCTGTGTCAGGTCTGCGGTGCGACGAGGGTCCATGCTTTCGCTTATCAGAGTGCAAATGTTAATCAGTTTGTCCTTAATGATTAAATGCTGCTTCCCCATCAGATATTCATCCGTGGGCGTTGATGGCGGAAACTTCTCGTTAAGGAAGGCAGCGGGTATGCGCCTGAACACCAATTCTTTGGTATAGAGCTATTAAATGGAATAGTTATCATGGCTAGTCAGATGAAGGCAACAGGTTGCTGCTGCTCACCTCTTTAATGTGATCCTCAATTAGAAAGACGCGATTACTTTGCCAGTACTCATCCACGCACTCCAACAGTTCACGGCAAAATATTCCCATCATATCCTCGCCGCTCTCCAGCATCAGCATGGTGTATTCGTTCATGTAGACAACCAGGCCGCACATGGGATCGGGCGTATAGGATAGGCTACGGCATTTCTTGTGCAGATCCTGCAGCATCTCGGTGAACAGTGTGAACATGTCCTTGGGCTGCTCAGGTCCCTCTGGCTCGGGCGCCTGCTCCTCCACCTCTGCCTCCACTGGTAACTCATCCTCCTCGTCAAATCGAAATGTGCGCGTCACTGTTTCCACATCATGTTGCAATGGATCTATAATTGTAACTTGCAATCGATCTGCTGTCTGATCAGGGGGTTCCTTGGCCTCTGAGCCATCCGGTGTGGTTTGCTGCGAGTAGTGTTGTTCTTCATCAGCCATTATAGCCTCGGCGGTGCGCAACGTGGCTGTGTCGCCATCCACAGCTAGGGGAACCGTTTCAGAGCTGCTCCGGCTCTCCAATGCCGGCGGCGGAATGCTATCACGCTTCGGATCCACATTCTTGGCCAGTATAAAGATGCGCTGATAGAAAACCGATGTATCCATACTCAGCAGCTCTTCGTCCACATACTCCACCAGTGATTTGCGCACCTGAAAGACCAGCGGACGCTTCAGTGTAAAGCATGGATGTCTCACATTGCGAGTTAGTCGCGCCTTTCCAATACCCAACGAGCTGTGCCTCGAATTTCGGGAAGCTAGCATGATGTGTAGGCAGAGACGAGATCAGCTCACAGCTAGGGTTAGCTACCAGTCGACTAAACTACTGCTTTCTACAAACTTACAATGCTGTCTAGTAACAGGCCAACAAAACGGTTGCTAGGATATGAAATGTTGACTACTTGCAAATAAAAGTTCGTATATTGGTTGTTTATAGGCTTCATTAAACAAAAAGTATGTATTCACGAGAAAAACACTCAATGAGAGAAAAATGAAAGGGTGTAGTACTGCGATAAAGCTATATACAAAAAATATGTATTCACGGAAAAACAAACTCAGATAGAAAAATATCATCAACACCGAAGACAACAAAATCCATATGCCTTAACCGAATTTATGAGAATCGTATAGAGAGGCGTAATTAAAGATTGTGTGCACTC
This sequence comes from Drosophila littoralis, assembly GCA_018903485.1. Taxonomy (NCBI): domain Eukaryota; kingdom Metazoa; phylum Arthropoda; class Insecta; order Diptera; family Drosophilidae; genus Drosophila; species Drosophila littoralis. Next base: position 5,289,569 of record JAEIGF010000408.1, read on the forward strand.
CTGTGCGACAGACCTAGTAAATGAGAGAGTGCGAGCAATGGTCAATGATATGATTTAAATGACATGGGTAAGTGCTAAAGAGCTATGCAGCTTAAGAAAAATGTGCTCAAGAAAGTCTGTTATGTGTAAGCCGAAAAATTCAGTTGACAAGCTTTAGAGCTGTCAACTATAAAGGTACGAAGTAAAACTTTAAGCTGCCACAAAGCGGCTTCAAGTAAATTTCTTGCAGTGTACACTTGCCAAACTGTTATAATTTGACAGTGAGAGTGTGTGGGTGTGTCTATCTGTGTGTGTTGTTGTAGCTGTTGCCTCAATTATTATTATCATTCGCATGAAATCCAAACGCTGTTACCGGCTTTTGCTTTTCAGCGAGTTAATTTATTCATGGCGCATTTATGAGCAACTACAACAAGGCCAAAACGGCAGCAGCAACAGCAACAATGTGTTTTAAACTTCTTCATCAGGGTTTCCGCTGCCTCTGCCATCTCTCTCTCTCTCTCTGTCACTGTCTCACTCTCACTGTCTCTCTTTCACTCTATCTTGCTCACTGTCTAGGTCTTTTGAACAATCTGAAACACTTGGGCATACAACATGCTGAAATGATAATGAGCGTAAATTGTTTTTTGACTCGCTCCCCAGGTGTTTTGTTTGTTGCACAAAAACCAGAAAGGTTGGCATCAAAGCAAAGACTTGCCACCAGCCAGGTGCCTTAACATTTTCAGCTGGAGCGTTATCCAGCCAGCTCCGTTTTGGTTTGAGTGCCCTTTTACAGTTTAGTTTATTGGCCTGAAAGTTGTGTAGTCTGTTGTCGTGGCAGCCACAGCTTCGTCGATGGATTCTTAAAGTCAGCTTTAAACTGTCACTCACTTTCGTTGGATGCGTTGACTTGAGTTTCACTTTCAGCAGCAGCATTGGCATTGCCTCGGCAAATATATACACTCAAATGTTCTGGTCGCCTGCGTCTCCTTGCTGGCTACGAAGCTACCACACGCCCATTTGTCGCCGCCAACGTAACCAGCGTTGATTGCACCCAAGTTCTTAGTCAATATTTGTCAATTTCAATGAAATGAGAATTTGACATGCAAGCAAACATGCAGACAAACTGCTCTGAGTCTGACTGCGATGACGTGTATCCACTTGCCAGCTGCAACTGTAGCTCCAGCCGCCTCACAAGCCGCAGCCCCTTCATATGCAAACACAGCAACCGGCCTTGGCCAGTGTAACCAGGAGAAATGCTCGCCGGGCATCAGAAGCACACAGTCAGATATACAATGCATACACATTTACAGACTACGGGCGGGCAGACACATACGAATAGGTAAAATTAATTGCGATTTGTATGCGGTGCCATTTTTGTATGGTTAAGTGATTGATGGGCAGGGGCTTCATGCAAGGCCAGAGACAGAAAACCCAAATGCTCAAATTAAATACTTTAAAGGGAAGACTGTAGGACTTTTATTTAGTCACGAATTCAACGAAAACCAGCTTTATACTAAACAATTTTGCAACGAAACGACAAGAGCGAGACGGCGAAAGCAGAACGAGTAGCAGGTAACGAGGAACGAGTCGCATTTATTTTTTTGGTGGTCCTGCTTAAACCCAAAAGTAACGAATTTAACGAAACCCAAATGTATTCTGAACCATTTTGCAACGAAACGGCAGGAGCGAGACGGCGAAAGCTCAACGAGTGACGAGTAAAGAGTAAATAACACATTTAACAAAGATTTATTATATACGTAATAGTAATAAAAAATCCCCCAATTTTTACTCAATTTGCAAAGCGACGACCAGAGCGAGGCGACAAAGGCACAACGGGTAGCGAGTATAAAAAATCATATTGTTTTTTAAGTGAACTCTCCCACTTTTCAAACTGAAACCCTCCCAAAGTAAATAGTTGAAATACGTTACCAATCACGAGCAGCGTGCAATTATGAAATCAAAACAATAAATGCAATTAAAATTTAACAGTGCCAGCACGCCAGAAATATTTAAAACTTTATAAACAGAGTACCTCAGCGTTTACGTTCAGTGACAGCACATTTTATAACAAAAAATTTTAATTTAGTTATGTGGCTGTTACCGATGCAATAACAACGAATAAGGCTTGGGCAAAAGTTGCCCTGGCAATTTGTTGCTTGTCACAAAGTTTTACCAATGCAATTAAATTGTAAAAGGGGTGAAATGCATTCAGCAAATGCGACGAGCTGTTTAATCAACTGAATCCCTGGCACCAACTAAGTACCGGACCCGAACCCGCCCCCCACAAGCAGCCCCGTGCGGTAACCAGTAAAAATAGCAACAAAAATTGTGTGCACTGAGCGATTGGTCAATTAATAGCAGCTAATTTAGTTGGGCAGCAGAGCAGACGGCCTTTTGACCCAAAATCAATATTGTCCGCACACACACACACACACACACATGCGTCCCACACGCTCTGACGGGCAACTCAATTATATTTTTATTTATGCGGCAACATTCGCGCACTCAACAAATAGCATTGAGAGCATCCCTTATGGTCGGCCCGCGCCTAAGACAATGGAAAATTTATTGATTCGCCAATCTAAGCAACATTTTTGGACGAAACTTATCCTATTTTTTCGTTATGTGCCACGCAGCGGGGCATTAATAAAGTTATGTATTTGATTATGAAAGAGCGGAGCGGAACCGTTGCGAATGGATTCAATTGCTCGGCAATTGCTGGGCGGCAGGAGCTGGAGACATGAAGGCAAGGGACAAGCCATAAAAAAGAAGCTGGCAATATGCGAGTTTTATGACGCAAACTTTGCTTTAAATGAATTTGCCCAGTGAAGCCTAAGTACGAAGCGCTAAAACTGATAAAATTAACAACGCAAATGCGACATTCCCAAAAAGACTTTCGCCTTTCCGGACTGAGACTTAAATAGAGCTCAGAAAAGAAGCTATGTCTACTTGGCGGAATGAAAGAGTTATTGCTATTGGGAGCACACTAGTAGCCAGCTTGTGGTCAACATGACCCTTTTTTTCTTCCGTTATCCATTTTCTTGTGGCATTCCAAAATGGCACATCCGGTGCTTAAATGTGTGTGTGTGTGTATGTGTGTGTGTGTGCACATTGCTCAAATTCCATTTTGTGTGGGTTGAATTTCACTCTTTCATGAGGTCATTTAAAGTAAACGAAATTGCTTCAAAGAACCAAGCTACACAAATTTCACTGAAGTCGTTCTTTAAAAACTTCGTAGACTACATTTAAGCGTTAGCACATGCTGACAACAATTAGCATTCAGATAAATGTTTTGTTGGCAACAGCAAACACTTTTTGCCTATTTTTTTTGAAGCTTCGTTTTCTTTGTGAATCTACAATTTAAATAAAGTAAAACTGCACAAAAGCATGAAATTGCATGTTCTTTAGCTGGCTAGACAAAACAATAACAATAACAAAACAATGACAAGGCTTGATTAAAATAAAACTGTCTCCAAATTTGCGTATCTATGTGTGAATATTTGTGTGTGCTAACAGTGAATGTGCGCGTGTATGTGTGTGTGTGTGTGTGTGTGAAAATATCAAACAATTAAACAACACGCCAGCAGAAATAAAAACGAATGCCAAAGTGAACTCAATTTGCTGGTATCTAAATCATTTTTAATTTGAACAACAAAAGCTTTGTGGCAACAACAAATGGAATGAATATATATGCATATGTGTGTGAGGGTGTGTTTGTGTGGGTGTGTGTGTTTGTTGTGCATATAACAATAAAAAATTTAGCGCACATATGAGCATAAGTTTACAAACAAATACGCACACATACCTGCAGCTCACACACACACACACACACTCACAAACTCACACACACACACAGAGAGAGAGCAAGAAGCTGGAGAGCAGCCGTAATGCAATATACTCTGCTGCATGTGCCGTTACACGCTGCTGCACAATTATTCAAATCCACGAACCATGACTGCCCCCAGCCGAGGCGGAGCGAGTGCAGCGCGTGGCATGGGAACAAGGATTTTTAGAAGGCCTTCACTCGTTGCCACGTCTTTTTTTTGGTTTTGTTTTTGTATTTTAGTTTGTCTCGTTTCTTTTTTTTTTTTTTGTTTTCCCATTTTTTCTCTTGTTTTCGACAATTTGTCACAATAACAAAGCGTTTGTATATTCTGCAAACAATTTTACAGGTTTTATTTTTTATTATTTTAATTTAACTCAATTATACAAGCACTTGTCGTGCGCTTTGGCCAGACAGAAAAAAGATATAGCCCAGAACTGAGTTTTAAATGATGCTCAGCTAAACGCATAGCTGTATGCTCTTAATTGTATAGTATTTGCAAGGTTATGGAAACTTATTTAATTAAAAAAAATTGCTGCTATGACACATAACAACTATTTCCGAAAATGCAATTATATTTGATAAACATTTTATGCAAAAGTGCACATAAATTCCTTTTTGCCCTAATTGGGCTTTCTATTCTTTAAACTCCAAATATAATTGAGTAAATATACATAAAAAAAAAGGTTGTAAATCCTGTGTTATTTATGACATGCCCACGTGAGTTATATCCTGGCAAGCTGAGCCTTTTAAAGCCAAAAAAATAACAACAACAAAAAAACTATCAATTACGATGATCACATTGCTAACAAGCAGCTGCAGCTGCCTCGTTCTGTCCAAGAGGCTAATAAATACGCCTAAGCACTGTCATTCCGTTCGAAATGACAACGCCAAGCAAATTACGTAGAATCAACGAGGGTGGCCACAAAAGTCTGCCGAAATATACATCAGATATTGCTTAAGCTAGTCGGCATGTAGATACTGTAAATGATGTAAATGTAGATACCTGATATATCTCCGAACTTCTGTGCCAGCCCACGTGTAGAAGCGACCTACTCACGCCGAAGACACGCTAAGGCAAGCCCATAAAACGGAAAGGGGCCTCATTCCTGCTGCCTGCCGCCTGCCGCCTGCTGCCTGTTCTCTGATTGCCTGCTGCAACGTGGCGTATGAGCCATGCGCGGCTGCCACTTAGATGTAATAACAAGCCCGGCAGCGGCATAAAAATCTGCGACTGCCGGCGACGATGACAATGCGTGTGTGTGCCATAAAAAGGCTTTGGCACAGCAAAAAAAAATAAAAAATAAAATAAGTCATTCAAGATCTAACACTAAGGCCGCAGGAAATTCGTCGCGACTTTGGGGTCGCATAAAAATTCACGCCCGACGGCGCATTATGCCCGAGATTGATTTACCTGTTACAAGGGACAAACGCCCCACCGCCTCGCATCCCTTTTATGTGTAAAATTGATGTCGCATTTGGCAGCACTGTGCGTGTTATTTGGCCTGGTCAACAGTCTCAAAGCGTTGGCAACAACAATTTGCATTGTGCTCTCGCTTATACTTTGGCCTTATCCTTTTAGACATCTACTCGTATTAGCTGTTGCTGTCCTGTTACGCTTGGCGAGTGTCAAATGCCGTCAGTAGTTCTTTTGGCTTAAACACTCGCTCGCCCATCGGCCCCGCACAATCAGTCAACCCGCCAGCCAGCCAGGCAGCCGAACCGGCGGCGAACAACAGCACAAGCCAACAAAACTTGGTTAGTTAAAAGTGTTTGTCATTGTTGACACCTTGCGTCTTGTCTTGGGCAACTTGACACTGCGACAATGACAGCAAACAGCGCAAAAGGGGCAAAGTTTTCTTTTGCCTTTGCCTTTTCTTTACACTCTCTATACCCTGTGCCCAAATAACAAGTACTTTGGGTATGCCGAATAAAATATAATTTTGTGTAACATTTTTCAGCATCTTCTCTTTAGATGTTTTAATGCGAATAAGTCTCTTATGCCAAATCCGCAAACCTTGCCTTGCCTTAATTGTGAAGTTCTTTTGCATGCTTTTTTCCCTTTTTTCCTACGTTAGGCACATGACAGCTCTTTACAGGGCAGCCTCTAGTCGGGCACTTTTGGCCGGAGTTAATTTTGCAATGGTTTTTGTTTTGCTTGCTACAACTGCGCTGTGTCGTGTTGTGGGCGTGGTCGTGGCCGTGCCACGTTGATTGCTGTTAAATATTTGGCGGAATAAACGCAAGTTTCGTAAATCTAATTTATTACATTGGCGGGAGCCCGTTTAAAGCCCAATTGCCAGCGACACCAGCAACATATTCAGCCACAAACACAACAAGCAAATTGAGTGTGCCAGTATGTGTGTGTGTGTGTGTGTGTGGTGGGTGATGTGGGCTTATTGGTGTTGGTGTTAAGTCCTTGTGCATGCCACTGTTAGCTTTTGTTTGTGCCACAGATTTGCGACTGGCGAGCTGAGCTCATGTGACTTTTTGACACGCCCCCATCCCCGGGCGTGCCACAGCCTGTGGCCATGCCCAATTTTGTTGTTAAGTCTTTATATCATTCGCCTGAAAACTGAGACATATTTGCCTGCTCCTGCTGCTGTTGCTTTATGCTGAGCAGCGCCATTTATCATTTGCTCGAAATTTGAACAGCTTCAAGTGGCCAAAAGTGACAGGGCACAGCGCAGTCGCTGCTAGCGTCGCTGCCAACGTCGCCGTCTCTGCCGCCATTCGCAGCTGAGCGCCATTTAAACTGCAGTTCAACTGCAATTGAGTTTGCGTTTTCATTAGGGGCGCCCATAAAACCAGCGTGAAAAAAAAACAAGAAGAAGGCAGCTATCTTGGGCACATAGAAGATGAAATACCCTCAAAAGCAAACTTTAATACAGTTTCGCAGATAGTTTGGGCGAAAGGTGAAGCTCGAATGGTTAATTTGGCCAATTTATAATAGATATAAGCAAATCTATTTTCGATCGAGTCTATACAGAAGAGTTATATGATAGAGTTGTCCCATGTTATTCAGATGTTGATCAGTTGTAAATGCCGAGTTTAGTTTAGATATCTTATTCATACAGGAACTCAATTCTTAAATGAATGAATCATAAGTGAGAAACATTACAAGCCTTAGAAACTGAGAGACTGGTTTGCTTCGAAGCTGACAGCCAAGAATATATATATGGACTCGAAGACGTCCCCTTCTATGCGTTACACATTTTGTAACTTAGCTATAATATCCGCCACAAGGGTATTAGAAGCGAAACGAATCGAAACTTATCAACGTAAACAATTCAAGCACTTCAACTAGTTTCGGGCGTCTCGATAGTGCTCCAGATAATACGAGTACTTTTGTGGCGGGCCGGACGTGGGCTGAGCTCCTTGGGGGTGAGTGCCTTGTGGCTGCTCTTGGATTGCATAATGAAAAGTTGCAGAAAGGCTGGCGAAAAGGCAGAGCGACAAATTTTTATGAGCAAACTTTCAATTACCCAAGTTTTTTCTTGCTTGAATTACTTTTGAAATGCTTTTGCACACACACGCTCACACCCACAGACACCACACTCCACACATATGTGTGTGTCATATGAGAGTTGTCTGTTTTATTGCCCAAATGTGTTTTCAATATGTCTGTGTGTGTGCGTGTGTGTGTTTGGACTCCATTGACTGCGCCTCTCACCTGACCTTCGAGAGGCGGCCGCCGGTTTATTACTTTCGCAATTTTGTCTGCGCAAATTTACGAGCGCCTTTCGCAATTTTTCAACTTGTTACTTAGCGTCGCTTTAACCATTTTTTTGGCGCAATATTTGCACATTAAAGACGCAAGCAGTGTTGCGAAATTTTGAAATATGGAGCATTGCTAAAAGCTGCTCCAATCCGAGACACAACAATGCCGGCTCCTTGGCTCCTGTGGCTGCCCCGCACTCTGCCATTTGAGCTCCAGCTGCTGTACACATAAACATAAATCATAATCTGCTGGCACAGTACATAAATTATTGACGCTAAAGAGTTCAAAATGTGCAAACAACACACAGCAAGCACACACACACACATACACACAGAGAGTGATAATAGCTACTAAACACCTACTTACCGTTTGGAGCACAGTTATTAAAATGAAAGGCAAGCAACCGCACAGGATACGCAGCTGCTGCAATGCACTAAATATAAAACCGCATGGCAGCTGGGTTATCTATGGAGAGAGAAATAGTGAGAGAGGGAGAGAGAGAGCGCGTTAGAGCGAGGGAGAGCGAAAGAGAGGCAACAGCTCTTCTTTTTAATGGATGCATTTGTAGTCAGTTTTGCCCGAAAATGCTTATAGTTTTCTATTATAGCCGGGCGCACAGAGCGTATGAGTTATGCGACATGATTTTTAATTCAGTTTTCAAACAGTAAATCGCCACAAGTAAAAGGAAAAGCTGTTGAATTTAAGGGTAATAATAAGTACCCAAAATATATTAAATATTTACCTATTAGCACATAAACCTATTTCAGCTTTTACTATTATTATTTAGAGATCCGTGCACTGCGACCCACTGAAATGATTCACGTTCTCTTCCCAGATCTTTCGCTTGCAAGAGTTCACAAAATGGCTCCCAGTCCAAGGGCCCGCAGTTCTGCAAAGCCGAGTCTTTCGACTCGAACTGAACGCCCTTTAGGAGGGGCTCCGGCGTCTCGTCCTCTGTAAACAGAATCTACAGAGCGTATCTTCCACAATCAATAACTTGTTCAACTGTTTGTTTAGTCTGAACTCCCTTTTAAGAAAGCCTGCAGTGATTCGAAGACAGTTCTGGTCTCGCTTCACTTGTCTTCTCTTTTTCTATCATAGCAATCCAACCTTTTACTCTGTCGAGCTACCAGAATCTTTACCCGAGTATAACGCACTCACGTTCTGCGTTCTGTTTGAAATGATTTATAACAAATCTAGACATATCTAAACAAAATAATTATTCAAGCCAGTTTTAACGCTCTAAATAATAAGTTAGTATTATATCTGTTGTCGAAGCATTCACAACAAAACAATAAAATTCCTCAGGCCTTTAGATCAATTGCAAATGAACTCAACACACAAATGTACTCACCAGATGCCCAAGTCCAGAGCCGTCTTTCACATCATTCACGTTTAATTCGCCTTGTCAATCCGGCGTCAATGCCAGCAATTGATTCGACACAATTCCGGCAAATATCTCCATGGACCTCATGTGAGCTGCAAATGTTAAAAAAAAAAAAAACACAAAATCACACAAAACTGGGCATTTATATTTCTATTGCCGTTTGGCAGCCCGACAGCAGCGACGGCAGCAACAACAGTAGGCGCCAAAAACACAACTCGATAAGCTCCGAGGATAAACAAACAAAAAAACAGTTTTTCGACAGTTTCAAATTCGATCGAATTCTCTGTTGCCACCGCATTGATGAATGCTGATTTTGTGTGCGACCCTCCAAGTAAACAGACTGCACACAGAATGCACACAAAATGTTCGAAAATGTTCGGCAAATGCTCTTAAAATCACAGAGCAGAGCAAAAACGTTCTTTTTATGTGTACTTTGGACGGGTTTAAACGAGGCCCACAACCAAGAAGGAAATTAAGTAGCAGAGTCCGACTGGACGATACCCTAAGGCCAGGATAAGGTGGCGTTAAAAACAGCTCGCTTTTTATTCCAGTTTATTTTTTATTTTGTTGAAACGTGAAATATTCTCAATCTTTATAAACAAACAATGAAACATCATTACAAATATTGTTTCCGTAGCACTCATAATACTCGAGATATGCTGAAAAACTAAAGAAATGGCCGAGAATATTGAGAGGGAAAGGAAAAAATCACTTTGCATTTGACATATACGAATATTCTCTTAAAATATCAAATGTCTAGGTTATGTATTTGCCGAGATCGAAGCGTATAAATATACAGACGGAGAATCGGATGAGTGCACAGACAGACAGACATGGCTAAATGGGCTCGGCTCGGAGTATATGAGGACAGAAATGCTGCCTGCTGCCTGTTACACACGTTTGCACACAGCCAATATGCCTTCTTATATCCATATTCAGTGGGTGCAGGGTATATGAAGGAAGTGTATTGCAATTTATGTGTTGTCACTCCCAAAGCAGGCTTCACATATTTGAGACATCTTTCAGCTTAGCTGTTAGTTAGTATACTAACTTAGACTTTTGTAAGAAACAAATGATACTTCCTTTGTAAACTAGCCTAAGGCACAAAATATAAATACTGCAGTCTTCTACTATTAAAATTTGTTCATATGATTCTTATTGGGACAAGGAACAAGGAATTCGTCAGCTTTCGAAGTTCGTTTTAAACAAGACAGCCGAAATACCCTTTCAACACTTCCTGGAGAAGTCAAAGCGTATGTAGTATATATTTTGGTGACTGAACATTTTTAGACTTGTTTGCACTTGAGCTCGAAGTGGCAGCAGATGTGTCTCCCCTCCGGCAATTGCAGCGAAGGACATTCGAAGACAGATCGCCGGGTCAGGATAGTGTACGTATGGCATGCCATGAATTAAGCGGCCAGCCTAGGCATCGATTGTGCCGGGTCAGCAATTAAAAGCACATAATTCATGCATCAAATAAACTAAGGCCTGCAAATTTTAGTCATGCCCAGGTAGAGCTACGTTTATATTTTTCATTTTCTTTATAGGACCTGCCTGCTTGTTGGCGCATAATTAAATTGTCGAACTAATTGGGGGCCGAGCCGAGTCCCTGATGATGGAGCAACCGCAGCTGACGTCTCTTTAATTATCCGCAAAGAACACGAAGGGGCCGACATGCCAGAAACTGTGCGTCCCAGTGCGGCATTAGAAACGGGGCGTAGCAGCTTGAAGGAGGTAAAAATCATTTCGACAGGATCCAGGCTAAGGTTGTCTAAAAGCAGGCCGGTCCAACCATGTAGCGACAGCTGCGACAATGACACATGATTATCAGGCAACGCTGCTGTTATTGTAGTTGCCCGACCTGACCTGCATTGCCAGGGTCCACACACACACACACACACACGCTGACCCTCCCGAAAAAACCCACAAGCTGCAAACGTGGACACGTTGCTACCTGCTGCCAGGTTGCCGCAGCAAAAACATATTATAATATATAGCTCAGCATTAGGGCGAGCATTCGGGCTCAGTGCTTGTTTGCCTCCGGGCAATAGCCATGTCCGAGTCCTTGTTGCTATTGTTGCCTTTGCTGTTGCTGTCCCTGGTACGACACGAGCCATTATGCATGCGTATGATTAATGAGATCAGGTTTCTGTTGATGTGCTCAGCTAGCACAGGTTTGTATGCGACTAATAGCCTTTTATGCTACACCCACGACATTCTCGGCAGATAAGTCGCAGACAATATTCCAAAACAGTCCGTAATCAGTAATCAAATATTTCAATAACGCAATAAGCAGCTACACGGGGCTAAGGATTCGCCTGATGACTTGCTGAAACTTATTGTGATTCACGAAAGCCCTCCCAGTCCAGCGATAGCTTCGCTGGCAGAGGCTATTATGACATGTGTAATGCAAAGAAGGTGAAGTGAGGTGAAGCGAGGTGGTAAGTAAAAGTATATATATTGTGTTGTAAAGGCGTGTTAGCCAAATCGAACTACTTTATCAATCTCTAGAAAGAATCGGCCTAGAAATAGGTTGTTGTAAGGAAAACTTTTCGCTCTCTTATGGACTTCTCTACGTGCAAATCTGTTGCAGCTCGCATAATCTGTACAAGAACAGTTCAAAGCCATAGAGTATTTAATCTTCGGCAAGCCGAGAATAGCTACTCTTTCATCTTTCATATGGAAAACCCATATCACTTATTTCTGTCATGCACCCGCCAAAGGTATTTAATCAATTATGTCATGCTCTTTTTTCAATTCAATTCATCAAATTGGAAAACTAAGCTCTTATGCATATTACCGCCGCAGTACAGCTGCCAGCACAGTGGGTCGGTCATCTGTAAGTGCACCACATGCGACCGCACCACAGAGCAAGCCACAACTGTTTTTGCCGCGGGCCATTGTCGCACTGTGACGCGGACATTGGGCGCAAATCCAGTTCAATTTGGTTGGCTGGCCTTGCGCCGGCATCACAAATTCATGACTCTGTGCCCAAAAATGCAGCCGCCAGTCAAAAGAGATGTACGCACGCACACACACACACACACACATTTGGGTTAGCCATCAATCAAAAGGGGTGACAAACATCGCTTGCAAAAATTTGTTGTGGGCGACAGAAATTGTCGTGCCACGTGGCGTATGCGTGATGGGCTTGACATGCGGGGGCGCGCGCGCTGGCAAGGACATGACCGTTGATAATTATTCTCGTAACATTTTAATAATTTCAATTTATTTTTAATTAACTGACCAGCGCAAAGCATTTGACAATTTGGTTTCGCCAAATTGACGCTTTGAACTTTTGCGCCAGCGGATTTTCATGTTCTCGGCCGTCAGACAATAGTTGAATTTAATTTATTGCCGGCGCTGCCTGTTTTTGGTCCTGTGCTGACAGGCGATTTAGATTGATTGCCGCTGAGCCAAGAGAGATTAATTAATAAACGCCCGCCCGGCAAATGAATGCAAAAACAAATTTATAATTGTGTACGTTTTTTCCCCTTTGCCGTACACGCTGCAAGCTGCAAATTGGCCAACGGCCACGCCCACACAGCCATTGGCCTTGTAATTTATATTTTGGCTGCTGCTGGCAACTTGTTTGCCATTCATTAAGTTGTCGCCAAGGTGTCGCGCAGCCCGTCTACGCCATGAATGTCAAACAATTATCGAAATTAATTTCATTTCATTGCGCAATATTTTTTTGGGTCTGAGGCAACTTTTTGGTCTTGTTGTGTTCGGCTAAGCTGGCGCTTAAATTAAATGCCAAATATTGCAAAATCGCGCTGAACGACAGAAATTAATTAACATTTCCCACAGCGACGCCCAGCTGATGCTTTGTACCCCATGCACAGCCGCGTTGCGGGGCGTATGATTAATATTTGCCAGGCAATAAGTGACCCGGTCGCACGTGTCTGGCCGAGGCGAGACATTGCTTTGCCTCGAATGCGACTGCCTCTTTGTCAGTTTTAAATTCAACAAGGCCACGCCCCACACGGCCTACGCCCAACACACACGCACACGCACACGCACACACACACACACACACACACACAACGCACTTGAGTGAAATCGCCCCCGCCCGGTACATAAATCTCTCAAGTGTCACATAAAATTTCCGCACATGCACGGAATCAAAATGAAAAAAATAACCGACAACAACAATAAAAATTGTAGAAAAAAAGAGGAAACTGCAAATGCTCAAAGCAACGAAGTGTTAATACACTTTCTGGCATGTTAGGCAAATAATTTAATTAAAATTATATGAAAATATTAGAAAATTATTTTCAAAATTAAAATTTTAAATATTGAGACATTTTTCAAGGTAGGATTCTGAATTTAAATTGTATTTTTTGCATAATTTCATAGGTTTAATAAAACAAATTCTTAATAAAATATGTTTGAGCACATATAAATTCTAGAAAATTATAGAATCTGATATGAGAAGCTCAAATCGAATGGCGTAGTGCATGCAACCCTCCGTAGAGTATATTAAGTAAAAGCAATGAAGGTGGGGGCTATGGAGTAGGCGGCACTCACAGGCTGTAGTGCAATAAGTCAAGTTATCAAAGTTAATAATTCTTAATGTTAGTGCATAAATAAGACAAGGGCTATAAGGACACGCAGCCAGACACAAGAACATGCTGAGAAAGAGACAGGAAAAAATAGAGTGAGGGAGAGAGACAACGAGACAAAGGACATGTAACTGGCAGTGCCCATAAAAGTATGCTACATGACAGTCAAAACGCAGAACTTCAAATAAATACAAAAATGAAATTTTAAATTTATGCAAAAAACAGATGAAAAAGAACCGATGCCAGGCAAAAAGAATAGAAAAACAGCCGGCTAATTTGCATAAAGAAATCGGCTAGCGGCAAACGAGCGGCGATGTGTGTTCGATGTGTGTGCGATGTGTGTGCGACTGAGTGTGTGCGGGCTGTGCAGCGAGGCGGCAAATATGAAACTCGCAAGTGTTTATGCTGACATCGCGACAAAAAAGAAAATACACATATATTTACACGCACACGCACACGCGCGCACACACACACACACACATCTGTATTTATACAACTGTTTGCCTTTATTTGGCAAGCCTTTGTGGCTAATAGCACACACTGTTTGCTTAAAGCAGGAAAGCATAAATGCCACAAGACCCGAGCAATAAAGCGCACAATCATTTCATGTGCACGACTCACAGCAGCTATATGTATGTGTCTGTGTCTGTCTGTGTGCCTATGTGTGTATGCGTGTGTGTGTGTGCGTGGGAGTAGCTGAAGGAATGTGTCACTGACCATGGCCATCAGGTTGGCTTTTGCGGTCAAACTCAACAGTTATCGGCTTAGGGCTTAGTTTTAGGCATTACAACATATGTTGCGCATTTTGTTAAGCCTTCTTCTTTGGATATATAATAAATGATATATGCTAATTTGGAGATATATACATATATGTTTTACTTATGGCTAACAATATAATGCTGTTGCCTTTTAAGTTATTCAAAATGTTTGCCCTGCGGCAGACTGTCGTAATATGTGGGCTGATGCCGCCAACCATTATTCAATATATTCATTTATATATTTTACACTATTTTTCAGCACATCCTTGACGTCCCAGCTGATTATCATAAATTTAAATTTGTGCACACCCTGCTTAAGCTGCGCGCCATAGATATGAAACTTAAGTAGCCCCCGTGGCATTTACATAATTAGCTTTGTTCGTGCCTGGCACGAGCCACGTTTTAAAGAAGTTGAAGCAAGCCAAAGGCACAAAGACGCAGCACAGTTCATTGTGCCACAATTCATTTGGCTAAAAGTGTACATAAATGCCGCCCTCGAGCTAACAAAACGATTGCATCATTTTTTGACGCCAACATCGGACAACGACTGCGGCTGCGGCTGCGGCTGCAGTCAAGGATGCGCAAGCCACGTTGTTAATGCTGTTGGCCAACTTGGCAATCTATGGGGAATGCTGGCCAGCTAAGCTGCGGCCCAGCTGCTGCTCCAAGGTGATTATATTCTACATTTCCGGCTGCCATGTGTCCGTGTCATATTTTGATTTCGTTACATTCGTATATTCTACAGCTGCCCACCTGATTATCGTGCTACTCTAGAAGTAGGTCTAAAATGGAGATTGTTATTTTTTGTTGGCAATCACTTTGATTGCTGCGCTGTCTGTCAGTTCGTTTACTTTGGAGATCGTTTAATTTTAGAACATTTCTTGCTCGTCCTTTAACCCTTTTGTGCAGCTGCTGCTGGCTGTTGGCCTTTTGTTGCGCCAGTTGGGCTTGCATTGAATTGCAAAATTGTTACAATGCACCTACCACACACACACTCTCACACACACACACCAGCGCCCAGTTCATTCTTAGCCATTACCCAGTGCGCTCGACAGGCCGCGTTAAAATCTCCACTGACCGGAAACTAATTTGAAAATGTTATTCATTATGCATAGCGCTCGCAATGGCTGTTATTTTTCGCGCACTTCCCGCCACACTTTTTGCAAAGCTTTTCTTTCATTTTTTTGTATTTATGCACAGTTTGTTGCAGTTTCCACGCTTGAAGTGTGTGCGGGTGTGTGTGCGTGTGTGTGTGTGTGTGTAAAAGTTTAAGGAAAAACTTTCGCCTTGCAGCTCGCGATAAGTGCCCAGATTTTAACTGGCGCCTGGCTGTGAGTTTTAACCAGATTGTTGCTTATGGTCTGTATTAGCGCATTTTGGCCGTACGCTGCGGTCGCCAGCTGCAAAATGCATGAAAATCCATTAATGGAAAGCCAGCCAAAGGGAGAGAGAGAAAGAGAGCAATAGAGATAGAGAGAGAGAGAGCTGCACCTGGCGTATGCCTGACACTTCAACTGTCACTTGTTAATTCTAATGGAAAGCATCTTGAGAACTAAGTAAACGACATAAATAATAAGTCGACAAATTAAGTTGACTGTCGCCGAAAGTAAAACAATACAGCAAGAGCCATAGAACGTTGCAACGGAAATGGCAAATGCAATGCTGCTGGCAGCCGGAGAAGCAGCTGAAACAATGACAGACAACGCGAGCGCAGGAATTGCCAAGTTTTAGAAAAGAGACAAAAGTCTGGGCAACGTTTTAAGGTTTTAAGCCACACAGATAGATAGATAAAAATGGCGTGCGACGCACGGAACATGAACAAAAATGGCACCCACAAGAGCTTCCGGCAGACATCCGCTTTAACAACTCTGTTAGTCGCACACACACACGAAGCGAGAGGGGAGTGGGTGAGTGGGTGGATGGGGGAGTGGGAGTTACACACATGCGACTGCGAAATCAGCGACAATAAAGTGCGCCCTGCACATTAGCTGCGGGTCATGGGGTCTGGTTGGTGAGCAACGTTTTTGTCATAAACCCATTAAAAGTCAAGGACGGAATTCATGTTGCATGTTTATTCATGCACACACACACACACATACAACTGTAAGACTAGCAGCAGCTGTAGCAATAACAACAAGCATAACAAGAGCAGCCACAAGCAACCGCCGCTTACAAAGTAGCTTTAATTAATGGAACTCATTAAAGGGCTGCTGCCAAGTCCTGGCCCGGCATCAAGCCGAATGCCAGCCAGGCTAAGCAGCAGGCCTAGACAGAAGCGCGCGCGCTTTGACCTGCCACAATGCGCTACCACATATTAGCCTGGTCCACACCAACTTTGGCCCGCCCGGCTAGCACTCCATTTGCGACGCGTCCATGGATCCTGCCGACCCGACGTTGTGCTGCCACGAGCCACGCAACGAGTGGCTGCTGTTACGATGAGAGACGACCGCATCGAATGCACACGAGAGCGCAACGAAGCTTTGCGGAGCGCCGGCTGGGGAAATGATTTTGGTAAAGTTTAAAAAAATTCTTCCGAAAAATTGTACTTCCCCTGGCAAAGCAGTTAACAAAGCAGCTCAAAACGAAATGAACTGATTGTAAAGCAGTGTATTTCGACTGTTATACGTGTCTTATACAAGGTAGATGTCACTCTTATACGCCATAACTAGCAAAAACACGAACCTGTCCAGTAAAGTTTGTTATACCAACACGAGCCCGCATCTATTTGGGCACACACATATGAGAGTCTTATACAATAATAACAGCACAAACATGCACCTGCTTTTATGACACTGTGTTTTTAGCTAATACAAATTAAGAAAACATTGCATTTTGTCTAGCGGGGCTGCATTTGGCTAAGCAGTGTAAACAGTAAACACTAATAAACTTTTTGAAAAGAACTTGGTTAGTGTTATACGTGCTTTATACAATTGTGAATCTTATACGCTATAATTAGCCCAAACACGAATCTTAGACGAATGTGACTCTTATAAATGTATTTGCCGCTAGAGCTGCTTTTATGCCAATTTTGTAGGACTTCCCTTATTAGCAGGACTCTCTCTCTCTCTCTCTCTCTCTTACTCGCTCTCGCGTTAGTCTCCCTCGCTGGCACACCTGTATGAATTTAACTGCTCTCCGCTCTCTCGCCCACACATGCGCCTCAGCGAGCTGTTGCGCTGCCAGGACTAGGCCAACAGGCTGAGGCCTGACGAGGCCTGGCTGCAGAGAAAGCAACAGCTTTGGCTGCGACGCCAGCGCCAGCGTTGACATTATCATGTTTGACAACAGCAACAAAAAAGACCAACCCCCCAGCGTCCCTTCCGACTAGAAGCCACACATCCTGTGGCATGCCCGGCACCTGCTGCATTTCCAAACAAAAGCCATTTATTTAGAATGGCAAGCACAAAGCGGAAGCAGCAAGAAAATAGGCAACATGCAACGTTACCTTGGCAACTGCTGGTCAAAACAAATTCAAACATAGAGCTGAAAATTTCGACGCAATAAACTAAACTTTTCCAACCGCAGCGAGATTCACAGCAAAAAAAAAAACTATTTCCAGCCATGCAATTAAAATATTTGCGAACGCTGCTCGAGGGACAGGTGAGGCTCAGGACTAGCTCTCATTGCCCAAGATTAACACACACTCACCCACTAACTAGGAGCAAATCCAGCGTATTGCGGGTCTCGCCTGGTCACCGAATCAGCAGAAATTGGCCATTGCCACGGCCGATCGCCACATTCTGCTGTACGATGATGCGGGCGAGCGTCGGGACAAGTTCAGCACGAAGCCAGCGAATGCTGCGAATGGCAAGAACTCGTATGTCATACGTGGCTTGGCCTTCAGCCCGGACTCCACCAAGCTGGCGGTGGGCCAGAGCGACAGCATTGTCTATGTCTACAAGCTGGGCGAATCGTGGAACGACAAAAAGGTCATTTGCAACAAGTTCCCCCAGGCGGGCGCAGTTACAGCGCTCATTTGGCTGGCCACAGGCGCCATTGTGGCGGGTGAGTTGTGCCTCTCACCCATCCATTAATAGCTTCTCATTCTCAAAGCCCCTCTACAGGACTCGAAGATGGCAAAGTACGCGCTCTGCACTGCAAGAGCAACAAATCGCAGAGCCTTTACAGCGGCGACAGCATCTGCATCTCCCTGGCGGCCAACACCAAGGGCAATGGCTTTCTCAGCGGCCACAACGATGGCACCATCATACGCTACTATCTGGCCGAGGAGGCCACGGAGCCATTGGGTCGTGTCGTGCAGCATCCAGTGCCACCATTCGCACTCGCCTGGCCCCAGGGCGGCTTCTGTGCCGCCGGCTGCGATCAGCGCATTGTCTTCTACGATAGTGTGGTACGTATGTCAAGTGGGTTAAGGGTTGGCAGGGTTGGAATACGTAACCTAGAGATAGCTATAAGGTTTTGACGGTACTAACACGGAGTCTCTCTGACGGTCTTCGGCTCGTGCTCATCGTCTCTTTCATTAGATCTGCCTCCAACCTCTCTTCCATCGTCGCGCTCTTCGTTCTGTTTGATCCTCTCTCTTCCATCATCTCTTTCTGCTCCTCTTTGCCTTCCTGTCATGCATACAATAATCGACTTTCTTTCTCCTTGCTCTGCTTTTCTCCAGGGCCGTCAGCAACGCTGCTTCGATTTCTCACGCTCCGAGGGCGAGCGCGAATTCACGGTCGCCGCCTGCAGTCCCAACGGGCAGGCGGTCGCCTTCGGCAGCTACGATCGCATAAGGATCTTTGCCTGGAGTCCGCGCCAGAGTGCCTGGAGCGAGAGTGCCAGCAAGGAGATCAGCTGCTTGTACACATTGAGCGCCCTGATCTGGCGCCGGGATGGGGCTCGCCTCGCCCTGGGCTCCGTAAGCGGCGCCGTGCTGCTGTTTGAGTCGGTGCTGAAGCGCACCATCTGGCAGGATAAGTTCGAGCTGATCTTTGTGGCGCCCAGCCAGCTGCTGGTGCGCTCCTTGACCGAGCCCACGCAGCAGCTGACCATCGAGTCGCAGCTGGGCCTGGAGATAGACGATGTGCGCATCATGGGCAAGGACAATTTCCTGGTGGGCCGCACCGAGGAGTCGCTCATATTGTGCGACCTGACGCGCAATCTGGCCAGCGAGGTGCCCTGGACGGCATCTGGTCGCCACGAGCGCTTTTACTTTGAGAATCTGAATGTGTGCTTGATCTTCAATGTGGGCGAGCTGAGCCTCGTCGAATATGGCGACAATCACATTCTGGGCTCGGTGCGCACCGAGTTCGTCAATCCACATGTGATCTCCGTGCGGCTCAATGAGCGCGGCAATGGGCGGGACAACAAGAAGCTCGCCTTTCTGCTGGACGCCAAGACGATATGTGTGGTTGATCTGGTCAGTCAGCTGGTCAGCGGCCAGATCAATCATGAGACAAAGATCGACTGGCTGGAGCTGAGCGAGACGGCGCACAAGCTGCTCTTCCGGGACAAGAAGCTGCGTCTGATACTTGTCGACAATTACAGCGGCAAGAAGCAGACGCTGCTCGGCAACATCTCCTTTGTCCAGTGGGTGCCGCAGAGCGATGTCGTGGTTGCCCAAAGCAACAACAATCTGGCCATTTGGTATAACATCGATCTGCCGGAGCACGTGACCATGCAGACCGTACGCGGCGAGGCCATCGAGGTGATGCGCGAGCAGGTAGGTTGAACATATTTCTGGTGAGGATCACGCACAACACTTTCTGGTATCCAACAACGCAGGGTCGCACCGTGGTGCGCACACAAGATGGACCCAGCGAGCACAGCTATCAGCTGGACGAGGGCCTCGTCGAGTTTGGCACCGCAGTCAACGACAACGACTTTGGCCGGGCTGTGCATTTTCTGGAGTCGTTGGGCGATAAGCCGGCTGCCAAGGCAATGTGGCACAATCTGGCCATCATCGCGCTGGAGGAGGGCAATCTGCGCGTGGCGCAACGCTGTTATGCGGCCCTGGGCAACGTGTCCAAGGCCTACTATCTGGCCGAGATGATACAGCAGGCGGATGACTTTGAGCTGGCCACGGGCAGTCCGGGCATTCACTGTCCCGCGGTGCGCGCCAAGCTGGCGCTGCTTGGATCGGACTTGCGTGCCGCGGAGCGCATCTATCTGGAGCAGGGCGACATCGAGGCCGCCCTGGGCATGTACCAGCAGCTGCGCATGTGGGATGAAGCTGTTGCCCTGGCGGAGAGGCGGGGCTATGCGCGCTTGCCGGAGCTGCGTCAGCAGCACATGGACTTTCTGCTGGAGACCGAGCAGCAGGAGAAGGCCGGCCAAGTGCTTGAGGATGAGGGTGAACTGCATCAGGCTATGGCGCTGTTCCTCAAAGCCAACAAGCCGGCGCGTGCTGCACGGCTGGCCCTTAAGACGCCGCAGCTGTTGCAGGATGAGCAGCTGATGCTGCAGGTAACCGAGGGCCTGGTCCACAGCGAGCTCTACGAGCTGGCTGGCGATATAGCACATCGCTTGTCCCGGCCGGAGGCCGCATTGGCCCTGTACCGCAAGGGCGGCGCCTACGCGAGAGCCCTGGAACTGGCGCGTGTTGTCTCCCCGCAGGAAGTGACATCGCTGGAGGAGCAGTGGGGCGATTGGCTGGTCAGCCGCAAGCAGTTGGACGCATCCATCAATCATTACATTGAAGCGGGCGCCACCCAAAAGGCTCTAGAGGCAGCTGTCGGCGCCAGGCAATGGCGCAAGGCGGTCCAAATCGCAAAGGTGCTGGACGAGCCGGAGCTGATACAGCGGCATGCGTTGGATCTGTCCAAGCACCTGGCATTCGCAGGCGACCTGGATGGCGCTGAGGACTTGCTGGTGCGCGCCAATCTCTACAAGGATGCCATCGAGCTGCTCAATAGCCATGGCAAATGGGAGCGCGCCTACGTGCTGGGCGAGAAGTATCTGAAATCAGAGCAGCTACGCGAACTGTTCATCCAGCTGGCCAGCAGCCTGGAGGAGCAGGCCAAGTACCGGGACGCCGAAAAGGTGCTGATAGCTGTCAACGAGCCAGATCTGGCCATAGCCATGTACAAGCGCCGGGAGCTGTATGACTCCATGATAAGGCTGGTCGAACGCTATCACAAGGATCTGTTGGACAGCACCCATCTGCATCTGGCGCGCCAGCTGGAGTCGCGCGGCAAATTCAAGAATGCGGAGATGCATTTCATTGCGTCCGGCGATTGGAAGTCGGCCGTGCACATGTACTGCTCCTCGTCCCGCTGGGAGGATGGCTATCGCGTGGCCAAGCAGAAGGGCACCGAGGGCGCCAGCCAGCAAGTTGCCTACATGTGGGCCAAGTCCATGCCCGTGGAGAGCGCTGTGCGTCTGCTCAGCAAGCTGGGACTACTGGACACGGCCGTGGGCTTTGCCTGCGACTCC
Source organism: Drosophila littoralis (assembly GCA_018903485.1). Lineage (NCBI taxonomy): Eukaryota > Metazoa > Arthropoda > Insecta > Diptera > Drosophilidae > Drosophila > Drosophila littoralis. Next base: position 5,311,185 of record JAEIGF010000408.1, read on the forward strand.
GGACAGTTTGAGTTCGCAATGGAGCTGTGCCGGTTTGCGGGCAAGCCAACGGATGAGGTACACTTAAAAATAGCCATGTCACTGGAGGATGAGGGCAAGTTCGATGAGGCCGAGGCGGAGTTCCTGAAGGCGCACAAGCCCAAGGAGGCGATACTGATGTACCAGCATGCCGGCGACTGGCAGGCCGCGCTCAATGTGGCCGAACAGCATCTGCCGGATGCCGTCAACGATGTGCTCATTGGTCAGGCGACGGCGGCGCTCGAGACGCGCAACTATCAGGATTACGAGATGCTGTTGGTGCGCGCCCAGCGTCCCGATCTGATCATCGAGCACTACAAACAGGAGTCGCTCTTCGACGACGCCCTGCGCATTGCCGAGGAGCATTATCCGGCAGCCTTGAACGATCTGCGACGTCTCCAGGCGCAACAGCAACGCGGCCAGATGGGCGAGGATGCCAGCGCCGACTCGCGCGCCTATTTGCAACGCGCCGCGGACTTCGCCAAGCGGGAGCAATTCCGCAAGGCCGCCGAGTGCCTGATGCAGATTGACGCCAGCAATGCGGAGGATGCGGCCACGCTGGAGCGTGCACTGTTGCGTGCTGCCGAGATTGTCAATCAGTTTCTGGAGGGCAAAGATGCCCAGGATCTGGCCCAGGCGCTGGGACCGCGTCTGCTGTCCATCAAACAGATCGGACCGGCCGCCCAGCTTTATCTGGCCGCCGATATGCCCAAGCAGGCGGTGGATGTATTCATACGGGCCGAGCAATGGTCCAAGGCACGTCGCCTGGCCAAGGAGATCGATGCGGAGCTGCTGGCCTACGTGGAGCAGCAGCAAAAGTCACGGCTCAAGCACGAGGGCAACGTGGAGCAGCTGGCGGACATTGACATCATCAGCGCCTTGGATCTGCTGGCCGAGCAGGGCCAGTGGCAGCGCTGCCTGGAGAAGGCCAAGCAGCTGAGTCCATCCGTGCTCCAAAAGTATGTGGCCGCCTATGCGGCTCAGCTGATACGCGAGGGCGACTGCATCACCGCACTGGGTCTCTATCTGAGCTATGGGGCGCCACCGATTGAGGAGCACTACAACATCTATACGCGCATTGCCCTGGATTGTCTGGCGCTGCGCGAGGAGCAGTCGGAGGGCGGCGCTTTGTGGCAGAGGCTACGCAATTTTCTGCACGGACTGCTGCAGGGGCTGCGCGGCTCGGAGCACGGCCAGGCCAAGTTTACGGCCAATGCGGAGCAGTATCTGCTGATCGCCCACTACTATGCGACACGTGCCGCCTGCAGGCAAGTGCCATCCCTGCAGCCGGTGGCGGTGCGTATATCCTTGGCGCTGCTGCGCCACACGGATGTGTTGCCCGTGGACAAGGGCTTCTACGAGGCGGGCATGGAGCTGCGTCAAGCGGGACGCGAGTCGGAGGCGTTTGTCATGCTCAACCACTATTTGGACGTGTGCGAGGCCATCGAGGAGGGCTCCGGCAATCTGGTGGACCATACCGACTTGGCGGCCACCGATTTTCCCAGCTCCGTGCCGCTACCGGAGGACATACACCTGAAAAACGAGCCCAGTCTGCACGAGGAGGTGCGCGAATGGGTACTGGCCGTTAGCATGGATCAGCAGGTCGATCAGCTGTTGCCAAACGATGATCGTGGCCTCTACGAGTCCAGCTTGGGTCCAAACGATATGCCCTGCCTGCTCAGCGGCTATCCGGTGCGTGGCCGCCAGCCGGTCACCTTCCAAGCGTCCAACAATCAGGTCAATCGCGATGTCTGGAGCAAGTTCGCGGTCGCCGTCAAGATGGCACCGGGCAGCAGCGTGACCGACATCATTGGCTTCGTGGAGAAGTGGCAGGGCGTGGCCAACTACGTGATGCACTAAGGTCACAGCCTTTCCATACACAAACTGATGCGCAAATGCAGGCAAATAAATAATGATGTGCTCTATTTAACTGTCAATAAATGTTAATTACAATCAATTATTATTATTTTGTTGAAAGTGGCTCAAATACATGCGCACTACGGCCATTATAGTTGATATTTAATATATATTATGTAAAAATCTAGGATTTGACTCAGCACTTATCAAATGTTGTCCTCGAATCATCTGGATGTGCTGATACTCTGATGTTATCTGGGCATCCGGATATCGGGAGTCGACTCAATGCAGTGTATTAAAGAGATCGCCGGCTGAGGGTAGCGGTGCCAGGCCGCCAGTTACGTCTGGCAGCTGTGTCAGGTCTGGCAGATTGGATAAATGATCGTGTATCTCTTTTTGCAGGCCCAACATCTTTGCCAGCTTCTTCTTGTGTTCCTGCAAATATACATATACAGAGCAAAGAAGAGCGCGTTAGGCATGATGCAGGGTTGGGGGTGACACTTAAAAGTTAGCATAGAAGCGTTTTTTTGAGTGGGAAAATGCAAATATATAAATATATATTGGAAATGGACCAATTCGAACATTTAATGCAAAGCAAAAGTAAATTGTTTTTCGTTTATAAACATTTTGCCAATCAACGTACATCCAAGCGCTGCTCAGCCTGAGCCAGCAGTTCCTTTTGTTCCGCCTGAAAGTCCCGCAGCATGGCGGCCAATTTGGTGCGCTCCTCCATTTCGGCTGAGAGACGTGAATTGTATTCATTCAGCAAATCAACGGCTTCATTGACCTATAGACCAGAATGGGAATGCTTAGTGAATGCAGGTAGTTGGCTCGATTCAAGACTTACCTGCTTGGCCAAGACCTTGGCCTTGTCCTTATCTTCTAGTTTGGTAATGCAGCTTATTTCCGATATCTCCGGCGGCAGCTTGGCGATACGTTCCCGGACCAGCGCATCGCTGGACGCCGAATTCTCAATACTGGTCAGTGCTTTGATCAGCTCCTCGGGTTCGGGCGGTTCGCCCAATGGCAAATATGGCGGCGTATGCCCGTTTTCCGCTTCAGCTGCTGGCGTCTCAACGCTGACACTCTGATGATGCGATCCACGCGGTCGCTTTGATTTCATGTGCCGCTCCTCATGCTTGCGCTTCTCGCGCTTCTCAGACCTTTCCGCTTTGTTGCCACTGCTGCTGCTGCTGCTGTTGTGGTTGTGCTTGTGACCCGCAGCGGTTTCACTGCCATTGCCAGCGGCATTGCCGGCTGTTGCGGCGGTTGTCTCGCGGTGCATGCGCGCTCGGTAATCGGCAATGGCCTTGGGATCGTAGACGCCGCGCTCTTGCCATATATTTAGGATGCGTCCCAGGCTGCCCAGCAGCTTGTCGGACCTGCAGGTTTCGCCAATATGGCCAAACACTTTGGGCAGCACATTACTGAACTCCTTGCCGTATTCGGGGCCCTTCTTTTTGCTGTTCTGAATGACATCGTTGGCCAGATACATGAAAGTTAGTTTCTTGGGCTCCGGCACTGCAAACATAGATAATGCTGGGTGAACTGCTGAATCCCGCGCATGCTAGCTACATACCGTTCTGTAATTCGCGCTGCCAGGTCTGCACTATGACCGTGTGGTGTTTGCGGTGATGTATGAGCCATAAGGACAATGTTTGTATGCTCTGCTGGCTGGGGTTCAGTTCCGACAACTTCTTGAGTAGCGCGGATTCCGTAAACGCTGACATTGCAGCAGCTTTGAAACTCGGGCAAGTTCTATGTATATGGCGTACTTTATTTTATAGGCAATACGAAAAAAAAGGGACAGAAAAAATACGCACGGGCCGAAAAACAAAAATAATTAAATCTTCTTCTTCTCGTGTGATGATAACAGCGGCAATTATTTAACATTAGCTCTGACTGTTAAGTAACAGCAACCAAGCATTCCTTTCTGCTGTTACTTGTGTTCCCGGCATTACCAACTCTTGAACAATTTAATAAACAAAACTAATACTAAAATAAATCGTATAATTCAAAATGACTGTTGCTTACTAGCGGTTATTTGATGGAAAATTTGCCTCTGCACTTGAAAAACAGCAGCTGCTTAGTGCCCGCACAACAGAGCCGGAGCAGAAGCTCGCAAGGTAATGTTAAGTCCTGGAATAATCGATAAGCAAATTGTTATGTCAACTAACAGAATATAGGGCTGCCAACTTAATTTATACTGGACTGTGCTACCTGACCGAATGCGGACATTCAGTATTGGCGCGTCTTTTTAAATTTAAACAGGTATTTTATACACAAATTAAATGTGCGCGAAACAAATCTCATAATCTCATTAAAAAAAAAAACAAATGTTATTAATCAGCAACAGTAATGCGAACAAGCTTAACACTTTGCAGCGCGCACTTCACACCGATAAGCGGTTCAAACAGACAGGTGTGATAGCAATGCGTCGCCACTCTTGCCACCAGTTGGTCGCAGAAGTTGATCGGTGCGAGACTTCAAGTATTACAGGTGCGCAGTGTGTTGAATATATATAGAGCACAACCGTAAAGCGTGTGCCTCAGCTCAGTTGAGCAGCAATAGCCGTAACCGTCGCTGGCAATCGACGACGCTTATCAGCTTTGCCAAAGAGTAATTTGTGATACCTGTCCGTTTTGTATTGGTTTGTAGCAGCGCGACGAGCTTAAGTGGTGTTAATTTTTTTTAATTATTATCGTGTTTATTGCCAACGAAAGTGAAGTGCGTGAATTTATTTCAAGTGGTTGTGTGTTATTAGCCAGGCAACCACAATAAATTACAATTCTTCCCCAAAAGTCAAGAACAGCCAAAAACAACTGCAGCACGGTCCAGCTTGCAACTGCAGCCAGAGATAGGGCTCTACAAAATTCCTAATAGAGTCCATTGGTGTGTGTATTGATATACAAGTGTGTGATTTACAAGCCATTAGCGCTATCAACAACATATTAGACAAATTGGCAAATTAGCTGGCGTACACTCTTTTTGCTTAAATATTATTTTTAACTACTTTCGAGTACAATAAACGATATACTTGAATCAGAGATATTCTTACATATCCCAAATAATCACACCAAATACGTACGCTCACCTCGCTCAGCCCCACTCGCTGGCTCTCCCAGCTGCCTTGATAAGAGCCCCCTTTCCGAAGAGTTCCGTCAATCGTCTGGCCGACCGGCTGACTCAATGTTTTTATGCCCCAGCGCGTAGTGCTCCCAGGAGTTTAATCTGATTGTAAAAATATCAGACTAGTGGCTGACTCTTGATTGCGGATTAAAGGTTTTTCCTTGCATTCTTGTTGTTTTTATTTGTTTGGTTTTTGTTTTTTGTAAATGCTGGCCAGCAAAAATGTTAAAGACTTAAAAGATAACGAGCAAGAGCACCAGAATGAATTCACATGATCGGACACATCCGTTTCGCTCGCATGTCGAGCACGTCCAGACGGCGCTCAACGAAAAGAACTGGGAATGGTCCTTTCTGGTGGTAAGCAAGAATCCTTAAACCTAAAAAGAACAAGCCTCCTGCTTAATGCTGTTTGCCACAATCAGCGCAAATGTCGCAACCTGGAGCTGGAGGAGTCATATGAGCTGTATATGCGCCGGCTGCGCATTGGCTATCTGTCGATATTCATCTTTATCGAGCTGCTGGTTACCTTCACCCATGCCCTGCTGCTGCTGACCTCATCGGATATGACCTATGCGTATATTGACATGGTCGCCTATGTGGTCACCGGTCTGCTTATTTGGTTAATACTCTCGGTCAACTTTCGCAATGAGCTGATTAGCAAGCACGGCTGGCTGATCTACGCCTCCTCCTGGCTGGCCGTCTCCATCCTGGTGCTGATGGGTACGTTGAGTGCAATTTAAGGAGAGGGTGGGCAATGGTAATCCTTTGCTTGCAATTCTCCCACACAGATATTGGCCTGAATATCTACCATGCCACCACCAATAACGATATACTTAATCCCATCTACGATGCCTACACCCTATATGCCATCTACATGTTCATGCCCATTCCCTATGTGCTGCAGCCCTTTATACTCGGCGCCTCGGTTACCATCTGCTATATAATCAATTACAGTTTTGTGATCACTTCCAAGGAGGAGAACCAAATGCATAGCATATTCAAGTAAGAATGCCATCCGATACACGGAAGCTCCCTTTCCAATCCTATTTTGCAGTGAAGCCATCTACTTGAGCTGCGTAAATTGCTTGGGCATCTTCTTCCGACTGATGCGAGATATTGCGCTGCGCACCACGTTCCTTGACAGGCGCCAGTACGTGGAGGAGAATCTGTTGTTGCGCTATGCGCGAGATCAGGAGCGCAGTCTATTGCTTAGCATATTGCCCGCTCAGATAGCCGACCGCCTGCAGGAGGATGTCCGGAATCGTATTGAACGCTCCAAGCAACAGCATCAGCGAAGACCCGGCTTCGATCACGGCCTCAACAACAACAGTCAAGCATTGAAGCGCTGGCGCCAGCCGGATCATGGGTAAGACTTGCCACGCCTTCGAATAGATGTGACCATTCTCCAAATTCACTTTACCGGTCTACAGCACACTCTTCATCGAACCGCACAAGGACGTGACCGTACTCTATGCGGATGTGGTGAACTATACGCATCTGACCACAACGCTGGACGTGAAGAAGCTGGTGGAGGCGCTGCACGATCTGTTTGTGCGCTTCGACATTGCCAGCGAGGAGTACAATGTGATGCGCATTAAGTTCTTGGGCGACTGCTACTATTGCGTCGCAGGACTGGCCAGTCCCAATGAGGATCATGCCAAGTGCTGTGTCGATCTGGGTCTGCGCATGATCAAGGACATACGCGATGTTAGGTGAGACAGTCCATGGCCATGGCTCAGCTATTAATCTCCACGCTTCTCAGGGAGAAGCGTCATCTGAATATCGATATGCGTATTGGCGTCCACTCCGGAGATGTGCTGTCGGGCGTGATTGGCGCTGCCAAATGGCAGTTTGACATTTGGTCCAAGGATGTGGACATTGCCAATCGACTGGAGGCCACCGGCGCCACGGGACGTGTCCATGTGAGTCAGCAAACGCTGCGGCTGCTGGACGGCGAGTACTTCTTTGAGGATGGCACCGAAAAAGCACGTGAGGATCCGGTGCTGCAGAAGCATGACATACGCACCTTTCTGATCAAGTCCCTGCGCGTGAGTATTGCCCACGACACATTGACCCCGCCAAGATGAAATGAATTACACAGAGTCGAAAGTTATAGGCCCCCATGCATGATCCGCGTCGGGTGCAGCGCGAGCGCCAGGCCAAGAAGCTGAGCGAGGCCAGCAAATCGAACTTCATGTACAACTCGACGCTGCAGCAATACAACCAAGTGCGCAACCAGGCCAAGCTCGAGATGTGCCGGGAGCTAGACAAAATGCCCATCGGACGTATACAGTAAGTGCAGCTGGGTCTATATAAAGTCAATTTAAACTTACCAAATAGCTTTCGATCTTCTACCAGGATCACCAAGGTGTGCCGCCGCTCCAAGAACCTCACACAGGATGAAATCGAAGAGGAAACCTTTCGACGCAACATCAGTTCCTTCTGTTTGCTCTTTCGCATACGCAACTGGGAGCTTCAGTACATACGGGAGCCGGATGTGATGCTCAAGTATAGCATTGCACTGGCCTGGTTTGTGTACATGTGCCTGCTGGCCATACAGCTGCTCAGCAAGGAGTGAGTGCAGTCGCGAGTGCAAAGCTATTCCAATTCTTTAATGCCATTTGGCTACACTTTTTGTTTCAAGCGCCGAATATCACTACTGGGTCATCGATGGCATCACCATATTCGTGCTTACAACACTGCTGATCATCTCCTGGTACAAGAAACTTTGGATTATGTATGCCTCCGATGCGGAACAGTCGCTGCCTCAGTCCAAAATCAGCCTCCTTTTCTATAAAATGTCCGACTGCATGCAGCGCAGCATTGTAATACGCCTCGTTGTCTACTTTCTCGTTATTCTTTCCTATGGTGGTGTGGCGACTATGCAAGTGGTGGGTAATATATATGTATAACAATTTGGGCACAATTTAATATATTTCTTATTGGCACAAAGTTAAATTACTTTTTATTTTCTCACTTTGACCTCTTACAACAATTAAAGCTTGTGGAATGTTTTAGATTCCTGCTTTTTAATGAAAAAAAAGGTTCTTTGTGCTTGCAAAACGTGTCACATATTTGCCGTACCTTAAAAATTTGTTGCAATTGTTTTATTTATACATTACAGCTAGATTGTAGATCTACATCCATTGAGGATGAATCCTTGCCGGGGGCTAGCTTTGAAGAACGCCTCCAATGCTTTCATCCTTGGGTAAGCCCTGCCAAGATATATAAAATCAACGTTGGTATATAATCGAGCTCAATTCCCCAGATCCTGACCAACTGCATGACCCTGGTCATTGGCACATCCTTTCTGTTCACGCGCATACCCTTCTTTGTGAAGACAACTGTGGCGGTGTTGATCACTGGGACCTACGCGGTGCTGGTGGTCTTCGAGTTTGATTATATCTATGCCCTCAGTCCCTCGACGAATGTGAACTTTAATGCCGAGTATTCACACATTTTGCTCATTTTCATAACGCTGGGCATATTCCATTTGATGGAGCGACAGACTGAGTTCATAGCCAAAGTAGATTACAAGTAAGTCGTTTAGCATCTAAGTCCTGATTTGCCTGTCTTAAAGCAACAGCAATTGGCAGCTGGAAGCGGCAACTGATGCAGAAACAGGACGATGCCCTCATCACCAATGACACCATCAAGGTGCTGCTGGTCAATATATTGCCCGCCCACGTGGGTAAGTCTATTCCAAAGACAATGCCATAAACGATCCTAACAGTGTTTTTCGTCTGACTTTTTAGCCGACTTTTATTTATCCACGCAGCTGCAGAACGAGCTTTACTATGAGGAGTACGACAATGTGGCTGTCATGTTTGCCTCAATCAAAAACTTTGATACCGATAAAATAGGCCTGCGTGTGCTCAACGAGATCATCTGTGACTTTGATGATGTGGTGAGTATGATATATAAAAAATAAACCAATAACTGCCACATTTTCACATTGCAGCTGAACAAATATGCGACTAGCATGCGCGTGGAGAAGATCAAGGTGGCCAACTGGACATACATGGCGGCCTGTGGTCTGGATGTCACCCGTTCCGAGCAGGTCAATGCGCCCCAGGTGAAATTTCGCAACGTATCGTTGATGCCAAATGGTCGACGGAGTCAGTACCGCAACTTGGGCTCTGAGCAAATGCAGCGCGTGCCTTACGGCAATGGCAGCACCATAGCTCTAGATCTGGAGCGTGGCCAGTATGAGGGCAATGTGATAAACGGTACGCCGAGAGTGAGCAACGGTGACAACAGCAATGAGCGGAGCAATGATGAGGTGGTCAAAGTTATGGCCAATTTTGCTTTGGATCTAATGCGTGCGATGCGACGCTTTAATGCTGAGAATATGCAGTCGGAATATGAGGGCAGCACGGACTATGGAATGCTGCGCATCGGCATCTCCCATGGCCGGGCCATGGCCGGTGTGGTCGGCATATCGAAGCCCCACTATGATATCTGGGGCAACCCAGTGAATATGGCCTCCCGAATGGATTCGACGGGCGTGCCAGGCAAAATACAGGTGACAGAGAATACGGCATTGAAGCTGCGCAATTTTAATATTCAATGCAATTATCGGGGTAACACATTTGTCAAGGGGCGCGGCAATATACCCACCTACATACTGGGCACTGATGACGAATACAAGGGCTTCCTGCCCCATCAGCAGGTAACACAAGCACCTAGTTAAATAATCGATTTTTTAAGTAACTAACAATTTGCATGTTTGTATTTATATATATAAAATTGTATTAAACACTGTACAGATAATATAGAACGTGATGAAACTATACTATAACAACTTTTTTATATATTACGATATACTGACTAAACTCTGTATTTCTACATGTAAGCAGAACCAATTCAGACACGAACTCAAATTTTGTAAGAAAAACGCGTAAGTCAAGGTATCTAACCCAAACTGGCCTCGATCCTATCAACATCGGTCTACTATATCATATATTTCCATAGGAAAATTTGGTCGAAATCCATTATTGTTTTCCAAGAAATAAGTATTTTTACTTGTTTAGCAAGTAGTTGCAGCTTTCTAAGTCAATTTCAAGTGTGAGAACTAGTACAGAAATGAAAAAAGCCAAATGGATCCAGCCTAATGTCATGGACTCTCAAAGCTCGCATATTTACCATGCTGCAGTAAAATCTGATGCAACAGACAATGAGCTGGCCTATACTAAGGGCAGAGAATGGGTTCACTTGCGCGTGAGTCTGTCACCAGACTAAAAATAGTTTAGTATAAACTGATATGGCGTCTCACAGAAAAAATGCGAAGATCTGGACATGGAGGCATGCTATAATCGTTATATACAGCGGCTGACCGTGATCAATCTGTCGCTGTTTTTATTCATCATGGAGCTGCTGTTTGCCATACACATCCTCTTTCAGTTGGTGTTTTCCAAAGTAAGTCAAGTCCTTTGGCAGTGGTCTGCAGTATAACACGATCCTACACCTTTGCAGTGCACCGTTTGGATATCTATGCCATATTTAGTACTCATGATCTTGCTGCCACTCATACTTTCGATTTGTTTCAAGAACAAAGCTAAATTTGAACACTTTGCCCTGTGGAACAATCTTGCCAGCTGCACTGCCGTCTTGCTTGTGACGTTTATAGGTATATCATGTTTGATTTGGGCATATTTATATATACTTAACCAATGTTCGACTGTTTAGAAATGAGTTATTCCAAGCATTGGATCAAATCCTATCAAAACTCGCATTTCTCACTCTTCTCGATCTGTTTTTTTATAGCACTCTGAACAGAGTATTGAGCAGTCGGCTCGAGCCGACTTCATTGTTCTAACATGTTATCTTATTCCCATTAATTGACCAGATTCCTTTCTTATGTTCATGGTCGATAAAACTGATAAGCATATGAAGAGTTCCTACGATCACATCATTATTATATCGGTGTATTTTTTTCTGCCAATTGCCTTTTATGGGATACCCTCGCTGCTTGGCATCGCAGTGTCCGTTTTATATATTTTGTACTTTATTGTCTCATGCTTGTCCATTTCTGAAGAACTGACATGGGCTCTGCATGGCTGCTATGTCATCTATCTAATCTCGCTAAACATGCTGATGGAGGCATTTCGCATTTTCATGGAGTGCCATCTAAGGCAGATGATATTACGACGTTACCAGCTGCTGCATCAGAACTTCCTACTTAAGGTCAAGCCTATAAATCATATGGAAACAGTTCTTCATTTTCTGTTTTCTATTTTAGGCGGCCATGCAGAAGGAGAAGGACATGATGCAGACGATACTGCCAGCAGATATTGTCGATACATTGCTGCAGGAGATCCACAAACGTATCGAGGACCAGCGTATCGGCACTCATTTTCTAACTCCACTGTTTGTATAAGCCTGAATGTCTAGGCTCGATTAAATTCCAAACCTATTCGTAGCATCCTGTTCATAGAATTGCACTCGGATGTTTCCATACTGGTCGCTGATATGGTTAATTATACGCACTTGACCACACGCATGAATGTGAATGAAATCGTAAAGTTTCTCCACGACATCTTTGTCGGTTTCGAGCAGGCAGCGGAAAAGAACGATGTGCTGAGCATTAAATTTCTGGGCAATAGCTTCACCTGTGTTTCGGGCATAAAAGAGCAAATTCATACGCATGCCAATTCCTGTCTAAGCCTCGCTCTGGACATGATCAATGTGATGGAGACATTGCGTGAGATTTATGGCTTGAACCTTGACATTCGCATTGCCGTACACTCCGGCGAGGTGTTCACGGCCATCGTAGGTCGCATCAAGTGGCAATATGACATATGGTCGCGAGATGTGGATATTGCTTATCGCCTGGAATTATTGGGCATGCCGGGCAAGGTGCATGTCTCGCAAACAACGCTCGATTTTCTGCATAATGAATATTTCTATGATGAGGGTACCTTTCTGGCCAAAGAGGATCCTGTTTTACAGAATGCAAATATTTTAACATATTTAATAGGACCACAGCCGCGTAAATTTACCATCAAGTCAGTCACTTTTAGCTACATTTCATTATCGGATTATTCGGTCGCGTCCTCATCGCTTCTCACCAATGAAAAAGATTTTGATACAGTCTATGAGATTCGGGAAAAAACCCATGAAGGCATGCTCGAAAAGGTGGAGTGCATGCCCGTCGACGGGATACAGTAAGTGCAACCCATCAAATTTACTTTATATATACTTTATATATATACATACATATATAATGCATATTTGCATTACAGACTGGCAAGGATTTTCGATTTCTCCTATCGAATTGAAAGGGGCAATGAAGATTACATGTTTAAGCCGTATATTTCCTCGTTCTGGAGACTCTTTCGTCATAGTGAGGTTGAATGGAACTACATTAATGAGCGCAATTTACTATTGAAATACAGTCTGCTAATTATACTATTCGTCGGCATGTTGTTCCTTTTCCAGAACCTTATACCACCAAAGTAAGCATAAATGTAAATATTGTACATATGGGTATTTCCAGGGAAACCAGCTTGATCACAAACCAAAAAAAAAAAACTTATCTAACGTAATCTTATCAAAGACAACATACTTAAATGATTTTCATTTCAAGTAGTGACAGCTTTTGACAATTATTCGTAAAAGATAATTTGCCAGAGATAATTTCCTAACTGTGATTAGAATATGCAGAAACTTTGGATGCTATTCCTGCTTGTAGATGTAGTTAAATAAACAATTTCTATTTGTTGACTCCCAAAGTGTAATAAAATATTTGTGTTTCTTCTTGAATTGCCCATTTGTATGCATATATTGAATTATATTTAATACATATAAGACTCCTGTTGCATGTGAAGAACTCCCTTCGTGTATAAACTGCTTTTATTGCTCGTAACTATAATGTTGATATGCTTCTTCGCCTTCTATAAGAAAATTGCGATACAATTTAGCAAGTCGCCCAATACATATGAGCCGAAGTGCTTTGCAAATCGTTGGCTCGTCATGCTGTCCGAGCTATTGGAGGAGAATCTAGCCCTGCGCATGTTTACGTACATTATATGCATAATCCTAATCTATACAATGGCGACCCTGAATACGGTAAGGATGTCCATTATTAGTCTTATTGCATATTTTATATGTAATTGTGTGTATTCTGAACTTCAATAGGTTCTGCTGAAATTGGAGCAAATGCAGAGGAGTGCAGCCAAAAGCCTGCCAGACGACGATTTGGATGGAGAGACCTTCGAGCCTTGGGTGGGTAGTGCTGCATTCAAAGGCTCGAATGATTGTTAATGGATTCCATACAGGAGGCCGCTCAAAATGTTATTATGGTATTCATAGCCATGTTTTTTGTTGGTGTGCCGCTGTTCTTCAAAGCAGCGCTGATCGCCTTCATGTGCATCCTGCACATCCTTACCGTGCATACATTTTATAGTTTGCGTAGGGTCCAGACCACGAATATGGGCCTGATATCGGAATTGGCGAGCATCTGGTACATAGTGGCATTTGCTTTATTGGTTCTTATCAAGGAGCAGCACGTCACCTACCTCAAAACAGTGAACTATCAGTAAGCGTGGTCCAATATTCTCTGTCTCCACCCAAAACTGAGAGCTATTCATGCTTTAGGATATGTTTTCCTCAAGTTTTTTTTTTATACCCTGAACCCATTAACACTGGGTAAAAAGGGTGTAACAGGCAGAAGGAAGCATCTCCGACCCCATAAAATATATATATTCATGATCGACAGCCGAGTCGATCTAGCCATGTCTGTCTGTCCGTCTGTCTATCCGTCCGTCTGTCCATATGTATGAACGCAAGGATCTCTGAACGTATAAGAGCTAGAGACCTGTAGGTCCTCCTAGTGCCCGCGCAGATCGAGTTTGTTTCTGATATTTGATAACTTGCCCCGTTTCCAAGTAATCGATAAAAATCTATATCGAAATCCTAGATTCACCAAACTTGCTTCAGGGTATCCCCTAGTCGGGAGCTCCCGACTAGAACCTCTTATACTTGTTTTAGTTTGAATTAAATAGATTTTAAGAAACTATGGTTAGGTTTGGGTGGCGGTTCGGTTGCGTTTGGTTTAAGGTTCGGTTCATAGTAGTAATCTACATTTGGGGTTTGACCCGGTTCGATTCAAGCCCGGCTTGATTCCTTCTGTATTGTCAAGCTCCTTTCCCGCAGCTACAAGTCGCTTTATAGGAAGAAGCACATGCTAACGGAAAAGAGCAAACTGAACGCAAAGATTATAATGGCCAACATCTTGCCCAGCCATGTGGTTAACTTGTTCCTGAACCGTGATGCGTCCGATGAACTGTTTTGCGAATCCTACGACAAGATCGCCGTGCTGTTCGCCACCATTGTAAACTTTGAATCGGAAAAGACGGGCTTGCGAGTGCTCAATGAGTATATTTGCCTTTTTGATGATCTATTGGCGAACTACATACAAAATTTTAAGGTGGAAAAGATCAAGGTCAAGGGCTGGACATATATGGCTGCCTGTGGTCTGAGAGTAGATCCCGAAATGGACAGTGCGCTGACAATGCCACTGTCGACAAGTCGGGCTAAAACCAACAAAAAACGCAAACAGGAAAAATTGAGTAAATATATGTACATATATTTAGATATTTGTCTATTTAAGATTCATTGTTTGGTTCTTGCAGTTAAATATAGCGCAGCTTTTCGGGCTAACCAATCCCGCTCCGTTCATCCGCTTTTGGAACACGATGATAACTGTGTCCTGACCCTGGTTCAATTTGCCGCAGACTTGCTGCGCATAGTGCAGGATATATCCATACTGAATTTTAGTATGAGCTATGGCGGCTCCATGCCCGGACAACTTAAAATTGGCATATCCCATGGACCGGCTGTGGCTGGTGTTGTGGGCTTGTCTCGCCCTCATTTTGACATCTGGGGTCACACCGTCAATATGGCCTCACACATGGCACTCGCTGGTGTTGCCGGCCGTATACAAGTCACTGAGCATACGGCCATCACATTGGAGCGGTTTCACATCCAGTGTGAATATAACGGCATAACACATGCCAAGATCGTAGGTCAGACTCCCATGTTCCTGGTGGATCTAGATAAGGACCTAAACTTTCAGTTTCTGGATGAAACGGACTTGGAAACTGTTACGATCGTTGACGCCGATAGTCAGGAAACGAAAAAAAACGCAAATGTCAACATGAATCCATCAAGTAGCTCGGATGAACATGTCAATAACAAGAAGTAATAGCCTAAAACTCATGCATCAAAATGTTTGTCATATTTAATAGATTATAATATGATTGTCTAGCGTATTCTATAAACAGTTTTATTTCTGACACATTTTCACCCAGAGAGGTGAATTTTTCCCAATCGATGAATCCCGTCTTAGTTGAGTTTGAAGCTTATCAGCAGAACAAGCAAGAGAGCAATTCTAGGAAGGGCCCCTCACCCTTACTTGCCTGTTACCGTACTCAATCTCGCAAGTTCATTTAACCTCGCCGTCGCCTCAAACTCCACAAAAAGTTATAAAAGTACAAGTTCTCTAACTCTTATTGTTTAAGGTGCGCATTGATCGCCAATCAGTTGAATATGACAAATAGTATTTTAAACTTTAGATATATTACATATACATATATTTATATAGATATTCGTATAATACAGATGATCTGGAGGGTAAACATATAAAATTCAAGTTCACACTGTTGTCTGTCACACATAATATATTTATATATAGATTAATATATAAATCATTTATAAATTATGTACTATTATATTTAAAACATGCATTTCAAGTTTAACATTTCGTATAGCTTTTGAGAAGAACGAAAACGAAGCACCAAATGGTTAATATTATCCCCTTGTTGGGGTTTGTTTAGTTTTGTGCACAGTTTTGAGCTTAAGTAATGATTGCAGCTGGTTGGTTGGCGTCGACACAATTTACTCATTTACGGTGCCAGAGAGCAGAGCAGTATCCTCCGGTAAAGCTTTCCGCTTATACGAGGGCTCCGTGGCCAAATACACAACGAGAGCACCAAAGATAACATACAGCACGCCAATAATGTTGGTCAGCACCGCAGCCGCGGGCAGTGTGGAATAGTTGGCACCCCTAGGCACAGGGAGTCGGTAAGTGTTAGGTAAGTTATAAACTGAGTTAACCAAATAACTTACAGCGTAAAGATGGCCTTCTCGGTGAGCCCCATTACGGCGCTGGCAATGGCCAGGACGAAGCCAAACAAACCGAAATAAATATGCAGCGGCATCAGTGCAATCTTGTAGTTCTCCCGCATGCCCGGCACCAGGAAGGCCATAAATCCAGCCACATACTGCAGACAGAAGATGATCACCGCTGACAGTCCCAGCCACGAGTGCAGCGAATACATATTGGGTATGGGCGGATCGACCAGATTATGCGAATCGAATACAGTCTTCAGGGCAATCACCGTTAACACGAAGGCGGCCAAGTGTATGCCAGCGTGGGTGAGCTTCAGCGTCTTCTTGCGCGTGGTGCGAAAGCCGCGATAGACGAGTATGGCTATAAAGATTGCATGGAGTGGTCCGTTAGTGGCACCTTTTCCGCTCCAACAGCTACTCACAATTGCCATATAAATAAATAAATCCAATGGTCATAAAGAGCGGATGCCAATTGAACTCCAGCCTGGGATTGTCAGTGCCGCCCAGGCCACCAAAATGCTGCCCGATCCAGGTGCCAACCAGCACAATCATCGTCAGGCCGCACAGCTGGGTCAGCACATAAAGCACCTTAAAGTTGATCAGCGCCGGATCCATATTGGACTTGTTGTCGCCTATGCGCCAAGAATAAACAAATGAATAACATTAAGCAAATTAAGTAAGAGGATTCCTCGGTGTCCGAGTAGGAGATACCAAGGACAATATAAGCATATAAGATGACGCAAGAATTGGAGATACCCCAAATTCATAAATAACGATTTTCTTTGACCTGAGCATTAGATTTATGTACTCTTTGAGGTCAGAGATTTATTTAATGGGTACAGCAGTATGGAAAAATTTGAGAAAATGTATATTTAATGAAATGACTCATTTTGTTTATTGTTTATTTTTATCATAGAACATCGAGAAAATCGAGAGTAAACCAATTTGCTTCTTGCTGAGTTTCTAGTCTGCGTAGCAATTGACCCAGCGTTCTCCCCATAGCTGACACATGATATCATTGCCAATTCAATTCAGTTTATTTCAACAAACAGCCCAACAACAGCAACAAGTTGTAATTCCAGCGATCTACCGATAAACACAGCCTCGTCTAACAGCGTCGCCGGCAAACTGAGAAGATGTCTAAACAAAGCACCAAGCACGTTCTGATACGGACCATGTGTGTTTCTGTACGATTATTAGATTACGCTCCCTGCCTCTATATAAGCCCGCAGACCGGGCTATCCTATAATGCCAGGCTGGCCGCACCTGCTATGGTAATTGTCTGTCTAACACTAGAAGACGAGCAGCAGCCCGGCCCGGCTGCTTATCAGCACTCCGTGTAAACATTGTCTAGAAGCCGTTCTCCACAATCTTCTGTAGTGGCAAAATGATACCAAATCGCTTTAAATAGCATTGTTCAGCGTGTTTATATTGTTTGATGTTTGCAGAGATGAGGGGAAATTGGAAAAGAAAACGAAAAAAAAAATGGCAAATGAATTAAAAATTTCTGCGCTTCTTCGATAAATTAAAGTGTGCTCGTTTAAATTGAAGGGCGCAGGGTAAGTTGGGCATAATAAGAAGACAAGAGAGAAGTCTAACTACGGCACGCCGATAATTAAATACGCTTGGCTTGGAAATGCTTTTATAAGAAAGTTCTATTTCCGATTGTTGTAAGAGATCTCACATAATATATATGTTAATGTTAAGCGAATGATGGAACTCGTAAATGCTGAATTTAATCATTTACTTGGAGGGTTTCAGACCGTCCAGATAGCATGTAATATATACAATTTCAGAGCAATTCAGTGTTAACTTTTAACGTACACCTTTAGGTATACAAAGGTGTGTGGGTGTGTGCTCTATGGTAGCCTAGTTAGGAGGAACCTTGGGGATAGCCATGTTCAGATAAGGTTAGTTTTTCAACATTGGCTTATCAGTCGCTTGAATTGAAGTTTTTTTCTTGTCTTATGCAAATGAGTTTTGTTTCCCCTTTTTTTTTATACCCTTCAACCCATTAAAAATGGGTAAAAAGCGTATAATGTATTTGCGCAAAAGTGTAAATGTATGTAACAGGCAGAAGGAAGCATCTCCGACCCCAAAAAGTATATATATTCTTGATCAGCATCAACAGCCGAGTCGATCTAGCCATGTCCGTCTGTCTGTCCGTCCGTCTGTCCGTATGTATGAACGCAAGGATCTCAGAACCTATAAGAGCTAGAGACCTGTAGGTCCTCCTAGTGCCTGCGCAGATCGATATTCGATAACTTGCCCCGTTTCCAAGTAATCGATAAAAATCGATATCGAATTCCTGTTTTTTGAGCAATTTTGGTAAATAATAAGAGCTAGAGTCACCCAACTTGACATGTAGCTTCTAGAATAGAATATTTATTTGCATTTGGTGTTGTAAGAAGATGGTTTAGGGTATACCCTAGTCGGGAGAACCTCTTGGTTCGTCTCATGCAAATGAGTTTTGTTTCCTTTTTGTTCAATAAAAGCAGATTGCAAACAAAGTCATGAATAGAGTGAGATAAGTGAAATGTGGCACACGCTGTTTTTTTGATGCTTGTTGCCACAAGGCACGTGCCACAGTTATACAACCAACAAATTTTGGGGCTCGATATTTTCGGGCATTGAAATGTAGAGCCCCATTTGAATGATAATTAAAGTTCAGACTATAATTAATAGACTGTTAGTTAAACAGGCGTGCTGCAGTTGAATTGTTGCTGTTTGTTTGTTTGGTGTTCGGCAAAGCGTTGCAACAGATCGTGCGCAAAATTTGAAGGTAATGGGCAAAAGAAAATACAAGCAAGAAATGTATAATCCGCATAAAAAGTAAAACTTTTTGAAGATGCGACGACGATGACTTTGGAAAAGCGTAAAAAGTTGAAAACGGCAAAAGTAAAATAAATAAAGCGGCGCGCAATAAGAAAAAAAAAAAAGAGCTCAAAATGCTGAAAAACTAAAGTGAAATTTAACTTGGTGCGAATGCGCAAAGACGTTGATGACTGGGCAACACACAGAGCAGCGAGGAGGAGTGGGAGACGCAGATGAAGCAGGAGTACGAGGATGAGCAATTGCAATGCTCTCTTTCGCGCTGCATACTTCTCGCTCGCTCGCTCTCTCTCTCTCTATTACTTTTGCTTCCCCGCTATTTCTGCTCTGCATGTGTGTGTGTGTGTGTGTTTGCTTTTCTTTCTTTATACACCTGTCCGTCCTGTTCGTCCGGCTGGCTATTGTATGCGTTTTATTATAACTTTTACTAATTCGAAACTAAAACGTTGAGCCGCGCTGTTGTTGGTGAGTTGTTGACCAAATTTACTGTTGCTGTTGCTGTTACCGTTGTTGTTGTTGTTGTTGTGGTTGTACCTTTATTTGCGGTCGCCTCGACGACGGCGGCAACCGTTGGCTGCACTTGTTCTGCTATTGTCGTTGTTGCTGCCACTGGTTGCTGCTTTTGCTCCTCTGCCGCTTTGCTGCTCTTATCGACATTTGTTGTTGGCATTGCCGCTGCTGCTGTCGCTGTTAGCTCGACCACAGCAACAGGCTCAGCTTTGACTTCAATCGAAGTCGTCGTCATTGTCGCCTGCGCCGCCTGCTCAACGTCTAAATCCTTTGACATTGCGTGTTCACTCTGCACTTAAAAATCAATACACGAATCGCTGGCTAATTGCACTTGCTAACAACTTGTCTGGTGTTGATTTGCATGCAATTGCGTATGATTAACAATAACTCGAAAGACAGTAGCACCGAGACACTACACGAAACAACAATAATGCAACGAAAATCACAACCGTGCACCACCAAGTGCAATGCGCAACTGAATTCAGAGCAGGCGCTTTGCACAGAGCCCGCAGCGACGAAACGACGCGTCGCGACGTTGGCAGCGCAGAGCTTTAGCAGCAGCAAAATTACTCTCATGCGAGAGGTAGCTGTTGAAAAAGCTTTGAATGCTTTTCGTATGCTCATAAAGTCTGGTAATTATTTAACTAATGGTTTAATTTAATATTTTTTTTTATTTAATGCACATTTGAGAGCGCGCTGTGTTGGCTATTGGCTTATAGAAATTGGCATGCAATTGGGCAGCTCAACCTTGTTGTTGTTGTTGGAAGGAGAGGGGGGGAGGGTTGGTGGACATTCCTTTGACTTTATTGAAATGGAATTTTTTCTGAGCTGCATTTCAATTGAGGTGTCGGCTAGCTAATAACATGTTCTATGCATAATAATTGCACAAAGCTGCTGGCCGCACACACACACACACACACACACACACACACACACACACACATGCATAATACCCACTCTTGCCGTGACTTACCCAGCGAGAACAGCATGGCGTATGCTTAATAGAATTTTGCTTGTTTCCTTTTTGCTGCTGCTGTTTGTTATGAATTTTAAGCGGCCTTTGTGACGACGTTCGATTCGAAGACTTTTATTAAATAAAATATTAACTTTCAACTGTTTTTAACTGATTTCTCTTGCAGCTGTCTTCACTTGTTGAACAAATTGCGTTATTTGCAGGATGTCGCCTAGTCAGCTAAAAGGGTGTATTAAAACTCGTCCATATGGAAGCACCGAAAATATCTGCAAAGGCAGCGCCGCCTATGCATTTCCCCTGAAAAGCGCCGCAAGCTGTGCCCAAAGCTTTCACGTGAAAGCTCTACGTATCTAACGCAGCACAAGCTCCATCCAATACATGCACACAATCTCTGCTAACCACTTGTTGGATATATTAATGATACACTCATTCCTTTGTTTATATTGCGACTTTTAAACATGGCTTTAAGTTACAAAATATAACTTACGGTATTGTGTGCAAATCCGCTGAAAAGTGTACCAAGCGCCACGCTTTTTTTTTTCTTGTAGAGCACGCGACTGCCAAAGACGAAAACACAAGAGACGACGCGGAATTAACCACAACTGAACGATCCAAGCAAACCACAATAAGAACGGCAGCTTCGTATCGTCAGCGCAGACGTCGGCGTCGGCAGAGAAAGCAAACAAATGAGATCAAACAAACAGCAATAATCGCGCGGCGATGCCAATGACCGACTATCAGCAATAGGCATTAGCAGAACATAGCAAACACGACACAAGTTCAAGGTTGCACGTTCCTTTAATCCGCTTAGTAATCGATCCACCTGGCCCCATATTTTGCATTTTCTTTATTGTTTACTCATTTGGAAAAGGCGGCTGTATCAAATATCAGCTGTCTATAGAGATGAACGATATGCAAGTGCACCTGTATAAATACTATCGCGACTAAAAGCTGAATATCGCTTGCTCAACATATCGATATCCCTATGATACTGTCATCTCTAACGGTTAGCAACAACACAAACTGCAGTTTAATTTAATTTTAAATTTATTACAACTAAATGCAACATGCTCTCCAATCTTATTGTGACCAATCAGAAGGTCATTCTCATAATTGGTAAGCACAACCAAACATACGCCAAAACACAGCGTTTATTATGATATTTTTCAGATCAACTAAATCGCGAACGAATCGCGCTAAAGTTCATTGGCAGCCTGCTTCACGAGCAGGGCGAGGGCAAGGAGATTAAGACATTGCCAATTGGCACGCAACTGAAGCACGTGGCCAGCTTCGAGACGCTGCTAAACGAATGCAACAACAATAATAACAATCAATTCAACCAATCAGAGCCAACAACAAAAACTGGCTGCAATATCATACTGCCAACGCTGGCCGATTTGCTCTGCTATCAGACGCCCGCCTATATCTTCGACTTCATCAATAAGTTGCGTCGCTCCGAGCATGTGCGTCGCGTGTTCTTGTGGGCATCACCGCAGAACTTGCAGCACCCGGACGCTGACTACATACTAGCCGGATGTGAGTATCTGGCGGAGCTGGTGCTACGACTGGAGACGGATACAACGTTGTCGCTGATATCGCGCAAGCCGGGCGGCGGCGTCACCAACAAACGCTACACGTGCCAAGTCAGCAAGACAGAGTTTCAAGTGACGCCACTGCTGGACGCTGGCGAAACGAATGCTTTGGCTGCTGCAACTAAAATAGAGCCTGCACACGATGAGCCCGTAAAGGCAGCAGATCCTGGCGGAACCTTCAAGATCGAACTGGACGAGGATGAAGTTGTAGCGCGCAATGCGCTCACATTGCCATATGAACGGTTGGTTGGTTGCGTCCTTGATGGATTATTTGTCCGTTATCTGTGTCTTCTATTGCAGCACCAGCGAAGCGGCTGAGGGCAACATCATCTACACGCCAGATGCCGATGATGATTTCGATGATGAGGATCCGGATGAGGATCTATTAATATAGAATGTGCTCGCACAGCAAACGGCAGTACAAATGGCCTTGGCTTTAAATATTTAAGTCTAACATACAAATATATAAAATGCATATAACAGTAAGCGAGCTCAACAATTGAAATTCCGGCCAAAATGAAAATGAATCTTATAGTTGCATAGTTCAAAGTTTATACTACATGCTAGAGATATATATGTATGTCCAGTGTTACAATTGCATCGCATAGTTACTTAAACCCTAACAATTTGTTTGTAATACTCTTTTTAAAAACTTGCCCACACTCACTTTCACACTACAAACGATCGCAAGTCCCAATCTCATTCTCATTTTACATATATCACAACATTCTATAAGAAAAAAGATGTTAAGATGATGTTCAAAATTTGTAGAATCTGAATTAGAGAAGTTCGAATGTGGCAAAGTGCAAAAATGAAACACTTAAGATTAAAACGGCAAATCCGATGCGGATGCCCTTGCATAGGCTCAATCAGTAAACTCAATTATAATCGACTATACTATATAACATAAAATTGTAGATATTCTATCTAGTCAAACTTGTTATTATATACATTTTCTCTTTAATCTCAAAGTTAGGCTCCAAAGTAAAAAGAAACAAATCGGTTTCATTCTCCATTAGGGACTTGAAACAGTCCCATCAAATTGTTAATCTCAGTGTAAGCTCAGGCTACTCGCATAACGCCAGAATAATACTAAACAATTATTTACTGATAGGAATACATAGAAGCGTATGCAAGGGCTAAGTAGACTATCGGCTGCTTTTAGTTTTGTGTGCGTTGAGCATAATATTGCAGATATCTGAGTTTAAAATTCTTATTTGAACTATGACATTTAAGTATTGAAACGAGTAGTAAACAGATGGTTAAAAAACCAACACACAGACACATGAGGACATTCACAACTATTTACACAACAAAATGAATAACTAAAAAATTATCAATGGTAGCGTTTTCGAAAATGGCTATAACAACTTTATATGACTCTGGCCTATTGTCAACGCTTGAGCAGCGCGTCCATATCGCTCTTGGGGTCCGCGGCCAGGGAGCTCCAGGCGGTGTCTCGGCATAGCGGCAACTCGTGCAGCACATGAGTTCCATCCGCAATGCAGGTTTCACGCAGCTGAAAGAATTTGCCGACCAGCACGTCGATCCAACTGTGCAATGGTTGGCCAATGAATTCGGCATTAGCCAATGCTTCTTTGCGCAGCGCAATGACGTCGTTCTCATTGGGCAGATGCTGCTGCCACTCCTCAGGCAACGAAAAGTCCTCGGGCAGTGACACGGCCAGACCGCCGTTTTGGGACCGTGCTGCTGCCACCGTGTCCAGCGGCACACCTTTGGCATAGGCAAGCGGAGCGACTAGAAACTTGAGCTGCGCATAGATGGAAGTGCGTCCAATTAGCTTGGCTGTCCATATACCCGGCGTGAGCGGATGCTTGAGCAGCGTTTTGGAGTGATTGATAACATCGATTTGGGACTCCTCCACATGCAGCTCATTGAAGTCCTGCAGTCGACCCAATGGATCCAGCCAGAGCAGCGTCAAATTGTACGAGTGCGATGCGTCCTGTGTGGCAGGCACACCCTGATATGTGTAGCTCAGCAGTAGATCACTGTGTGGTCCCAGTAGCTTGGCGAAGTTGCGCGCCACCTGCTCCTTCTGATCGAAATCGGTGGAAACCTCAAAGTTTCGTAGGCACTTGCTAAAACGTGTATTTTTCGCAACTTTGCCGTGCTGCACGGGTCGCACGCGCGTCTCCAGCTGCAGCTCCCTTGAGCCATTTCCGCGCAGCACGCTGTAGCGCACCAAAAATCCCTTGTACTGATCCCGATGCAGGTAGTGTGTCAGCTCCAGCAGCCGCAGTGGTTCCAGTTTGGCCTGTTGCGCAGAGAGACGCATCAGGCTGTCGCCAACAGTACGCGCCAGATCATCGCCAGCGCCATGCGCATCCTCGTGGTGATAGAGCGACTGCCAGTAGCCGTGCAGATTGCCATATTCACTGGTGTACGGCCCGTAGAGCCACTCCTCTAGCTGCAGAAGAACCGCCTGATTGATAATCGGCTCGAATTTGCGGGCAAAGAACAGCGACTTTTGTTCCGTGGCCAGCAGCCGCGCCCAGTCCTCGGGCTTAAAGTCGTTGGGGCTGCAGCCGCACCAGTCCACCACATGCTTGTATTGACACTTGCAACCTTGCTTGCGCTTCCAGTTGGTCACATGCAGATTGTTGTCCACATAGCTGTGGCAATGCTGTGTGTTGCGCAGCACCGTGTGAAAGAAGGATTCGGCTGGCAGCAGGGTGTGTCGAAACAGTTGCAACAGTGCCTGCAGCAAAGTATCATCCTTTGCTGGATGTGTTACGTAGTTGACAAATGGACGGGAGAGTGCCACCCAGTCGCTGCCACCGTCCACCTGTATGCCGGCAGGCAGCTTGCGATCGCCTATGCGCCACATGTGTGTGTCGCACTCCACGAATGTCTTGTCCAGGCCTTGCTTCTGGATAAAACGCTGCGTCTCACGGCCATGGCCCTTGACAAAGTTGCGGTCGCGATTGGCGCTCAGAAAGTCAACCAGTTTGTCCAGCGTCTTGACTGGAAAATCGCTTTCACTCAGATTGATGACAAAGTCCCATTCCCAGTTCGACTGCAGCAAATCCTGCATACACTGCAGCAGCATGGTCAGCAGCGAGGCGCCGCCCCAAATTGTAGAGAAGCGCTTGCGTGCTAGACGTATGTTGGGAAATTTGGGTTCCAGTTCCAACAATTTGCGGTAGAGATAATCTTGGCGCTGTGAAATTGGAAAAGAATCGTTTAATTTAATCGATAATTGATAGCCAAAAATTGTTATTAGATTATGTTGTGCTTGGGTTAATGATGACTCAAAACTTGATATTATATTACTAGCGCTTAAGACAGAATCAATATACATATATAATCTATATATCGTCATATCATACTAGCCTATTCCTATACCTTCTTTTGCGTTGTGGCGCATGTTCATATATGTACTTGTATTATTCAATCTTAAATAAATGTAAGCCACCATTTGCTGCTTTAACAGCGAGGCGTCAAATTCCGCTCAATTAGCACAAATTGTGGAATTCGCTTTAATTATAAAATCCGGCCGCGTGGCCGCCTCGCACCGCTCACTCACCGCATCCACGTGTATGTAGTAAACGTGTTGGGGCGCATACAGAGCTCGGAGCAGTCGATGAACCTGTCGCAGTGCACGTCCGTTAAGCGTCAGCAGAAACGCAATGCGGACGCGCTGTTCCTCCCCGGGCGCTGGACTGCTGGCGGCCAGCTGTGGGGTAAACTCTGCAAACAGATTCGATTATTATATAAGAACGACAATTATATTTAGAAATATGCATGCACTCACTTGCAATGCCCGTTTCGTAGACATTCATGGCAAAGAAACCACCACAGATTTCTTTGGCATTGCCCAAGCATTTCATGTTGCAGCTAGAGTCCGGCAGTTTGGCGGAGCTGGGCGGAGTGTCAAAGCCGCAGAAGCATTCGCGTGCGTATTGGACGCCCGCATATGGATAGCCGGATTGCAGGCAGAGCTCGACACAGCCACTGGGTGAATTGGACGTTTTGAAGCTGGTAAAGTAGCCGCCAAGCAGGCGCGATTCCTTCTCGTCGCGATAGCAACCCAGCGAAACATTGGCAGTGTGGTTGCCCGCGGGACAACTACTCTGCAGATGTGTGGCATAGAAGCGTCCAGCTTGTATAGCACAGGCTATATGGGCGATATGTTGACGGCAGTCTTTCGTCTTGGCACGCTGCAGTGCCGATATTGCTTCCTTGGCATTGATATCACATTCGGGGTCAAAGCCCAATTCCTTAGAATTGAGGCGGGCGCTCTTAACGGCCGCCTGGACATGAACTGGTGGCGCTACAGGTTCTGGTGGCGGCGCCTCCGAATCGTGCACATCGCGTTGTGTGCGCCGCGTCCCAGTCAAATCAATGTCAACTGATTTGTAGGCCAGAAATAACTGGATGGCAATGATGAAAAGTAGTATTAAGTAGAATACGCGGTAGCGGCGCAACCAGCGCATGGATACGGACGACTGTTGCTCCATGGCCAGCTCGGAAGGTGCGCACGTAGTCTGTGGTCGTTGACCCGCGTGCTTATGCTTATGGCTCGTGTAGTTCTGTGGATGCGATGCAGTGGCATGTCCAGCGTTTATCTCATTAATGTGAGCCTTTAGTCTAAATTACATGTACAAGTATTTACAATCGCTTAAATTATCTGCATTTCACTCAAAACACTCCCGCATTTCACTAAGAATACTGAATCAGTATTACAGTATATCGTATTCGGTTGCCGATATATCGATACATTGTTTACGATATTTGTATTTGCCATGTATCGAATTTTGCTCAGGCGCTGTATGCTGATCACAGGTGAAATGAGCAAGCTATAGCCAACAGCAGCAATCAGTTATGCCAGGCTTATAATTTTCAGTCGAAAATGAGAACAAGCCCATTAATACTATTTACCGTAGTGCGCCCATTAGTTAATTAAAAAGTGTATGGAAATTGAAAAGAATTTGTTAAAGGTAAGCTACAACTTTCCTGCTAGAAATTAGGAGAAACGCAGCACACGTCATGGTATTCGTTCTAACAAAATGTTTGTCAAAATATTGCAGCCCTGCTCGCAACAATTTAGTTTGAATTCTTCTAAGGAATTTTTGCCTAGCTTTCCGATCAGCATACTAGCCAGTAAACAACAAACGTTTCCAAGAATGGTTGATCCGAATCGTAAAATCAACCGACTCTCGGACAGAGATGTTAGCTTTTTGGATGAATGCGAATCGGAATTTGCATCACGCTACACCACAGACGATGCCGAATTTATGGCACATTGTTCTAAGCCAGAGCCGGAGCCGCCGCTGGTTGATAATTGGATGAGCGGTGGTGGTGGAGTCGGTGGCGGCGGTGGCGGTGGAGGAGGAGGAGGCACAGGCACAGGCACTGGCGGAACAGGAGGTGCCGGCTATACAAGTCCTTTTAATAATCGTTACAATGGCGGACAGCGCAGAGGAGGAGGCGATCGTGGCTGGCAAAGACGCGGTGGCGGCTACAATAATCACAACAGCAATAACGAACGCGGCTTCAGAGGTACGCAAATCTGTTTTATGTATACAATTCGATATAATCGTTTTTAAACCATTGCAGATCAACGCCGCAATAGATATGAGGCTTATCCGCGAAGGGAACGTGGCGGTGGCGGCGGCGGTGGGGGAGGAGATAGGACTTCGGAACGTTCTTATCAGCACAGGAGCCGCAATGAATCACCGCAGGGCGGCTCGCCTATGCACGTAAGGCGTGACTATGGCAACTTTGTGCCGGCATCCAAAGATTAGCGTTTAGCTTAAACTGTTTCATTTATCATTATAACGCATTCACACACACAAACACACACCCACTCACATGTACATGTATATAGATGTATATTTCGATTTGAATGCTAAGCCCATAATGCGATTGTAATCTTAAATGCTAAATGATGCGTTCCTGTTTGTGCCCTAAACAGCTGACTCTGACAAATCCTTGGGTTTCTCATCTGTGGCCGCAGTTGACATGCCCACGCCCATGGCTGTAAATAAATTGGATACGGGTCCTGCGCCACCCATTTGGGATTTATAGCTGTCCATCATGTTTCGCAGCGTGTTAACGTTTATATTAATTGGCTCAAAGTCCTCGATGTCATCGAAATCATCCTCGGCAGCGTTGTGTTGCGACGTGCTGGTGCTTGTGCTGCTCTTTCCATGAAAAGACTTGCCCACGGTCGTTTGAGCCAGCTCGCGATCCATTTGCTCCATGTACGCTTTAATGTTGCGATCCAAACGATAGTTATCATCGCCGCCACCGCTGGCATTAGATAGCGCATCGAAGTTGCGCTGAAGATCCTCCTCGTCCGCATAGTCGCTCATCTCGGAATTGGAATCCCAGTTGTCCTCTGGTATCACAAAGTCTAGAAAATTGCGCACATGTGTGCTGTCCTGCTCGTCGGACTGTATCAAGGAGTTGCGCTTGCATGCCTTGCGCATCGATGCGTTCTTTTTGACCTTGGCATTGCTGCTAGTTGCACTGGTTGGCGGCGGCGGGGGCTCGTCATCGTCTGAGTCCAGTTCATCGCCTGCCTCTCCCGGTGCTTCGATACCTTCAAAATTGGACTGCCTGTCTAAGAATTGAGACAGTTGCTTGGTAAATTCTGCTGCATTCATGTCGCCATTGGGATTATACAGCTTCTGGGGGCCGTAGCGCTGCTGCAGCATGGCATCCAGATCCTCGGCGCTAATATTGAGCCAGTCATCCGCATCGCTGGGCAGCAGATTGTTCTCCTCGTCACGCAGCTTCTCAGAGCCGCTCCCCTCGCCAGTGTGCAATAGCAAATCAACTATTTCGGCGCCAACCAGTGGTGCAGTGCGAAAGCGCTTTTGGTTGCACTTAAAGTACTCCTTGGCCGTGGCTAGTAGGCGCTCATGCTCTGCACTGCCATCAATGTTGTCCCGAAAGTAACCCTTGCCTTGCAAGCTGCGCAAATACGATCGCCAGGCGGGCGATTGCTCGTCCAGCTGCTCGCCAGCACGCTTTGCCTGGCTGGCCAGTATTTCCAGGCCGCTGACTAGCTTCACACCAAGCAGCTGTTCCTTATAGCACTCAGGATTGGCCACGGCATCCGTTAGCTGCCAGCCCAGTCGGCGCTCTGGTGTATATTGGCTATGCATTATCATGGCATACAAACATCTTGTGAAGGCCACATTTGTGCGTTTGCGTGGCGATTCTGGCGGAAAATATCGCATGGTGCGCAGCGCCTTCGTATCTAAAGTGTCGCGCTCGCAGAAGGCGCGCACAGCCGAGGCCACCAGACCCGGTCGCTGCTTGAGCAGCTGTGCCGCGTTTTGTGGCAGCTCCACGATTTGGCGATGAATGGATACGTGCGGCTGTGCCGGTTGAAACTCGTGCAGACGAGCCTCAATGCAGTTCTGTATTTCGCGCGAACAGCGGTATAGCGTGGGATTCAGACGTATACGCTGCACAGCAGTAGCCATGGGCAGCGGCTTGCTTTGGCTAGTGTTGGTCGAGTTCTGCAAGAGCTGAAGCCCACCATTCACAATATAGACACGTTGCTCGCACGTCTCCGGACTGGCCCAGTCGGGCAGAGCATCCGCGGCCTCGATGAGCAGAAATTCACCGTCAGCATCGCAGACGCGCCCTATGCAATCCGGTCGAGAGCGGGTGAGCTCGCTCAAGAGATAAACAATGAACCACTCGTCGCCAATGTTGTCGCCGTAATGCGTGACGCCATGCAAATGGGGCGGCAGCATACCTAAAATGAGCCCAATTGCTATAGCTAAATATAGGCGCATAAATAGTATGTACTTACCCGCGTGCTCTTCCTCCTCCTCCTTGATGTCTTCCTCGTTGAGCAGGCGTTCCTCGGCGCTGCCCGTGCGTGCTAGCAGCTGAAATTCATCCTTGTGCCAAATATAGCAACGCTCGGCGACTTTCTTTTCCACAATGGACATGCAGTCAGCACGCACTTGCTCCAACTGCTGACGCACTTGCTCCTCATCGTGCTCGAGGCCGTCAGTTAGTTTGGGAAATATATAGTACTCAACAAAATCATCCTCGCGTACAAATTCCAAATTAGCACCTGGCACCTTATTCATCGTCTTTGTTGTCTGCCTTTGTTTTGGTCTCGGTTGGACGTGACTCAGTCTCTGCTCAAAAGCGTGTGTATCCCTTGTGGGCACTGTTTGTTGCCGCAAAAAAGGCAAAAATTATAGTTGCTCAATAAATACTTAACAAATGGCACTTTTTGCTGAGAGTTACAGCAGTTTTTAAGCAAATTTTCATTTATTATTGGCGGAATAAACTTTTTTTATGGGAACGGGAGCTGTTGTTGAGACCAATCTCAATGCTATCGACAAGTAATCGATAATCAGTTATCGATACCAGATTTTCAATAAATGAACTTTCTCTTAACGTTTATTTTTACTTGAATTTGAAAAAGGGACAATAACCATTTTATTGCATTTACTTTTATATCTGGGACAGAGCTAGAATTTTAAACTTAGTCAAGATGCATATAAGTACGTATTTAATTTTTTACATGAATTTGAAAAGGGGACAGAGACCGTCTTATCGCATAGAGTGAGGCAGAGCTTCAATTTGTAACTTAGCCGAGATACATAGATGTATTGACATAGCTCTTGGGCTATATATTAAATGCTTTTTGAGCTTCTTAACTGTTATTTGGAATACGCGAAATTTACATCAATAAAAGTAATCATATTTCTGTGCATGCTGCAACATCACCTCCATGGATTTCTTGCCCTGTAGCACGCCATTGCGCTCAATGTAGTTCCAAATGGAAGCCATAAATAAACAGAATAGTATTACGCCAAATACAATAAACTTGAGCAACAGATAAATGGTCTTCAGTCCCACCGGCGGTGCATACTCAACGAGCAGAACTAGCAGAACAAACAGAACAGTTGCTGCACTATAATATAACAATCGGTCGGTGTTTAATTGCAGCAAGGAAGCATCGCACAGAGCCAGTGCCTCGTTCAACGCTGCCGTTCGTGCAGCAGGCAGGTGCTGAGCATGGGTCGGAGAGCTATTGTTCTCGAGCGTGGCATGAGCATCTTCTTTAATCGCATCCCCTGCGCCCTGATCCTGTAACGTACACACTTCTTCAAACAGATTGCACTCCACGTGCTCCGTATTTACGGTAATCTCTTCTGCTGATTCAGGTTCTTTCGGCAAACGGATTAGTCTTAACTTGGCCAGCACAGCTTCGTGATCCGAGAAGCTGAACTTTTGTCCAGGCACGCGCTCCGGAAATGGTAGCGTATATTCGACAATCTCCGCATTGATATTATCTGCGCCCCTCACAAATATGTGGTCAATCCGTATTCCTAGCGGGTTTTTAGCCAGCGCACGTTTCGATGTGTACGAGTTCCTGCCACACTCGTTGGTGCGAAACGAATCCGAGGCACAGCTGTCTGTCATCTTAGAGGTATAGAGCAGCACCTTATACGAAATGTCTTGGGGTTGAGTATTGAGATCACCCGCCAATATTTGGAGCACCGAGTTTCCGCGCGTAGCCTCTATAAACTGGGCCGTGTCAAAGGCCTGAATTACCCGATGTGTCTTGTATTCATCATTGTCGTTGTCATATTCTGCATGCAGGTGCGCGTTATAGAGGTGAACGATTTGGTCGCCAAACAGGATGCGACAGAGACCCACACCCTTGCCGCCAAACCAGTCGGCGTGCTGGATGCGATGGAAGTAGCCGTTGACGGACCAGGCGTGGAACAGCGTGCCCAAAATTGGATACTTGGAGAGCACCAGCAGACCAGCACCCATGACACCGCTGTGAAAGTAGTGGGAATACGGCAATACACTTAACGTGCCCTGCTGCAGTTGCTCGCTATCTCGCTGAGACCATACCTCCTGCAGGGACACGATGTCGTACTGGCCGCTGCTGAGCTCCTTACATATGGCTTCGATACGTGGCGCACGGTCATGGGATACAAATGGAATACCCCTGTAATTATAAATTGATTTTGGCAACGCAAGCAAACACCAAGGCGAATTAGTTGCAAGCGCGTGACCAAATTGAGAAAACATAGAAAAACTCAACGCACCAAATGTTCAAAGTTAGAATTTTCAGCTCCAGCAGCAGCATTGTGATATGTTTCGTGTTTCTGGTTCCCTCATTAGCTATAACTGGCGTACAATGTACGCGCGCAGCGCCGATAAGATTAAATTTTGTTTCTAAACAATCAACTAAGCATTTCTGCTGCAAGCAATTTGTTGCTCTCTTGAAACTGGCTGCGCGCAATTTTGACCGCAATGAAGTTGGCCGCGCGCAGACTTTGCTCACGTGAAGTTGGCTGTGCGCGATTTTGGGTCCAAAAACAACAAAGAGCACATGAAACGAGTAATATAATTTAAAATTAGTTTGGAAAAAAAATCAAAAAGACAATAAATATGGCACGTACCGAGCTGGAAATAAAGAAGCAAAAGCGTAAGGCCAAAAAACGTAAACATGACACCCAGCCAGCGGGAAGCGACGACGAAGTGGCGAACAAAAGTTTAATTGTGGAGGAGCAGGTGGCAGCGGAAGCCCAGGCGAAGGAACAGCCGCTCCGTAAAAGTAAGGAAAATTCTTTAGTAAATACAAATATATTATTAAACATGTTACTGATTGTAGCTAAGGCGTCCAAGCGCAAGATCCAGGCGGAGCAGGGTGCCACTAAAGAGAAACGCAGCAAACAAACAGATGACATTAAGGAAGACGCCGCCACAGATGATGAGCTAGATGACATGCCCACAGCGGAGCAACTGAAGGAGGCGACCAAGCCCGAGAACTCGAATGCCATTGTTACGGTACGACAAAAGAAAAAACAGAAACACTTGCAGCGGCTAGAGACACAAAAAGATCAGAGTGCCGACAAAGAAGCCAAGCGCAATGAGGAGTACCTACGCAAGTGGCGGGACAGTAGGCAAGATTGGAAGTTTGAAAAATTGCGACAAATTTCCATACAACTAACGGCCTTCGATGAGAAAAAGGTTGGCGCAGATATTTGGCCCATTGCATTGGAGTATCTGGCGGGCTCAAAAGGCGCGGCAAAGGCAATGATCAGCAAACTGGCCGAGGATGCCATACAGGAAATGGACAAACAGTGTGAACAGCTGGACGAGGAGGCGCAGCGTCAGGCGATTGTGGAATCAACACGTTATCAGCGCGCTCGCAACCTGTTGCAAAGTTTCGATTAAGCGTTAGTTTCTAGTTTTGATATGAATAGCAAAAATGCGTTCTTGTTAATATTTAGGGTTTAATAAACAAAAGAAAAAACATGTTATTTATAAATCCACATAAGCCAATAGCTTGTCCAGATGCTCAATGCGTTGTCGCAGCAGCTGCTGTTGCTCTTCCTTGTGCTCCTCCAGTTTCTCAAGCATAAAATGCTGCATAAACAAGCGGATGCTTTGCTTGAACTGCTGTAGCTTGGAATTCTTGGCAATGCGCTCAAACGCCTGGTAGAGTTGGCTCTCCTCGTTGGACAGCAGCAGACGCGTCATAATTTCCCGCATAAAATAGAAACTAAGTTTGTGCAATTGCATAAAGTCCACAACCTTCAGCACAGACAACTGAAGACCCGAGGCTAGTATTAGCTGCTGCAGGAAGCTAGCAAAGTTGCGTATTTGAATTTTCGATAGTGTTTCAATGTCATTGATGCGATCCCAGCTGGCAAATTGAAAGGCCAGCTGAAATTTGCGATTATACTGGCAGAATTTCAATGCCAGATGCGCATAGTATGGATTCGCCCGGCGCTCATTGAGTGCACAATGTATAATCACATAGGCAACAGTTCGCTGATCTTTTAGTGACAGATGAAGGATTTTTTCGAATGCATCAACATAGTCGGCGGCGCTCATGATGATGCAAAATATGTTACGTCGCTCGGCGGTGTTCATATGCTGTTTCTTAGCCAGCTCTAACAGCTTTTCCGAGTAGCGCTCACTCCCCGGTTGCTGACGCTGTTTCTCTTGCTCCGCCTGGGCGGCGCCCATCTCGGCCAGATTGCCCGCCCATGCTGAGCCCACAATCCACCATTTGCCTAGCTTATCGGCACGCAGCAGATCTTCCAAGGTTATGTTTAGCGTAACAACATAACGTTCATTTCTAAGCATGCCCTTAAGGCGCTTCCGGAGCGTCTCCGCCAGTTCAGGATCATACTGCGGCAACTTGCTCATGTTGTTGTTTTTCACAGCGTTCAAAATGTCAACCATAAAACGCAGTCGCGGATTCTCCTTTAACTCTAGCGGAGATGCAGCAATTTGCGACTGCACGTTTTGCATCATATTCTTAAAGGCCAGGGGATCATCTTTACGCAGACGAAATCCAACCGTTTGGAAAATCAGCAACAGGCATTCAACTGACTTCTCGCACAGGCTGCCCGCAAGTCGCGCAATCAACTCCAGCAATAAGCGCTGCTCGTAGATCTTAAAGATGTACATGTAACACAGGATTAGAACCAGATTGTTCAGTCGCTTATCCTCCACTTCCAGTGCGTTAATCTCCTTTACATATCCATCAAATTGTTCAACGAAGGTTTGCAGAAAATGCGCGCCTATCTCGCTGCCGATGTGCGCATGCAGAAAAGCCAGCAGTACCATATGCTCCTGAACCATGCGCTCGTTGGCGCGGGCACGACCCAGCAGCGCCTCCTGTAGGAGTTTTGTCAGCGTGTCGTTCATGTTATATCGGGAATTCTTCATGTAGAGCGTCTCGATGCCACTAGAAATCTTATGAAGATTCGCCTCGGACAGTCGATTGAGCAAACCCTTGCATTGTTTTTGCAAGCGCGCCAGTTGCTCCGCCTGCTGGGCATTGGAACCTTCGCTGGCAGCGAGTAGCGCCCGTTGATGTGGTGGTATGTATTTCTGTCCGGAACCTTTTGACTCCACCTCAGCATTATCGGGCACAATATTGCCATCGGCATCGCGACGACGTCCGTAAATATCCTCCTTGACTGTAAAAATTGATTAAATTGAATTGCTAAAACAAACATTTGACTTTACAATGCATACATTTCGTTTGTTCTGTGCTCTGTTCGCTTTCACTATTGGATCTTAATTCATCATCGTCTTCGTCCTGATCCATGTCACTTTGATCCGACGGCCCTTCGTTTTCGTCCACATCGCTGTCTGCCTCTGACATTGGTTCATCTTCTTCGCTCCACATGCCTGCTTCCTCCTTTTCCTGCTGCTCTTTAAGTTCCTTTTTCCGACTCTGCTTTTCCTCCCATTTTTGTTTCTCCTCCTCATCGTCAAGCACAAAGTCGAGCAGATAGTCCAATCCGTCGTTGAACATTTTTCGAACCAGACGATTCTTGTCCTTGCTCTTGTTTAGCTTCAACTTTTTTTCCAGCTTGGCGATTTCCTTATCCTCCTCTACGTTTTCTAGCTTAAGTTGCTTCATTCGCTGCTTGCGCGATTTGCTAAGCAGCTCCTTTTGCTGGCGCAGTTCACGCTTGCGTACTTCCATTTCGTCGGCTCGCTGTATTCCGGCGTGTTTCTTGGGCTTCTTGCCCAGGGGCTCGTATGTTTCCACTTTACGTTCTGATGGCAGGCGAGCATTCACCTCCGCATCACTAAAATCGGAGGCTATAGATTCATCGTCATCCTCATTCACTTCGCCCGCCAGCAGTTCCTCCCGAGGCATATCCTCGGGCTTCAGCTGTTTCTTTTTTGGTTTTTTCTTCTTTTTGCTCGTCTTTGTCGCTGCTAAAGCCGCAGCCGCTGCTGCCTCTGCTACGCGCTGCGCTCCATTTGTTTTGTCCGCATGGTAGATTCTCTTGTTGTTCTTCTTTGTCTCCTGTTTCAGCTTGCGCTGCTCCTTGCGGCTGAGCGGCTTCTTAGGTGCATGCGCTGCTTTCTTTTTCAGTTTTACCATATCAACAAATTCAACTTTCAAATCGTTTTGTTAGTGTTGCCAAATCAGCTGTTAACAACACGTGTGTGGGATATTTTAGTGCATTTTTGGTGTGGAGCTTGATACATTTTCCAGGCAAAACAGCTGACTCGCTTTTGTTGTTCGAGTATAGTTTTTTTTTTGTACTTCTATTTTGTATTAACACACAATCTTCGAATTATGTCCACGCGCTGGTATCCTATTTATCAACGTGGCAATCCGCAGTTGCGTGTCTTTTTGCCCAACTTTTGGATGAAGCTGGTGCGACCCACAGAGGAGCAGCCGGCAAATGTTGTTACCTTTGCCGTGTCCACGGAAATGACCAAGCACGATGTGAAAAACTATTTGGAAAAGATTTACAAAGTGCCCGTGGTGGATGTTCGTACACGTATTGCGCTAGGCGAGACCAAACGTGATCAAACCTACGGCTATGTGACCAAAAAAGACGACGTCAAATTGGCTTATGTAACCATGGTGAGTGGGCAGGCTGAACTAAGGCTAAAAACTTGGCCCACAGGTTAATTAATATTGGTTCTTGCAGCCGAAAACCGAAGCATTTACTTTTCCGGATCTTTTTGCGAATAAAGCAGAACAACAGGAGAAGGAGGAAAAGTCAATGGATGAGTCGAAGGCGGGCTTTCGCAAGTTTTTGGAACGCAACAAGAAACGACCCGGCACACCGGGCTGGTACTCTATTTAGACTTTTAAGTTATATGTAGCTTAAGTTGTTTGCAACGAATAATAACATTTATTTTGAAAAACCCATATTAGCTGAGTAAAACAAGTTTAAAGCTTAGAAACATTTATGATGCCGGAGGGAGCACTTCTACTGCTTTGCATTTTTAACTGCCGTGGCTACCCAGGCGCGTATCTTGTCCTCATCCTGGAGTCCAACCATGCGTTGCACTTCTTTGCCGTTTTGCATAACCATGAGCACGGGAACGGCGCCCACATCATAGTCCAGCGCTAGCTCACTGTGTTCGTCAATGTCAACTTTAGCCAGTTTAATGGAGCCCGCCTGCTCGCCCACAATGGTCTCGATGCGCGGCGTCAGGAGTTTGCATGGATTGCACCAACTAAAAAGGGAAATGTTGGTAAAGAAGTCCTTTGAATAGAATGTGCTTTACTAACGTTGCAAAAAAGTCCACTATCACGGGCTCCTGGCTGTTCTTCACCTTCTTGTCAAAGTCCTCTGAGCTCTGTACTTTGAAGATTTCCCTTTTCTTCGGCGTCACTGAGAATGTACGCTGATTGCTACGCACCTGTCGCGTCACATTTCCGAGCAGATTCACTATTTGTCTTTGCATTTTGCAATTTGTTCAGAATAAAAGTTACGAGAGTATATACTATAGTTGACGGCGCTGCTTAAAGTGCCAGCGTTACCAACAGTTACGAAACAGCTGTTTTATTTTTGTTGTTGACCAGTGTGGCCACTTGAGGTTAATTTGGAAATGCTTGGCGTTTATATACCAAGGTTAAAAACGTTTTAACGTCGGAGCTTTAATACTCTTGCAGATTTACTAAACCAATACCAAAACCAACACCAAACACACCAACATTTTGATTATTTCAAATTTGTATTTTGATATAGTCCACAAGTTTGCTGGTATTCATCAAAACAGCTTTGAAAAGTTTATCCTATTCTTTAATAATCAAGTCTTCATAGATCACTACACATTGCATGTGAAATTTAAAAGACCTTAACTAGAGTATAAAATACCAAAGTTTCTATTTACAAGAATACCTTAAAGGTACAAACTTTTTAAAATACTAACACACATACACACACATGCACGCACGCATGGACACATACTGTAACACGTATTCGCGTCAGGCATAAAAAATTGTAATATCAAAAGTTCAATTGATTTGATTGTACACTAAAATCAAATTTCAAGTGTTATTTCTGCTTCGGCGGTTTGTTTGACAGTTTTCGAAACGTGTGCAAGTGCAAATTGTGCTTTTCTACCGCGAAACACGGTAAACGGATTCTGAGTGCAAATCGTGAGCACCTCTTGAACTGCGCAAATGGCCCATAGCTATAGAAAGGTGGAAGCAGCAGACGACGAAAAGTAGAGGACAACAAACGTAGCAAGATGGATGATCTCTCGCAGGGCGACATCTGTCGCGTCTGCCGCTGCGAGGCGTTGCCAGATCGCCCGCTCTTCTATCCCTGCATTTGCACGGGCAGCATCAAATATATACATCAGGATTGCCTAATGCAATGGATGCGTTACTCGCACAAGGAATACTGTGAGCTGTGCGGCCATCGTTTCAGCTTTCAGCCCATCTATGCACCGGATATGCCGCGCGTTCTACCTTTGCGCGATGTGCTTATGGGTCTGATGTCCGCGGTGTTGGAGGGCGCACGCTGCTGGCTGCACTACTCTCTGGTGGGCATGGCCTGGTTTGGTGTGGTGCCTCTATCGGCTTATCGTACCTATCGCTACCTATTTCGGGCCAGCTCATTTGATATGATTCTCTCGCTGCCGTTTGACATCTTCTCCATGGAGAATCTGGCTGCGGATGCATTTCGTGGCTGTTTTGTGGTGACTTGTACGCTAATGTCTTTTATTGGCTTGGTCTGGTTGCGTGAGCAAATTCTCCATGGTGGCGGACCCGATTGGCTTGAGCGTGACGAGGCGCCGGCTGCAGCAGCGGCTGCTCCAGCTGTGCCCGCCGTTGCTGCCGCGGCCGCACCGCCAGTTGCCCGAGTTGCGCCAGCTGATGCAGATGCAGCTCAAGATGATAATAACAACGGTAACGCGCCGCAGGATGTGCCAATGGATAATGCTGCACCAGCAGTGGCCGATCCTGCTGACAACGAGGGCGATGCTCCACAGCCAGCGGCTGTGCCCGCTGCAGGTGCCGCCGCCGCTGGCGGCATCGCTGCCGCTGGTGATGCAGACAACGATGAACAGAACTGGAATCCCATGGACTGGGATCGTGCCGCCGAGGAGCTAACTTGGGAGCGTTTACTAGGCTTGGATGGTTCATTGCGCTTCTTAGAGCATGTTTTCTGGATAACCTCGCTAAACACCATGTTCATCTTTACGTTCGCTTTTTGCCCGTATTGCGTGGGAAACTTTATACTGAGCTCCATGGATCTGTTGCAGCCAGAAAAGCCATTGCTGCATTTCCACGGACTGATTACTACGCTGTTTGGATACTGTTGCATCGGACTGACGCTGGTAGTGCTGCACTTCTTCGCACGCGTCTTTCGGCTGCGTCGCATCTGCTGGTTCATTGGATTCTGTTACATTGTGGTGAAGGTATCGCTGCTGTCTGTGGTGGAGATAGGCGTATTGCCGCTTATCTGCGGCTGGTGGCTGGACATATGCTCGCTGCCGTTGCTCGATGCCAGCCTTAAAGATCGCAAGGCCAGCTTTAAGGCTGCACCGGGCACTTCACTCTTTGTCCACTGGATGTTCGGCATGGTGTATGTCTATTATTTTGCCGCCTTTATATCGCTGCTGCGCGAGGTGCTGCGTCCTGGTGTCCTTTGGATCTTCCGCAATGTCAATGATCCCGATTTCAGTCCCATACAAGAAATGATTCATGTGCCCATTGTGCGTCATATCCGCCGTTTAGTGGCATCGGCGATGATCTTTGGCTTTGCCGTACTGCTAATGCTCTGGCTGCCAATACGTATACTGCAAGTGCTGTGGCCCAATTTCTTGCCCTATGCCCTAAGCGGCGACTCGGAGGTAAATGATCTGAGTTTGCAGCTGCTTTTGCTACAGGTGGGTAATACATCCTTACATCGATGTGCTTTCTATTTCTAATGCAACATCTTTGTCGTGACAGATTGTGCTGCCCGGCTTCTTCGAGCAAACCCAAACGCGCATTTGGCTGAAGGGATTACTGCGTATCTGGTGCACGGCTGTGGCCTGGCTGCTTGGCATACGAAGCTATTTGCTGCCTGCACCGGAGCCACAAGCTGCCGAGGAGGCCGAGCCAGCAGCACAGCCAGCCGAAGCGCCTGGAGTGGCCGCTGCACCACCGCCACCAGTTCCAGTGCCGGAGCCAGCTCAACCCCGAAATTTGGCTGCCGCTCACGACGCTATGATACAACG
The DNA here is from genome assembly GCA_018903485.1 of Drosophila littoralis. Classification (NCBI taxonomy): domain Eukaryota; kingdom Metazoa; phylum Arthropoda; class Insecta; order Diptera; family Drosophilidae; genus Drosophila; species Drosophila littoralis. Next base: position 5,351,208 of record JAEIGF010000408.1, read on the forward strand.
TTTTGTGCCCATCGGCTTTCAACCATACGAACGTCCCACATTCTTTTCCCTGCGCCTGTGCGCGCTCCTCTCGCTGATGTGCTTGTCCATTGTGTGCGCCGCCATGTTGATACTAACTGTGCCCGTCTACATAGGCCGTCGTCTGATGATGCTCTGGACGGGTCAGCCGGGTGACAAAGCTCCTCCGCAAGTGGCGGCTGACTTGCCCGCAGCAGATCCAGAAGCGGCACGCAAAAACGAGCGTCTGCTACGTCCCCATGAACTCTATACGGCCGAAATTGGCGGCTATCTATGCTGGATTGTGTCCCGTGGCATTGCTGTAGTGGTGACGCTACTGCCCCAAGGACGCGCCGCAATTGTCAACAAGCTGAAGCATTGGGCTCGCGTTGCACTGCAATATGCGCTTCCAGTTTTGACGCTGCTGGGCATTTTTGTGCTGGTGCCGTTGTTGTTTGGACTACTGCTGGAGCTGGTGATGGTCATACCGTTGCGTGTGAAACCGCGCAAGACACCTATACACTTTTTGTGGCAGGATTGGGCACTGGGCGTGCTGTATACCAAAATCGCCATAGCACTCACTTTAATGGGACCGGATTGGCACCTAAAGCGAGCGTTGGAACGCGCCTATACGGATGGACTGCGAGATTTCGATTTGAAATTTGTAATGCGTGACCTGGCTGTGCCGGTGGTGACAACATTTGGCCTCGCCCTGGCTATACCCTATGTTATTGGCCATTCGATATTGCCCATATTCTTTACCGATCCGTACACACGCCTGGACATCTCATTGATGGTTTATCCCATAAGCTTCATTGTTGTGGGCAGCGTTTGTTTTGTGCTCTTCCAGATAAAGCAATTGAAGAAGCTGTATCTATCGATCAAGGTGGACAAGTATCTGGTGGGTCAGCGTCTGGTCAACTATGAGCATCGCAAGAAGCAGCAGGCGCAACAAGCGGCCGCTGCTCAAGAACTTAAGGCACGCCAAGAGGCCGAGGAGGCGCAGCTGGCGCAAGCACAAGAAGGAGGTTTTGGGGTGCGCAACGAGGAGCCATTGCTGGAATTAGCGGAGCAGGCGGCTCTGCAGGCGCGTCGGCGTCGAGAGCAGTTGCCACGCCCACTGATTGTTGATGCCAACGAGGAGCTGCTCTAGGGTTACGTCTACTTTATGTGCATGTTTATAATGGAGTCTCTGCTGATATATCTTTGTTTAATTCATACGCTTCAGCCAGAGCAAGCCATATGAGTTGATGCCACGCCCACACAACCGAAGACCCGAACCGAAGTAGCTTGGGCAGGCGCTTCAAATTTTCAAGTTAACTCTTCGTTTTCTTGCTTTAGTTCTTTTTTATATGTTAGCCACAATTGTTTGTTAAATTTTTTCCCCTATAGGTCCTAAACTGTATGATAATTTAAGCCAGCCAGATATAGCCAATAATTACCATCTGATTAACACTTCACTTATTTATCCTATATATATATATATATAAAAACCATAAACACTTATCGATTGCTTTGTAAAATGTTTTGGAAAAAACGAGAAAAGTAAAACACTAAATCCAAGTATGGCTTGATAATATATTTAAAATGATAATGGCGATCCATAAATATATATAAATATATGTATATGTATATGTATATATATATGTATATGTATATGTATGTATATGTAGACAGATTACCTTGTATTAGAATCTGATACGATATATGTATGTATGTACGAAAATTATTTCCCGATCATAGCAAGAATATTTCAAATAAAAACTTGGTAAATGTGGTGAAAACTTTTGAGTAGCTTTACGAACTTGTAAAAATTATATATGTATACATTTATTATTAATAAATAAATTTAACTTTAAATTTCAATGGAAAAAAAAACAATTGTCTACACTTTGTACGACGAAGAAGTTTGAGAAGCTTTTTCCCGGGAAATGCATGAAAAAACAATTAACTCTTTCTACTTTGTTCTCAAAGGAAAGTGGACACAATTTTAAATACACTGCAATCGATACGATTAAGCAGCTTTTACACAGCGAATAGGGTATTGCGAAGTCGATTGCACTTAAAATTTCTGCGAACAGAAAGCATGCATGTTAAATTAAAATTCCTGGAAATTTCTTAATGTGAAATCGCGACTGGATAGCCGTGCAGTATGATACCAAAACAACTTATTCAATTGCAGACCAATTAATTGAATGATCATTACGCAATTGCTGTGCACTTCTTTGGGCGCGTCCTTCTGCCTGCCGTTGGCCACTTGATTAAGTCCATTTGTTCGGTCAGAATAGCGCCTGGCTTTTCCACGAAAATGCGTCAAGCTGTGCTCGTTATACGACCGGCGTCCTATCAGTGACAATTTCAATTACGCTTGGAACAACAACGATGCAGTGCATGTTACAGGCCGGCGCGGCACCACAGGCCCAGCGTATTGATAGCTTAAATAGAGCGCATAAGAAGATGCACCACAATTTTTGTGATTTTCTTTCTATTATATTTCCTGCAGAGCAAATTGCATGACTTGTTTGCTTTTTGGATAAAACTAGTATGGATTGCTTCTGCAGATAATACTGATAATATATCAAATTAATTTTCAAAGCTTACAAAAACACATACAAGGATCAGGAATAAGATGAAATATAAATCATTGAAATATAACAAATGTTGTATATTTTCTAGCTCGAGGTCAACGAATGCTATTATTTTTGCATAAATAATAATCGCCAAAGAGTGAGCATAGTGAGTCTGCATAGCTTTTCACGATACTTTTCGCGTTAATTGATACTTACAATTCTCAACAAGTTAAGGCTTCAAGAGAACTATAGCCAAAGTTCGCGACGCTCAGCTTTTTATTAAGGATTTCTTGAAATGGGTTTTATTTAAAGAAATATAATTCTTTTATGTTGAACAATTTATTTAAGTCTAATTGCAAGCACCGCCTACTACTTGCCTGGCCGTTTGTGTGTTACAGTAATCTCTGCAATGTCAGACCAGCTTAAAGCCCACAGCTCATAAATCTACCCAACTCCATGGCGTGCCATTCGGCTATACACCCACAACTCCATGCACCTTGGTGTCCATTATTTTTTAAGTTGGCCATTGCCCATGGCTGGACTTATATAATTTTTTAGCCTTTGTTTGCCGCCCGGCGCCCATCGGTCCGACCGGCATGCGTGTTTTATTGGCCATAATCGAGCAACGAGCGGGCAGCGGTCTAGCACTTAGCACTCCTTAAGTTTAACAACTTCACGCTCAATCAGCGACGACAGCGTTGGGCTATAAAAACGTAGCAGCTCGAACTTCAAACTTTAACCCAAGACAGGCCATAAAATAAAGCAGCTGCACTGAATGCGACCATGCCCACAAAATGCTGAAAACTTCAGAAAACAAAACATAAAATAAGAAGAACAGGTAAAGCCTCAAAGGGAACGAGGGTGAAAAAAGCATGAAACAAAAGCCACAACTATTTGAACCGTGTTTTGTTGACATCAAATACCAAAAGTCACCAAGGGTACAAACCGCTGCGGTTCCTGCCTTAACCCTAAGCAAAAAAAAAAAATACGTTTGGGGCCTAAACATCGGTCGGTTGTCCTTTGTTACGGAAGGTTTTTTTTTCGTTTCTTTTATAAGATAATAAAGCATAGGGAAGAGCTGACATAGGGAAGAGCTGCACACTTGAGGCTATACATATGTATGTACATTTATTATAAAATACAATTTTCATTAAAGTAGCTTATTAAATTTATTTTTTCAACAATTTATTTGAATTTTCACTTTTGTATATTTAACTATTTTAGTTATTGAGAAAGTGCATTCGCTAGTCGCCTATCTACCACTATTTTGATCCATTTTCGTTGCCCTCATCATTTTGTTTTGCTATTGTGGTTAACTATTTGGGCTGCTGAGGCAGACATTTCCTTCTCTGCAGCTCGGTGCTAAAGCTTTTACACAAATTATTTTATTTTGCGTTGAAGAAATAATAAAATATGGCAACGCAAATCAAAGGCCACTTCAATGAGCCCAAGCAAATATAAAAAACAAAAACAAGCAGCTGCAAAAAGATATAATAAAACACTTTTTGCCGTGGCAACGCGCAATTTTTGACTAGAGTTGGCCAAGAGCTGTGTATAACAATGGCAGCAGGAGCTGCTCTGTGGGCTCAAAGAATAAGTGCCAGGATGCGACGTGAGAGCGCGTGTTATACAAAACCAGCTCAGTACAACAGCAACAACAACAACAACAACAACAACAACAATATGACTAGCTGCTTCCTTTATGGCTAATTTTAGACAATTAATGAAGTGTTGGCTACGCTTGATAAGAGCTTCAAGTGAACCAGCAGTAAACAACGCAACAACATCAACATCAACAATAACAACAACAACAACAACAACAAATCATAACAACAGCAACTAAGTCATGCAAATGAGCGACAGTTAAGGCAGCTGCCTGGCACATATATAACGCATACGCCGCGTCTGCCCCTGGTGATGTGTGGCGTCTGATAAGGGCGTAAATCCAGCAGGCGACTGCGACAGGGGCGAAGAAGTTATCACCATTGACATATGAACTTGTTAATTTTGAGCAGGAATACCCAAAAAAAAAAAAAGGAAGAAGGAAAATAAATAAAAAGGGACCAGAGAGCTGCTAACATGTGAGGGTGAAGAGACTTGGCTGCTTGGTTTTTGGACTGTAAAACTTCAGAGTTTTGCTTAAGGCTGTGCAAAAGTTTGTGTAAACTTTAAGCAGGGATCACATCAAAGCCATCTCACTGTATCCTGTACACAATAAATTGCGTAAATATGAATCTTAGTTGTGGGTTTACATACGAGCAGTAGACATAAGAAAACAGCTTTAATTCTATAACATTTGTTCCCTCTCATCAAGCAATGGGCTATAGATCTGCAGCATTTCGCTGTCGACATTTGTGTTTTCTGTATTTAATTAAATGCACTCGCAATATTTATGGGCTGACACATTTGTGTTGAGTTTAATGAAACTAATTAAATATTCACTGCATTATTTAAATGGACACACATTTCGCCCGGCACCAACAACAATGGACAGTTCCAAATGCTCGTCTGAATTTCAAACGCTGACATTTGAATTATTTAAATGAATATTCGGTTACAGTTGCCAAACAGTGGCGAGTGATTGATTGAATTTTATTTGCGTATCTATTAAAAATGTCTGATGGCAGCTCTATTTGAGCCCAAACCAATAGCCCCTTATTTGATATAAGGTTATGCGGCTTTTGTGGCATTTTACGTTTCAATGCAAATACAACAACAATTATAACGCCTGGCTGCCCTTTTGACTGTGGTATCCAGCCAAGAAGATTGGCCATAAGCCGAAGAACTAAAAGCCCCTAAATCCGCTTACTGCTAACAAGTGATAAATTTTGTGTATACGTATAGAGACGACTTTTGTTAGTTGTCACGCGCGGCGTATACGTAATTTAAGTGCATTTTGTATGCATGAAGCCAGTCAGATGCATATTTCTAAAAAATGAATTATACGACCACAAATGCTTTCTTATTTTATTTATGAAGCACTATTTACTTGGCTAAAGTCCAAGGAGCTCTACTTAGACTGGATGGGCTTTGTGTGTGTATGAAATCAATTTGTGATATGGAAAATTCAATTGAGTATATTTCAATAAATCGTATGTCCAGTGATTTATATGTTTGTTAAATTGGATTTAAAAGCTGATGACATTTTTTTCATGCATATTTTACCAATTGTTTAGTTCTGGTGCTAAAAGAACATCTGAATTGAATAGCTTCGTTTAAGAAACAGTTTTAGAAAAAGTTTAAGCAAGTATCGACTGAAAAATCTTGCATAGCTATTGACTGGAGTAGAGCATAGGGCTCAAGAGGTAAGTGCAAGGGTCGTCTATGGTTTTCTGAATATGCGTTTCGAATGTTCTCAATGTTCACATTAATTTTCATTTAACTAAAGTTCTGTTACCATGCCTTATTAATATTACAACAAGCATGAATAATCCACTTAACAATCGTATGGAGCATATTTGTTAGCTCAACCGTAACGTATGAAACCAAAGCAAGTTCATGCCCATATGTCAGCTAGTTTTAGTGTTTGGCAACTGAAATAATTTAGTGTTTATGGACAATGTTCGATCAATTAGCCATAAAAAACCGAAGAAGCGAATACACAATGTTATCAGCTGTAGCTGACAGTTTATCAAAGTCCAAGCATATAAAATGCAGCATAATCCCGGACGAGAGGCGCACTAATGACAGCGACAGACCGGAGGAGAGAGACAGAGAGAGACCGAGAGAGAAAGAGAGAGAAAGAGAGAGAAAGAGAGAGAAAGAGAGAGAGAGAGAGAGAGAGAGTGAGAGCGACTGCGACTCCATCTTTTCCTTATGTCAATCATACGCACCGTGTGACAGTTAAAGCAATTGAAGCGAAAAGCAATGTCATATGGCATATGCGCATTGGTCGTTCATGTGTTAGATTCGCTGTTGTAAAAGTTTTTGCATGATGACAGCACAAGGGACGGCTGGAGTAGGAGCTGGCTAGCGGTGGGCGTTGCCTGGACATCCAAAGAGACTGCTCAAACCGCCCACTTGTAGGCGATTCCTTTCGAAAATTACTCAGAGATTGTTTCTGTTATGTGGCACACAAATTCAAAAGCATTTATTTTGCCTACGGCTGGAAGCACAATTTTCTGCATTATTTTGTTTCCTTATACCCTAACTGAGCGCTTACATATATGCACTTCCGTCATTTCTGAGCACACCAGATATTTGTCTCAAAGCGAGTTGATCTTCGGCTTGTGCGGCCTGCATTACCCAAATTAATCCTGCTTAACACCAGATAACTACTATGTTAGGGTATTTCGTGTGCGGCATGCCTAAAGTAATATTTCCATTTATTTTTTTTGACAACTTTGGCAGTCAGTTGTCACATTTTGTTGTTGCTTAGCTCTGTGCGTTTCGTTCGGGACAAATAGAAAAGTTTTCAATGTTTCTAACTTAAATTGTTTTGTGGTTTAACATGACACCGCGACTGCGAGCAGCTCCCACTGGCCTTGTGTCTTGGCCAATCTAAAGTGGTTTATGTGCCAGTGACTATCAAAATGTGTGGCAACTGAAAGTTAAATCCTTACTGACGCAACTAAGCACACGCACACAGACACACAGACACACATTGAGAGGGACCCGCAAAACAAGTGACAATTTTGCAGTTGAAAGAACAGGACTACGAGGTAGGTCCTTTTGGGCGTATTAAGAGGGATAAACAAATAAAAGTGGGCTTGGCCAGAATATTTAACGACATCTTGCGAGGAAAGCGTGCAGACCAGATGAGCTTAGCTTCTAATTAACAAAGTACGATATCGTATATATATAGGGTAGTATTAATTCCTGGACTACAAGACCCAAAAAATGTTCGCTGGCGCATTGAGATTCGGTTCGTGAACCTTCAAATTATGTTTTTTGATTAAATCTTGCTTTGTGATGTTAAAAAAAACGAGAAAGAAGGGCTATCTTCGGCACGCCGAAGATTTAATACCCTTGCAGACCCAACCTTTTAATGCCGAGAAAATGGTTAAGGCCGAGTTTGGTCAAGGTATATTGATAAACAAAAAAAGGCTTTTAATCAAAAACCGATGTAAATAAGATTTAGCAAAAATGAAGGGAGCATAGTGAAATCTTTAAATGCCGTGTTTAATGGCAAAATCATGAAAAACAAAAAATTCTCCATACAAAAACTTAATAATATGATATAGTGGTCCGATCTTAATAGGATTTTGCATATATATGAGGAGCATAGTAAAACTAATAAATGCCGAGTTTGGTTAAGATATCTTGAAAAACAAAATGTTTTTTCATACAAAAACTTAATTTTCGATCGATCGTTCCTATGGCAGCTATATGATATAGTGGTCCGATCTTAATAGGATTTTGCATATATATGAGGAGCATAGTAAAACTAATAAATGTCGAGTTTGGTCAAGATATCTTGATAAACAAAATGTTTTTTCATACAAAAACTTAATTTTCGACCGATCGTTCCTATGGCAGCTATATGATATAGTGGTCCGATCCAGCTGGTTTTGACATATGTGCTGCGTGCAACAGAATTAGGGACTTCTGCAAAGTTTCATTAAGATAGCTTTAAAACTGAGGGACTAGTTCGCATAGAAACAGACAGACGGACAGACGGACAGACGGACATGGCTATATCGACTCGGCTGTTGATGCTGATCAAGAATATATATACTTTATGGGGTCGGAGATGTCTCCTTCTATGCGTTACACATTTCACGACAAAATTATAATACCCTCTGCAAGGGTATAAAAACGGGTATTTAATAAATATATTTCTAATTTAAAATTGCAAGCTTTATTGATCATATATGTAGATATATATAGAAAAATAAAAATAGTTCAGTTCGGGTTAGGGTTCAGTTATTTTCTGGTTTGATTTTGCGTGATATTTCTATAAAATATTAAAGTTTTATCCCGGCCTCGAAACTGTTCAGTTCAAACCTGGCTTATACCCTTTATAAAATCACAATATACCCCATTTGCCATTTGACAACAGGATATAACAAGCAAATAATAAAATAAGTCAAAGGTCTTGATTTGTATTGGGCAAAAGTTGAGAGTTGACGCATTTTGAGCGCGTGCTCAAGTGGAGGCAACAATATTTGGGCCAGTTGGACAGGGCGGGGGGCATTTGACGGGGTGGATATCGAAAAGTTGTGTATGCTGAAAATAAATGAATATAAATTGTGACAAACATGTAAGCTGTTTGCGTCTATAACAGTCTTACTGTAAACTAACAAGCCACAATTAGACCACACAATCGCACGACAAACAACTTATTTGTCCCACTGTAAATGCCGGAAATTTAGATATGACGAAGCTGCTCTGTGGCAAATGTAAATTGTTGAATTGCTTGGCGAACTTTTCGTTGGTTGCAAATGACATGCAACAAACTGACATGCAAGACATTAAGAAACATTTGCCGCTAATGACAGACGCTGGGAAAAAGTTCGCCTTTACGAGTTTCATGTACGGATGTCAAGCACAATATTAAACTCCAGCTCATAGAGGATAAATTCACTGAGCGCTATAATCAAAATTAAACTAATTAACAGCACCGCACAGTTAGCTGCGTAATTTGCGCATAATTAGATAAGCAAAGCAGCCAGCCCCGGGGCTTCATAATGGCCGAAATACGCTGCCATTTTCGAGGCACATCGCATACTAGCAACCCCTAAGCGGTCATATGATATGTGTGCACCATAAGCCGAAAACTGTTAGCATTTTAAAACGCTCTGAGTGGCATTTCGGACAGCTAAAAACACAAAGCACAACAACAACAAAATGGGGAAAAATGGGAAAAACGTGGGGAAAAAGGCAACTTGTGCTCGGCACATGCTAAGTAGGCCAGCATGACGTATGAGTTATGCACTAAGCATTCCCATCTGGCCATCTAAAATGTAGCACTCATGATATGTCTGTGGTACTTAGTAGGGGGTGGCCTCCTGTCACTTTTTTGGTTTTCCTTTTTTTTTTTTTGTTTTGTTGTTCTGCTCGCCAACTTGATTTGCTACGGCAGCGCATTGTAAACTTTTTAATAAAGCCACAGTGGACAGCATAATGGGGAAAACAACTTTATATGCACATGGCTAGCTCGGAGACAGAGGGCGTAAGCAATGCCAAAATAATACACCAACACAGATATGGGAATATGCTCGGCATTTGGGAGGAGCCATATGGAAATCTATGGCGGGTAAATATGAATGGTTGCGGTACCGGGCAGCCATGAAGATATGATGAATAAATATAAATTCAATGCATGACGAATTTGCAAATGTTATTGGTGTAGCACGAAGTGAATAACAAAAACTTTTTTGGTATTTTGTTATTTGTCAATATAAAGCAATCAAAAAAAAATATATATATATTGCATTGATTGAAGATTGATTTCAATGTTAAAAAAAGTTATTTCATCAATGACAAAAAACATATGGATTTCGGTTATGATATAGTGGTAAATATAAATATAGGGATAGACGTAGATTTATAAACTTATACACTTAGTTGGAGCATAGATATTTTGTCATGATGGATGTTGGAAATAAATAGGCTTTTGATATAAACTATAAATTTTGAAAGAAAATGAATCTATTGAGAAATTGTACAATAAATTCTCTAGCTTATTTCTCTTAGTTAGTAAATCGCATCAATCTTTTTTAAACATAAATTAAATTTAAGCTCAAACTCGGCACACCAACCTACACATGTGAAAAGTGATTATTTTACTAATTAATTTAACTCGTTTGTTTTCTTTTGCAAATAAAACCGTGGCACCGCAATTTACTTACAGTTGATTTAGTTTGAAGAAGAGTGCGCCAACATGTTGTATGCGTGATATTCTTGAGGGCACAGCAAAAGCAGCCGTTCATCTGGGCAATTAAATAAACTTTTTAAGCAGACATCACAAGTTCCACAGTTAAAGTTTAGTTTAGTTACGTACTTAAGTGAGATTAGCAATTTAACAAAAAAGGCGGCAGCTGCGATTTAGCTGTGCGGTTTAGATTTTGAGTCTGGTTTTCTTGTGCGGCAACTCTTTAACACAATTTTGTGGTCAATTTTAGTTGTTGTTTTTTTGGGATCTGTACAAAATTTGGTCGAAATTACGCACATTTTGTGTGGATGGCATAGTTTAGATGCTTGTGGATGCTGCCATTTGCTGCTGCAATTGTTGTTGTTGTTTTTGTTGGCTAATTAGCAAAATAGAAACGGCCCTGTTGACCCGAGCCTTGAGGATGTTGTGTGCACATTTTGTTGGTGCCGGGTCCCAGTCAAATGTCAACAGCTGGCCGACAACAAGATGAGCACGAGGCCGACAACAGCATAGTTCGACAGTTGCCATGTGGATGTTCTTTGTGGCAAGGGTCACGCCCACAAGTATCCCTTTTGGATATGCACACATATATATATATACATAAATAGTGGCAGTGTATTTGTGTACTTGTGCTGCGTTTGAGGCTTGTGTTTATTTCAAAGGCCATAATTAAATGCCGAGGCACAGCTGCTGGCAAACGCCTTTGAAGTTGTCAGAGAAATTGTTGGGCTCCACATCATTCGCATTAATATACAGCGCCGGCTGCATGTAAATTGAGCTTATTTAAATTTATTGTTAATGCTGCCAAACACACAAGTCAATTGGCTCATTAAACCTATCAAATACAATTATTTACGTGCCTACAATTTGCAGCTTAGAAGTTTTCAAAGCGAAAGTTAGGCGTGTGAAATACATATACATATATACATATCTACATATATACTCATGCACAGCCAGACACAGGCATACATATGCTATATATACGACTTAATTTTATCCAAGGCTTGCAGCCAGACGACGAGGAGTCATGTGGGGGCGTGTTTAATCATTTGAAAGTGCTTAGCAACGGTAACTTCTGTAGCCCGTTGGCGTGAGGCGTGGCGCATGGCAAAGCTTAAGGCAATTGGAGTCTGATAAATAGACGTAGTCCCTTCCCCACCCAGGTGAAGAAAGGTATGCCTGACACTTTAGCTGCTTAGAAATGGCAAAAGTTCGCCTGTCGCTAATTAAAAACTTGTTCAATCGCATTGGAATGCCAATCTATAACAAATCTTAGAAAACAAGACAAGAGAAACCCAATAAATATTCAGTCGAAGAAAACAAATATATTATATATATATATATTTTTTTTTTTTTGTTGGCAGGTTTTCAACTTTTTCTATGCCCGTCCTTGACAATAAATCAAAAATATATTTTCGCCTTATAAAAAATTAATAAAAGCAGTTGAAAAAAAGTCCATGACAAAAGTTGAGGTGAATATATTGTTGAAAGTTGTTACAAGGAATGAGAGTTCATATTGAACGAGAACGAAAGGCTATCTACGGCACGCCGAAGATCTAATACCCTTGCAGACCCAACCTTTTCATAATGCTCATAGTGCTTTGCCCGTATCTTGGAAGCACAGGGAAAATAGTTAATGCCGAGTTTGGTCAAGGTATCTTGATAAACAAAAACGGCTTTTAATCAAAAACCTAGTTTTCGACCGATCGTTCCTATAGCAGATATATGATATAGTAGTCCGATGTAAATAAGATTTTGCAAAAATGAAGGGAGCATACTGAATTCTTTAAATGCCGTGTTTAATCAAAATATCTTGAATGATAAAAAAGTTTTCCATACAACAACTTAATTTTCGACCGATCGTTCCAATGGCAGTTATATGATATAGTGGTCCGACCTTAATAGGATTTTGCATATATATGAGGAGCATAGTAAAACTAATAAATGCCGAGTTTGGTCAAGATGTCTTTGAAAACAAAATGTTTTTTCATACAAGAACTACATTTTCGACCGATCGTTCCTATTGCAGCTATATGATATAGTGGTCCGATCCAGCTGGTTTTGACATATGTGCGGGCAACAGAAAAAGGGACATCTGCAAAGTTTCATTAAGATAGCTTTAAAACTGAGGGACTAGTTCGCATAGAAACAGACAGACGGACAGACGGACATGGCTATATCGACTCGGCTGTTGATGCTGATCAAGAATATATATACTTTATGGGGTCGGAGATGTCTCCTTCTATGCGTTACACATTTCACGACAAAATTATAATACCCTCTGCAAGGGTATAAAAAGTAAATTATGTTAAATGAAAAGTTGTAGTTGGCAAAGGTTAAAATATTGCAAAGTATTTTCGAATATGTCTCAAGTTGGCTTAAGATGAAATTTTATATGAAACTTGTGCCTAACTTTAAAAGGGTCAGTTCAAAGAAATAAAGTCTCGAGTAGTAAAGTTATCATTTGATATAGAATATAAAATTGCGAAGTTTGCTGTACTCATAAACGGCAAGATATGTCGCCTTTATGAAGGCCATGCAGGACATGTGCTCATAAATGTAAATTGCTCTCCTCTGCAAGCCTGTAGTTATTAGGGGCCATATTGTGGATTATGAAAATGAGCACTTTCCTATTTACATAATTGATATTTAAAATATAAATTAAAAACAAGCAAAAGTCCATTAGTTGCAAGTGCTCGACTAGGAATTTCCCTGAGCCTAACGCCGAGCTGCCCCTTACGTATATTCCTGTTTCCTTCGGCAAGCTGTGCCCTTAATGCAACGGATCTACTTCTTTTTACCTTGGCCTCACACCATGAATGGCAAATGCATTCTTAATTAAAATTTCTTTTTAAAGCTCGAACAAAGCACAAGACTTTACCTTTAAGAATTCGTTTTTTCCTGTTTCGGGGGAATGTTTTACGCTACATATTCTATAATCGAACCTACCTTCCAAGATTGGTGTATGTTGTGCTGTGCTCCGAGTTAAGCTGGGAAAACCATGTTGGTAAATCGATATTAATCCATATAATGAAAATGCAAAGATATTTCGATAGTCTGCACACTGCAAAGTAAGAAATATATATTTAAATTTCCAGTCTCTATAATTTTTAGTTACCAATATCGTTGCGTGTCCTGATCCGGGATGTAGACACATTGTGGCATGGAGATGAAGATGCAGATGTTTTCCTCCGCCTGTTACATACATTAGCACAAAAACATAATACCGGCTCTACCTATTGTCAATGGGTTCAGGGTATAAAAATGATGTAACAACCAGGCACACACACACACACACACAAAGACATACATACCAGAGAGCAAGGTGGAGGTCCTGGGCCAGGGCACTGCGATTACTGTAGTAGAACAACGACACGAGCATCATTAATTGAAAAATAATACTTTATGGAGCAGTCAGAAGTGTTGTTTACAGTTCTTGTTGTGGGATGATGAGAGATGGTTGGGCGGATGGTTGTGTGTACATTATAAAGCGCTTGGCCAAGGGCTCCCGCCATCACGTCCTTTCACGTCGTCCTGTTGTACTGCATGAAGTGCTAGGTATTCAAATTATTAAATGTAAAGGAACTTGAGGCGCTTTTGTGGCGCAACTACACGCGGATACGCAAAATTAACGCTTTGCCATATTGGCAAGAGACAGCCCAACCGAGGGCGATAGTGGGAGGACTGAAAAGTGCACACTTTAAGGTTTACTTTTATAATTAAAATTGTAATGCCTGCAAGTGCTAGGCAGGTACACAAGCCGGACATGATTATAAATATTTGAAATGCGCCAGAAGAAACATCTGTCTCTCTCTCTTCCTCTGTCTGTGTGTCGACGGAAAGTGGAAATCTCTGCAGTTTTTCGTCTGCCTATTTTAAATACGTTCAATTAAATGAAGCTCATTAAAAGTGCGGCCAACCTGTACACAGGACGATGGTCAACTGAGATGAATGCAAAACATGTTCATAATTTATTTTCACTGCGTAAAGTTCAAATTATGCGCGAGTTTATTGCCCTGCAGCCATAATATGGGCAAAACTGGAATATAGAGTATATATATTCTAAAAATATATGAATAGCCTGTGGCGCGATAGTCTCTCTGCATGTATTCAATGTGTACATGACTATTACAATACACTAAAATGAAGTAAGGGGCAACTTCTAGTCGGGCACATTCATGGTCGCTTGTTAAACATTGATTATTTGTGCATATATTAATTATGGGCTGCAGACTCAAATTATGCAACTTGCTAAACTGATTAACATTAATTATTGGGGGTCACATGTAATGCAAATTGACTTAAAACCAATTTTCGCACAATGCCTGTTTTACGAAAAAAGTTTGAATTTCCAATTAAAAGATATTATTTGGCTAATTGTTGAAATTATACAAAATATTGCAATTACTAAATCATTTATGTTTTTTATATAATCAAGTTAACAAATTTTTTAAAATCATTAATTTAACAAGTAATTAAAGCAATTTGCATTTCGTAAAATTCATTTAAACAGCAGAACATAAAATAAGCTCATTAACAATGCAATAAGAATTAAAAGAAAGTTTAAGGGGGTTCATCCGTAGTCTCCATTCCACATTTAACCTCTATTAGAAAACCAATATACTCTTTTGTTTAATTTGTGAGCGGGCATAAAATTTCGTTAAATATACTGCGTAAATTACTAAGCCAACCTAAGCTTCGATAAGGTCTACAGTTTTGTCTTTTTGTTTGCCCTTTTGCCATTTGCTGGAGCGGCTAAATAAATATTAGACGACGGTTTTTCTCTGCCACTCTCTTGGCTAGAAGGTCATCATTAAAGCAGTAAACGTTCCTAGTCCAGGCGTTTAGGACACTTTTTTTTTAGGGGTTTGTTATTTTTACTGTTCAAATTACTTAGCGCTAATTAATTGCAAATTTTCTTTCTTTTTCGTGCAGAATTGATGGATGACAAAAGTTAATTTGCTTGCCTGTCAGCTAAAAAAATGCAAATTTGTACATAATTATTATTATAGAAAGTGTATGGAAAATGCCTTTGGGTGAAATTTGAAAATACTTTATAAACAATATTTCGCTTTTTATTGTTCATTAATTTAAAAATTAAAATAATTAAATGTGATAAATATAAAACAATAAAATAAAATAAATAGAAAAAACTTAATTAAGAACATAAAAGTTATTAAAGTGAATGTTTACAGTTGCTTTGCCTATTTCTGACCAACAAATTTTATTATTTTACCTTTTATTGTCGCCCTGAACTATAAGCAGTTACATCCGCAATAATTGGTTCGCAACTGCTCTAGTCCAATAATATGCATACTTGTTCGAAATTATCCTTATTTGTTGGCCAACACCAAGCGTCAGCTTAATTGAAATGGCATTTGGAGATGGCCAATTATTGATACTTCAACATGTTGCTCAACTAAACTAATTGATTCAGCTTAAGCGCGAGCGCCATGATTGCGGCTTTGGTTGCCTAATCAATTTTGATGCTGTTTTAAGCCCTCATTCGGCAGATTTTGGGATTGGCTAATGTGACAATGGCATTGATTTGCGTCATTTTCGGCCTGGTCTAAGCTGAATGTGGGCCAGAGTCTTGGTCTAGGGCAATTAAAATTTAATGTTTTGGTTTGATCATCATGCTGGGCGAGTTAGCCGCAATCTAGGGGAAATGTTGCGTTGCATGCATAATCTAATTAGAAGGGGGAAGTATCATCGTGACTGGCCTGGCCATAAATTACGCAATCTCAGCCAAAAGGCAAGTCATTAAATTTATGGCCACTGACCAGGCCGAGCCAATGGCAAATAAAAGCTTTTTATATATATTTTAATAGCTTTCCACTGGCTTCATTTCGATTGTTATGCTGTGCAAATAATGATAAGTCGTTTGGGTCGGCTTAACACGGCTGGGAAAAGGACATGGCAGACAGGAACAGTCAAAGGGGCCCCAGTTTTGATGTTTAACAAAAATGCTTTGTTTCATTCCCAATTAGCATAAATGAAAAAATTAATTGGCGGTCGGGTATATGCTGCTTGATTATTTCATCTTTAAAAGCACCCCAGACTTGGCTGCTGGGGGCGTGGCATTTAACTTGAAAGCAAAAAGATGAGCTGCATATCGAAAATTTACGACCCTCTCGAGCAGAGGCGTGCTATGTAGATAAGTTATACGAATAGATATGTATAAATGAGTTAAATTAACAGGTAATTAAATAACAACACCTGCCGTGAGGCTACTGAAATTCATCATGTAAAAGTTTGCTGTCTGCAAATACGAATCTTAAAAGTTTTCTCAGCTTATGGCTTTCAATTTCTTGCGAATTTCCACATATGCCTGTCGGCTATGTGCGCAACCTTTAGATTTTCCTGGCTTCGCATGCCAATTCTCGACTGCATATGAAGTTCAAAAGGTAAAGCGATTCAATTTATGAATTTCCATTTTAATTGGAAGTTTTTCAGCTTAAGTGCTTATATTTAAAGACTGTCGTTGCTTTAAAATGTTTGGCTCTTACGTTTAATTGAGCAAATACTTGCAATAGATTTGTTTTCCATAGTTCTGTTTTTGCATAAAAACTCTGTTTTTCCAATGAACATTTAGCTATGGCTAAAGCTGCTTTGCCATTAAATGCTTCATGGATATATAAATTTCAAAACTTAGTTTTGTTGTTGTCCTCTGTCTGGACCCTGACTACTTTGTTTTTATGTGATATTTGCGTAAGCTCGAGGATACTTTATTCTAAACGACTTGCAAGCTGCCTTAAAAGGGACTCACACAAATTGTTCAAATTAATAAAGATGATCAAATTTAAAAAGTCGATTTCAAATCATGATGCTTTGCATTTGCTTTGCTAATTGCATTTAAAAGTATTTTATAAACATATTCAAATCATATCAATAAACAAAACTACTTTAATTTCAAGACACATTCAATCGATGGCTGCGTTCTGCATCCTTTTTGCATAATTTTTTATCAAACGACGACAGTTGCGAAGTCTGACCAGCTGCTTGATTAAATTTCGAATAGATATCAGACAGACGTCGCGATAGAACGGACGGCAACAGTAAAAAGTCTGTTCAGTATGAGATTGCAACATGGTCCTGCGGGCATTGGAATGCGTTGGGGTAATGGAATTGCATGTTTGCAACTTTGACTACAAGTTTATGTAATTGACAATTACATAGCGCTAACACAAAATGCTGTTTAATGTCCATATGAAGTCGTGTTATTTACAAATATTACGTATACGCATCGTGGTGCTCAGCTCGACTGCAAAATTGTATTGCTGTCGGCATGACTCAATTAAAGCTGACCAAGGACTTGGGTGTTGCTGGCTTTAATTATGCGCTACATGAACACCTTATTGCTAACGAGTTTCTGTCAAGGACCTGCGTTCAGTGCACCCTGCCGACCCTCCATTCGAGTTGTGAGTGGATGTATTTTCATTTTGCTTCCTTTGTCTTTTCTCACATTTACGTTTCGCTAGTTTTGGGCTAGTTACTGCAGGTAACGAACCCAGCTCTCATATTTCAATAGGGCCAAATGCTGAAATGTATCTCCTCACATATACGTAGTGGAGCCCTAAAGGGAATCCGACGTCAGGCTCATGCTCAACTACACGGTCCCTGAGTAGAATACGCTTTTATTGGCTGCTATTTATATTTTTGAGGT
The DNA here is from genome assembly GCA_018903485.1 of Drosophila littoralis. Lineage (NCBI taxonomy): Eukaryota > Metazoa > Arthropoda > Insecta > Diptera > Drosophilidae > Drosophila > Drosophila littoralis. The sequence goes on from JAEIGF010000408.1 coordinate 5,369,257, forward strand.
CCTTTGCCACCTGCAAGCCAAGCAGAGCTCCTGAATTTAAAACCTTTTTTTTTTTTAGCGTAAGCTGGAATTATCTGTTGCTTGTCTTATGTTAATAATTTCTATGTGCCATTGTTGTAGTCGCAGTTAAGCGAAATTTGCTTTGGGATTTTCAGCTAAAATCCGTGCGCATTATTTATAGTATTTTGTAGCATTTTCTGTGGCTCGCGGCGTGTAAAAACAAATTCAACGGAATCGAAAATTTATGCATAAAACCAAAAGTACATAGTATAAAATTTGTTTTGGCGGTTGCCCATTGAATGCGCCCCCAGCGTTTCGGTAAACGAAGCAAAGACTTTGTTAAAGTGTTAAGTGTATTTTAAATTTGGTTAAATTTAAGCTAAAACACTGAGAATACTATTAATCTACCAGCTAGAGCCTACAAATTTGGAGTACAAGCTGCAGACAAAGTTAACTTTAAGGTATTGATGAGTCTTCCCCATTTGCCTGCAAATGGCAAATATTGTTATTCCGCTTTGTTTTCTGAGCACATTTCCCAAATTATAAGAGCCAGTGCTATGTAGATTTTCGCGAGGTTTACCCTAATGAGAACACCTGCCAGCTCACCCCAAATTTAAAAAAAAAAAAAGAACAAACAAACCACTTTTTAAGAAGCACAGACTTGTTTGGGCGTACACCTTCTTTTGTTTACAACTTTCAAGTACGGAAAATTTCGCAACGATCGAACAATAAGCAAGAAAATTATTTACAAATACATTTGCCACAGAGTGGAACGCGGTAAACAATAAGCTCAGCCGCGCTCGTGCTTGTGTGTGTAGAAGGAAGCTTGAATTTATGCCACAAAAACAGGATATCTTTTAGGCGAACACCCTTACTCTTAAGGAAATGCACAAGCGAAAAACAAAATCTCTGCAGATTATGGCAAGGCAACTGTCGATACATACTCCCAATCCCATCAATCATTTATTCAATCGCATTCTTGACAGTTGAACTTAAATAAGCATTGAAATCCTTTCAAGTTCGGCCAACTATTCGAAAGCATTGAAATGTGCCTCGGCAGTTTATCGAGTCTAAATGGAGCGTAAAGCTAAAAAGCCCGTGCAAATAGATATCTGCAAATGAATTTAGTGGTTTGGCAATAAAGCTATCAAATTAAAAAAGGGCATGCACATGTGTGGGTTGTAGGGGGTCTCTCTCTCTCTGTATGTATTGTGGCTTTAAAGTAAAAATTGTGTTTTTTACTCGCATGCGTTGAACGACATGTCGTTCGCATTTCAAGTGCAAATTACATTTTCCACACTCACACACACATAGACAAAACAGGGACTTAACACACAGAGCAAACCACAACAACAACGAAAACAACAAAAAGCAATTGACAGAGTGTCAACAACACGACAGCAGCAACAAATATGCGCAGCCCAAAATGCCGGAAGTTGTTATGCAAATTTTCTATCAAATTTGTTGCGTGTTGCTTGACGCTTTTTCATTATTATCACAGCCGCAACAACTTTTGTTGTTGTTGTCATTGTAATTGCTCGATTAATGCCATGTGTGCAGCATATGTGTGTGTGTGTGTGTGTGTGCGTGTGTGTGTACAGTGTTAAGCCTTAAAGCCTGACAATGTCATTGGATCGCGTTCTGGGCAGCAGCTTATGCTATAAAAATAAGGCCACCCACATAAAGTTCCAGATTGAATCTCGCTGTGGTTGCTGCTGCAGCCGCTTAAATAACCACTGACAAACCTGGTCGAAAGCGAGTGTGGAGCTATTGAATGGGGTCGAAAGGCACAATAGCGCACGTGCGCGCACACACACACACACACACACATACCTACACTTACGCGTAAAGCTGTTCCAGAAGTTTGCCCAAATGTTGTTTTTTTTTTTGCGGCAGACATAATCCCAAGGCTATCGTTCGCGGGCCGCACTCTGGACACAAAGAATAACATGTTTTTTCTTCAAATTGAATCTTTTAATACACTTGTAAACCTTTATTGCTTAAGCTTTGATAAAGGTCATAAAAAAATGCTTCTAAGTTCAACCAATTTAACTTTTTTAATTTGAAGAATTAATTAATGAATATACAATAAAATAATATAGTCTCAAATTAATTATAAGCTTCATAAGTAAACTATCAAATTTAATTGAATAAAATGTAACTTTTATAAATTGTGCTCTTCAGTATTTTTATGCCCAACCTCGGCTACTCGTCTTTAACTATTTCAATAATTTTGCCTTTAATACAGTAGCTTGCATGCCACACAAAAACTGAAAGTTGCTGCAAAAATTTCGGAAGTTACCTGCGTCACACGCGCCGTATGCGTAATATTGAACACGCCGCATGGCTTCGAATTTCTAGCATCAGTTCAGGTCTAAGCAATGTCCACAAGTGAAGCTCGTTGTCAACGGTTGTTGTCATGGCAGCAGCATCGTTGGGCCTTAATTAAGCCATTTTGTTGTTACACATACGCACCGTTGCACCCAGCACAATTAACTTAAAAATGTCTACCCTTTTTTTTTTTGCTGTCGGGCAAAAAACTTTGTCAGCTTGTCAATAGCATAGCTTAACAGGCAGGAAAAAGCTTAAGTTGTGTTTTCCATTACTTGTTTTTCGAATAGCTGAAGTAGATTAATTAACTGATTTTTTGCCTGCTCTTTGGCTTAAAAGTTTTCAGCCCCAGCCGCTGCTCAACTGTTTACCAAAAAAAAAAAAACCATTGAATTTACTCTCTCAGAGTTGGGGCTCAGCTCAAAAGACCATTGGCTTTAAGTCTGGTTGCACATCAAAATCTGCCTTGCATGGCTTAAACTTAATTTTCCGCCAGTCGCAGCCTGTGCAGCAAAATCCTCACACAGCAACAACAATAACAACAACAACAGCAGGCATTTAAAGCATAACAAGCTTATACGCCCACACACACACACACGTGCCCGCATATGAAGTGCGTCTGTGTGTGTATTGTGTACAGAAGTTGTTTCAGCTTCTTGACAGGTGTTGAAAATGGCGCCTACTTGTTTGGCATTGCTTCGCCAGTGTTGTTAAACAGTTTACTATTCAGGCATTATGCAAATTGAGCTGGCGACAATAACAACTAAGCAGACTGCCAACTACAGGAGCTGCTCATTATTTAAGCTTTGCATATCCTTGATTATTGTGTGTGTTATTTGCTTTTGCTTCGTTGAATAATAGACTGTGCCGTCATGATTAAAAGATTTGCATTTAACTATAATTGCGTAGAAAACTTAAACTCATTTGCAATTATTCTAATTTATTCTTTTGCTAAATAAAATTATAATATATATACTATCGATATTATAGCCTACATTTATATATATAAGCGGTTTTCAAATTGTATATAAAATATATATATAAATGACTATGTAAGCTGCTTATGCACAATGTGAACATCAAATAATTTGTCTACCTTTTGATGCTGTGCCATGGAGATCAAAGGGTATTCTAGACACAAGTTTACCTGTTTAGCTTTTCAACCCCATGCCCGACAAATTTGAATTCTATTTTCATAGCACTAACTTGAAACGACAGTAAAATAATTGTTCTCATGTTCTCAAACAAATTGCACAGCTTTATGGTAAAGTGTGTTTAGTTAGTTTAATTTTGTAAGATTCGCAACCATGGCAAGGCACACACACATACAGACAGCTATCCAAATAGTCAACGCAGATAGACAAACTTTACGAAAAATTGGAAAATTGTATAAAGGAAAATCATAGATAAATTTAATTAGGTGGTTGCAGGTTGCAAGCATTGTCTTACAATTCCGCTTTTGCTTTAATGCAGAGCGAGTTGAGGCAGGCAAGGCAAGAGACAGAGATGGAGACAAAGACAGAGATCGAGCTAGAGACAGGGCACGTTGCGCTGGAGCCGCCTGCATGTTTATTGGTTTTCCTGCACGTCCGGTTCCAATTTCAACTATACAGCAGTCATGAAAGCAGGTGGAACTTAAACAATACAAGCACATAAACACAACACATATACATATAAATGCACAACTATGGTTGGAATTTGTTGTTGCCATATTTGCAGCCACAATGGCAAACTTGAATGTCTTTCATGTGATTTCATTAATTTTGCCAGTTTTCTTGGAATTTTTTGCTTGTTGTAACAAAATCATAAAACTGTTGTTGGCATAGTTTTTCGCCAGTTTTTAGTCTGCCCAGCTGCTATTGTTTCGATTCGAAGCTCAACAAAATACTTTACTTGTGTCAGCATTTTTAGGGTAAATTGCTTGTCAAATACCCATCTTTATTAAGTAAACTGAATTAAGGCGCACAAACATTTGCTCAGTTAAGGCATGTTGCTATTTAGGCATTTTACTTATATTTATTCTACAGAACATTACTTTATGTTTCTTGTTGACAGTTTTTGATTTACTTTACTCTCACTTTAAGATTTAATATAAATTAATTTTTTTTATATTTATTTTATTGATTTAAAAATAAATTAATTGCTGATATTCAACACCCGAGGACAGCGCTGCAAGTTTAATAAACGGCTTTAAATAATCGCTGGCAAATTGTATTAATAAATAATTTATTTGCCAAGCCGTGCATTAAATATGCCCTGATTATCCACTGCTTGCTAAAATATTTACCAAAAACATTTTTTTTATAAAAATTGAAAATGCAAAGTGTTGAGTGCTTTTAGAAACCAGGGCCACCCTTGATTACCCCTCATTTCAACTAATTTATGTGCGCACATTTCCGGCCAGTGGCCACATAGCTAATATAACTAACTAAACCTACTTTTGTTACATTTGTGGCAACATTATTCAATTATCATGTTTAATGCCAATTTTTGGTCTGTTCGGACACAGCGACACGGGCCATAAAACAAGCTTTTGCCACGCCTCTTGCGTTTGCGCCTGTTAATAATTAACTACTTTTGTAGCTGATGTGTTTCTGCAGCCCAAAAGTTTTTTTTTTGTTATTATTTAGCTTTCTGGTTTGTTTAACCAAGCGTTGCGGTCTCAACCAGCAGCTGTTGTGGCTGATTGGTATAAAGGATATATATGTAGAAATTCAGCTTTAAACATAAGAAAGACTTGGCAAGATAATAAGTTACTTTTAATGCCTTTTACAACAAATTTTTTAAGAAAAACAAGGTAAAACACAATATTATTAAAAGAGAGAAAGTTCTTAAACAAAAACTTAACTTTTACCTAATATATACGATCTGCCCCCGGAATGACGAATTTAAGGAAAGTTTCAGGACAAGAGCCTAAAGACCGGGAGCCTAAAGACCGAGATGCTATTTTGCATTGGAACAGACAGCTGCAGCAGACTATACCAAATCAGCTCTTGATGATGATATATATAATCTTTATACATCATCGGAGACATCATTTTTGACAAAATAATATAGCCCTCTGCCTTGCCAAAACACTTTACTTACAATCCGAATGAGTTTAAAATAAAATTTAACCTAAAGCTCCTTCGCTTACTTAGATTTAAGACTAAGAATTTAAAGCGACCTGATGTCAAAAAGAAAAGAAAAATGTGTTGGCTTTTTTTCTGACTCTAAGCTGTTGGCCTTCAAAGACGAAACTAAATGTCTTGCGGCAAGTGACACTTGGAGTCATCAACGAAATGGTCCGACAATTGACATAGCAGCTAACGAGACGACTTGGCCCCGAAAGTAATTACATATAAAGCTGCTCTTTTTCGAAAATATTTCGGTTGGAGTAAAGTGAATTTTAGATAGCATCACCAGCTTATAAATTAAGCCTATTACATTTTAATTTAAGTGGCTTTTAGCTAAATGAGTTATGCATTAGTTATACATAGTACTTAATTTGTACTTCTCGTTGATTTTCCTCAATTGATTTAAATTTGCAATGCTCAAACTGCATATGGGAAAACACATAAATCCCAGTTCTAATTGCAGTTTATGGCGCCCCCGTTGAGGTGACGCGGGACGGCTTGCAGTGATTTTCAATAACTAGCTCAAAGTAATGCTCATGATGAGGCATTCATGCTGAACACGAAATAAATGTGGGCAAAAGGGCTATGAATGGGAGCCACCCACAAGTTGCAAGCTGCACAAGCAACTCGAGTGTATATTATGGCAACCAGCTGCAACATTGTAAGCTGAATGCACAAAGCAGCAACTACTTTAGATGCAAGGAGCAGAAATGCTTCAGCTTAGAGTAATGCATTATGAGATATTATAAATATCCGGCATATTGTGCAAGCAGATGGCTAAATTAGTAGATCAGCAAAGTGCTGTAAATCTGGAAAACGAAGGATTTAAGGATAATTCAGACATACAGACAGACTGGAATCACAGAGCTTAACTCTCAGCAAACAAATAAAAAGGAAATATATAGTATCTACACATATATACATATAAAATAATCAATCAGACTCTCAGCTAAAAATTCTTAATACATGTTATATTTCTTGCATATAGCCATAATTGTTGCTAATGGCCGACTAAGCTTGTGCAGCGCACAGTAATCGCCAACGTACAGCCGCACTTGTATGAAAGCCCATGGAGGGCTGCATGCCATTTGCCACCGACATCACGTAATTACGTTAATGAGACTCATTAGCTGCGCGAGTGGTAGCCAGGCGGGAGCGAAAAGGCACAGAGACCCCCGGCTGCAGTTGTCCTGACAGGAGTTAAGATGTATTTGTTTATAAGTGCCACATGCAACATGGTTGACTTTGCTAATGCGCTGTGAAAACTTGTGGCAAACGGCTTTAAAGCTCTCACAACAATTAAGCAAACGACGCTACAATATTAATGTCTGGAATCTGACCACATGACTGCCCACTAGAGATGTGGGCAACTGATGGCCAACAAAACTGCAGCGTACAAAGCAGTTGAGTTCTGTTTGATGGGCATCCAAAACGAGCAACCACAGCTGTGGCAGCCACGCTCGTTGCAGCCGCTTGCTAATTGTAGTTAAATCTAATATGCAAAGGCTACAGCAGATAGGCGGCCATGCAGCCATGCAGCCAGGCAGGCAGGCTTCTATTTAGGCCCTGCTGCACGTACACTTTAAATGCTCTCGTGCATTCCGGCGGATGTTGGGTGTGCACTGGGGCTGGCAGGCACATTGTTGCCGCCCGCTTTGAGCTAAAGCTTTAACGGTTTCGGCCCAAGCTGTTGGTAGCTGCACTTAACGACGCATGAGTTTGCTTTGGCCCTTTGCCGCAATTTGCTCGCCTGGCTGCCTGACGCCAGGCAAAAGTTTTTCAATCAATTTCATATGAAAACTTTTCATTTAGTACACAAAGGCTGACAGTGCGTATGCTTAATAAAAAGACAAACGAACTGTCATAATTATTATCGGATACCCGAGGCTGGAAGATAAATTTTCCCTTATAATTTTATCAGTTTGTAGGCCAAATATATTTCAAATTTTGTGATTGTTCCGCAATTTAAATATTAAATAAATTTCAAACCCAAACGATATGTGCTTAGGAAAGTTGTGCGAATTGAAAATGGTGTGAATTGTGACCTTCAAAAGTTTGTAAGTATTTATATATATTTTTAAATGCTTTGCAGTCGTAACACATTGCAATAATTACCCAAACATCGTATTTGCTTTTGTGTTTATTCAGAAGACCATATTGCTGAATGGAGTTGGCTGCTTCATTTTATTAGATGACGGTTCGGTTTTATTTATTGCATATAACTAATTTTTAAAGTCCATGCAGAATTTATTATTAATTGAGAACAGAAAATTAACGACTGTCACGGCTGTTATTGAACATGTGAAAGCAATTCGAACTGTCAAAACAATATCATTTATTACGCAATTGAAGAGTAACAGCGCCAGAATTGACTGCGTGGAGCGCTCGAGGGGCAGAACTTTACAAAAGTTTTCCAAGTCGATTGGCTGAAATTAGAGAATTAGAAAATAAGCTGCAATAAATTAGGTTAATTAATGGAGCAGCTAAAGATCCAGGTGTGGCTTGCCTAACTGCAGAATTAAGTTTACATAATAAACAAAGAGCTTTAGCCTTAAGCTGATTTTAAGACAAGCATTAGGATGCGAAATAAATACTTTCTTCGAATGAAACTTAATACTCAGGTAAAGGAATACAACTACTTCCTACTGTGAATGACTGAAGCTTATATTTCGCTTCACTTTTGGCGCTGCTGTATTTTATTTTGACTCGAGGCTGCGAGCGATTTTTGCATCTCTTAAGTTTCACAGACATCGTCTTTCGTTTTATTGTTGTTCGCGTACTTTTTCAGTTTTCCATGGCAGCTTTTCATAGCCTAATGTAAATTACATTTTATTAACATTTCGTATATTGTTAAGTTGCCGAGTCTTGCATATTTTGGTATGGCTACCACGCTGAGACTTGGTTTCGCTGAGTTTCAAATTATTTAGAAACTTGTTCAATTCTTTGAAAATTATGGCAAAATAAACACATCTGATGTTCATTTTGAATACCTACGCTTTTTTTGAATTTACATATTTTTTTAAATTAACTTTTATTTAGTTTTTTGTTTAATTTATTACATAAGAATCATCAAGCTTTACATAAATTATATATAATTGTATAGGACTTAATTATACAACTAATTTTATAAGCGAATTATATCTATTATAACAAACAACAATTTTTTGTATTATTATTATTTTTTTTTTCGATTGAAATGACAACATTTTAATTAAATTACATTTAGTTTTGCCAAGTACTTATTATTTTTGTTGACTTATCTACTTATTGTTATTTTTTTATATTAGGTTTATTATTTTAGTGCTTGTTGCAAAGCATCCGAAGTGAGTTGCATTTGTATTCAAATGCGCGGCTGATTTTATTAATATATTTTTTGTATTATATTTATTAACAATTTAATTTGTGTTGCATACACAAACTTTTGCGAACCTATTATAATTGATTGAAAATATTTGCTGGGGCTCAGTTGCAAACACTTCCATCAATATACATATGTTTTATATAATTTTTTTCGTATGCATATACAACAGTTTTATGCAGCCTTCGCCTATCACTTATAAGTAATTTTTGTAACAGTCGATGCTTTTAAATAAAATCGCTCGATATCAACTCAATTATATATTTATGTTTATTATTGGCTTAAAAAGGATGCAGTGATTGTTTAAAAGCGCATCGATTAATATAGCAAAAGCTAATTTCTTAAGTACAAAAAGTACAATTATGTAAAATTTCACGCAAATTATTTCAACAAATATTTGCACATATTTGTCACTGCATATTCGAACCAATATATGTAAGAAAAATAAATTTGAAGAACTATACATATCTATATATGTTTTAATATATTATTTTCTATTTTCATTTCATAGCTGTAAATATATATATACACCGCGACAACATATAGTTGCTATGGAAAAAAAATCCTCTGTTTTTTTCGCGCACAACTCTTACAGCTATTTTTTGGGGCATGTACATCAAAATCCAATACATAAGCGCATTATGTTCGCTTTGTCATTCTGTTTGATTTGCATTTGACAGGTGCGTCACGGGGTGGCTGTGGGAGGGGGTGGGGCGACGTTACGTGTACTCTTGCATGTGCACACAACAGTTTTTTGGGGAGTTCTCTGAACTGTAAAGGACTGCTGCTTGTCGTACATAGATATGGCTGTGGGGAATCCAACGGTGCGTATGAATGCTGCGCGTTATTATCAATTTTTTATTGTTATATATTTTGTTGTTGTCGTTGATGTTATGCAAAATGCCCTAATATATATGCAATAGTTTATTGTGCGCACCACAAAATAACTTATCAACCGTAAACTGTAGATTTGGACCAAACACGTTTAAACACGGAACAAGACTTATTGAATTTTAAATTTACATAAGCAGCTATCCGCTTTTGTGCGCTCAACACTACGCCACATGAGTGGAACTGGTCGTGGCACTGGCACTGACAATGGGAGTGCACAGGTGATGATTTAGGGCACCGCTGCTGCTGTCCACAACCACGACAATGGCCTGGTATGGCGCCGTGGGCAGAGCTGCCAGCTTAGCTGCTGACAAGCAACGCTTCAAAGGGTTGCCTCCAGTAGTGTTGGCAACAGCCACCTGGCTGCATGTGCGCTCTATTGGCGGTTTTGGATAGAAACGCTGCTGCTTCTGCTGCTGCTGCTGCTGCTTGTGCTACAGATTCGTCACCTCGGTGGCATTGTTTGTCGTTGTGGTGGCGGCAAGCGTCACCACTTGTGGCTGCTTGTGCGTCGGCTGGCACTTGTCAGGCGCCGCTGCGACCACAGAGCGCTGCAGTCCGTCCGCCCGTGACGCGGCAAGTTCATCCTGTGCCACCGGCAGCCACTTGTCCAGGAACTTGGGTCGAAAGAGCAGCGTAAATGTAGTGCGAAATTGTTTGCTCATGGAGCAATAGAGTATGAAATTGATGCTAGAATTGATTAAAGCCAGTACGTCCATAAGGTCACCTAAGGAATGGAGCGCATGGATTCAATGTGCAGAGCAGCCAAAGATTAATGTACAGAACACACACTTACTCAGTCTTAAATAGCACTGCATGAGGAATTCGTTACCCAGCATACTGTTCAGCAGTCCCAAAATTCCCTGCGGAAATTCTGTGATTAGAAACAGCAATAGCACCGCCAGCAGCATGCGGGTGGTGCGATCTGTTTGCTTTTCCTTTTCCAGTGTTTTGCTATTCTTGCGCGGTCGGTCCGCTGCCTTTCCGTTGACCAAAGTCTTGGTGCCGTTGCTGGCGACCGGTTTGCTGGTGAGCTTCTTGCGTCGTCGCTTTGCCTCGAGCAGTGCCATAATGAGCCGCACCGAGAGTATGGTCAGCGCTATGCAGGGTATCAGTTTGATGAGCACGCTGTAGATCAAAAATGTGGCAGTCTGCAGCGAAGTATTGTGCAGCGCCAGGTCGCTGTGGTACAGTCGATAGACGGTTACGTTGCGCACCACCAAGGAGGCGGGCGGCACAGCTGTTGGTGGCATTGACGTTGTGGCCAAGACGCTCATGTTCAACCACTGCGTAGCATTGGCCGTGGGGCTAGTGGGAGTGGCATTTACGGCAACAGACATTTTAGCCTGCATTTCGTTTCTATAGTCAATCACATACTGACTCAAGGGTATGCTGCTGATCAGATTGCCCTCCACATCCAATTGATCCATAAACTCTGCTATGGACGTGATCAGATACAGCGAGGGTGAAACCACCAGCACACAAACAACATAGGCTGTTGTTATGGTTATTATGGTGGTGCGCATGCCGCACCACACACGGTTCTTTTGCGGATGGCCCACCGCAATGTACCGCCAGACAGCCAGCGTAACTGTTAGCCAGATGGAGATGGTGTGCAGCACCTGGGCAAAGATCGAATGGAACTTGATAAAGCAGGCCCAACCATAACTGAGCTTCTGCTCCCTGGGCAGGCTATCCTTCAGTATGTAATCGTGCACCGTATACGGTATATACTCTAACATCACAGCCAGATCGGCCACAGCCAAGCCCGTTAGGATCGCATTTGTGGGTGAACGCATCTCCCGACGTGTCAGCACGATGATGTTCAGTGTGTTGGCTATGGTTCCCAGGATGCAGACAACCAGCGAGACATAGCCATGCATGTTCTTGTAGCTGAAAAGACAGTGAGAGAGGAAGAGAGATGGAATGAGTATATGGAATGCATACAAAATCATTTAATTAACCTTGATAATATTCAATTTATATGTAAATTGGCTTAGCTTATGCATTTGCCAGGGTTTGACATACGGTTCGAACGGACTCCCCAAACCTAAGCCTCGGATTTCACATTCCATTCACAACCAGGTTTTGCACTAAGCCTTGTTTATTCAAATACAAGACGCGGTTTAAATGGGCTAGTAGCCTAAATATGGCCAGTTAAAACGTCTTGGTAATTATGAAAATGCTAAGAACTAAGTTGAATTTCTAAAGCTAATTCCCGGTTAAAGCTGCCTTAGATACCTGTCTAGGAATAATAAAGCTTCAAAGAAACGTGTGGGTTTCGTTTTAATTAGCCGGGCCTGCGTGTGGTTAAACATTAATGCTTGCTATGTGCCACAGAGTGTGGCATCAAGATGCTGCTGCTGTGGCTGACGATTGGAATGTGGATGCTTAGATTAGGGCCTGTCTGCCAGCTTTAGTAATTAGATGTGTATCTAACACTTGGCCATTTGCTTTGTATGTCAAATAGGTACGTGCCAAATTGCCGGAGACCAAAGCTGAAACTTGGAGTGTGCTGTCACGGCCAGACGGCCTCAAACTCAGTTAGTCACTCAAGGGCGCACTCAAGTGCGACGCACATCATGAAAAATTGTAGCGCCAATGTGTCAACAGTCGTATAAAAGAATAAAGACAGCTCGACGGACAGACAGACACGTGCATAAAAACTTCAAAAAGTCAGTCAAGTGCAACCCTTTATGGCGTCAACTGTCCTGGCAACGCGACGTATGCGCAATATTAATGGCTCGGCTGTAGCCAAACTTTGACACAGGTATAAAACAAGCAATTAACATGAATAATAATCATGTTCATTTCGCAGCTCCTGTTTTGACAATAAGTTAAACATTTCATATCCAAAAAAAAAAGGGTCGTACAGACGTACAAGGGTCGCAAAAGAAATAATAAATTATTTACTGCAAGAGCAGAAAAAAATCTTTTAATTTTGATTGACAGTTTGTCGCTGTGGCACTTTTTGTAATAGCTTTTAACTAGTTTTAGTTTGACGTATTGCATGTCAGCCTGGAATTGAGTGCGAAATAGAATCAGTTATATTTTTTTTTTCCGGCTGTTGTGCTTGTCATTGGGGACAATAGAACAAGTGCAGGGCATGTCCAGGCAGGTGTCCTGCGTCGCCCCGCCAGCATCGCATCTGCAGTAAAACAAGCTTTTTTCATTTTTGGGCGAATTTTACAGCACCATTCATCAAAGACAGTTGGCCGTCGCGCATTTCAGTCGCGTTTTCTTTGGCCAAGTTCTGGTCCTGGCTGCCGCTGTGTTCGCCTAATAAAGAATACCTAGCTTAGTTTAATTTATTGCTGCTGGTAATCCTAGTTGATGAATGGCAACATAGACGCATACCTTAGCATTGAATTGTTTTCTTTAATAAAGTTTTAAGACTACGCACAGATATCAGTACATACATATGCATGCATATATTTCGAGCTTTTCAAAAGCCTTGTTGCCAGTTGGTTGTTCCCTTCCTTTATAATTGCTGCAAATTTTACTTTGCCTAATTGAGAAAAGGTGTAAAAAAGAGATCGGAAATTTTGTGGTCCCTGTTGGGCACATATTTCAGTTATTTCTTTGCTGCCTTATTTTGGGTCTACGCAAACGCACAAACTGGGGACTTGCTTACATTTACTAGTTTTTGGGTAAGCATGGGCAGAGAATTTAGCAAACATATAAAGAGCAGCTCTGTTTGCAGTACCGAAGTCTGAATACCCTAGCAGACACATTTGATAGGGTAGTCCCACCTACCCTTCTCCCTATCATTCTTATATGTGAACTGCTTCTTATGTATAGCTTATGATTGTTGGGCTTCGCTTGGATAGCTTTAAAGCAGCGACCGGCATTCCTAACGTTAAAGACTCTAGATACACGAAATGACTAGACTAGACTCTGCGAGGTCATATATACAAAATTTTATGGGCTTAGCTCCTATGGGCTCCGAGATATGCTTTAAAAAACTAATTTGAATATCGATTTGTATATACATTTTTTTAAAGGCTTTTTTTTTTGTTGTTTTGTCAACATTTTCACTATAACATGACAGGTAACTTGCAAGTCTATAGCTTCTACAGACACTTTTATCTTTTACATATATTTCCCCCAAACAATAATACCCCTTAAGCCTTTTAAATGGTACGGGGTATGCAAATATAGAAGAAAAGTAAATATAGACATTACCTTTTTTGTAATATTTGCAATTCTTGAAACAATGCAAGTACACGTAAATATTTTCGAATCCTTTTATAAATGATCAGCTAACGCTTTGGTTTTGTTGATTTTGGGAAGCTCGTGTTTGTTGTTTTGCAACAAAAAGTGAGATGAGAAAGGTAAACGGTACACATTTTACCTGAAGCAAGCAAAACAGCAGCAGTAGCTGGCTTCTCTGTATAATATACATGTTTATGGTACCATGCCAAGGGATCTAGTATAGCATTTAAGTTGCGAGTAGAAGCGTGTGGCAGCTTTAAAGCCGCCTGGGGTTGAGCTACACACTTGACGTGCCTCACACTTTGCGTTAAGTCTAATTTTCCGAAGAGCAAACGACGAACGGAAAGCCACAAACATTACGCCCTTGCGTGCAGCACAAACAAAGCCCGCCTGGGGGCCAAAGCCAAAACGAAAGCTGCTGTCGAAAACTGCACCCACCTACATTTTTGACTCAATTCGCTGAACTCGGCCGTAAAAATTCGGGAATAATTTGTATGCTCGGCTGCTGCAAACTAACCAACAACAAAAAAGCCGAATAAGAAGGGCATATTAAATATATGTTGGCTGGAGGCTTACAGTCTTTATTCGCATTGCAAGCAACTGTTTGCCATGCATATGTGCTCTGTTTTTTATTGCCTAGCACGTGTGCTAAGCACCAGAGACTATTAAATTTAAATGGTTATCCAATGTTAAATTGATAGAGCGTTAAGTTCCCAACAACAAAGCTGAATCTAAATGTCTAATAAATGTGATTTTATTATAGCTCAATTAATCAACACTGTTTTTTGTTTATTGTTATGTACTTTTCGGGATAATAAAAGTGATTGCATTTTTATATTTTTTTCTTTAAAGCCAATCAAGATTTCTTTTTAGGACTTACTTAGTTTTATGTTTAAGCTACATTTTGTATAGATTTGATTTTAAATACAAAATGAATAGTTTATGTGAGAAAGGTGCACGTTAAGACGGGGCTTCGGGAAATTGCTATTGCATGTGTGGAAAAAAACTGGAAAAACGTATTAGACTTTTTTGCTAACCATCCGAACCCCTTTATTAAAGATTTTTTTGTTGAATTCGGTTGAGGGGCGTTTCCCACTTGGGCACCTCCTCCATAATTTATTGTTTGCCAAGCTTTACTTTTTAATATATTTACACATTTTAGGCTGCAGCTTAAAGCTGTGAAAATTGAATAAAAATTGAGCAAAATAGCACTTAAGATATTTTGCAATAAATGTTTCAAGTTGCGTGTTCGAGAGAAGCGGAAGAAGCACAGCAGCTGCCCAGCTAGTCCGGTTCTGGGCACATATAAGTCCGGCCCGAGCATTTTTATTTGCTCTTTCCTACTTTTTGTTTCTATATATATTTTTTACTTTACGAGCGCTGAGCATGCGATAAACATAAATATTTCCTGCCGCTTTAATATACATTAATTGCATATCATTTTTATATCTGTTGTTGCTATCATAAAATTGTCTTCACAAACAATTGTCGTGCATCTAAAAATCCACCAAGTAATTGACGACGCGAATTATGGCACTTTGTGGTACAAATTCGAAATAAAAGCCCAAAAAATATATACCATTACGATACATTAATCGATTTCTGATGACATTAAGCAGCAAAGCATTAACACTTAAATATCCTGACGAGTGCTGTCATCTGTCCTTGGGGAGCTCTCGAGGCGCAGACACTGGCATTGGCATTGGCAAACTTACCTCGTATGAAAATTATCCGTGCCCGTGCCGCAATAGAGCGGCGTGGTATCATTGCTGCCGCCAGCCATTGTTGTTGTTATTCTTGTTGTTTTGCTGCTTGTTGTCGTTTTAGTTGTTGTTGTTGTTGACACTCTACTGTTGCCGCTCTGTAGTCAATGCAGCCGCGACTGCCAAGGCCAGCGGCGGCGGCTGCCTGCGCATTAAATACGTTGCGCGCAGACGCATTAATAATTAAATATTGTTCAAATTTCCACCACGTTCTGCAAATAGAATAGAAGAAATTTAGATAGTGTTTAACATGGCGTATGATTAATGCAAGTCGTAAAATGAAGCGCATCCGGCACATGTGCCGCAACTACTTAAATATTTCATCATGCGCCTGGGGCGCCTGCCACTTGGTCAGGCCCTAAGCCGATTAGCAAACTGCAGCAATATTTTAATTCTGCTCACAACAAGTGGCAGCTAGAACATGCCGAGCTCCCATTTAATTGGCACAATGGCTAGCTGCAGTGCATCTAAATTAGAGTTAAAGCTCGTCATAAAAAAGGTTGCCTCTGCAGCTGACCCAGACGTACCGCATTTGTATGGCATATTTGCCGTAGATTCTCTTCGTAGCTAAGCGCTAAATTAGATTTGTATTTGCAGCACACGCAGACAAATGGCAATCCTTGGCAAATGTTATCCATCTTGCAAGGTCATCTTGGCCCCATGCTCAGCTATTTGTTATCTGTCATGTGCTTTGCTTAGCACTCGTTGCGGTTGCCACAGTTTCTGCTCCTAGAGATTTTAATTGCATTTGCGGAAACGGCGGCACTCGGCTGCCGGCTTGGGTCTCGGGCCAACGTTGAGGTTAAGGCAACTTCAATTAACACGTTCCATGGTATGCAAAGCCGCAGCAGCAATAACAACAATGCTCCTTAAATATGCAGCCTTATGATTTGTAATTGTTTCATAGGCATATTTAATGTGTGTGCAATAAAATGATATGTGCCTTAAACTTAATTACAATTTATTGATTCATTTTTGGCAGATATTCATTTTTTAAAATGCAGTGTCAATTGTGTAAATGAGTAAAAGAATTTCGTTTGCATAGACTTTTACTTATATACTGGCTGAAACGCAAGCATCATGTTCATTTAAAAGTTTCAACTTACAGTTTTAACATGCTCGCTGGTTCATTTCTTTGTAGCTGTAAATTAATTAGCCTTATTAATTTGCTACAATTGATTGTCGCACTTTTGGCCAAAAGAAATTAAATTCCATGCACACGCACACGCACACGCTTGCCCGCAGCTCTGTCACATTAATGACTAAAATTCTAAGAACTGCGAGTAGCCGAGAGCGCGCGTATTTGTATGCTTTTAATTACACAAACTCACTGTCGTGCATGTGTGTGTGCGGTGACAAATGAAATGATTAATTAAGGAAAACGGCGGCTGCTTTGCTTGACGGCGCACAAAAGTATGCTCTGCTTTTTGCAACAATGAAAAGAATCGAATCAAAGCAACTGATTATATTGAATAGCCAATCGCCGAGCTTAACATATTGGCCAACGAGTGGCAGACAAAGTATTGTATGAATTCACACACCGACGCAATCAATTACACAACAACAAGAACTTAATTTTTCGCATGAAAAGCCTATTAATAACACAAATGTGCCACAGATTTTCATTTGTGCACAGTCCAATGCGCACAGGCCACAACAAGTACAATGCCCATCGGGCATCAGCAATTTGAGAGGCAACTGATTTGCGCTTAGGTAAGTTGAATGAATGCCAATGCCAGAGAGAAATGGTCAGCCAGTACACTGCCACAAATCGCAGTCACTGCAAACATTTGCCATTGCTTTTGTGTCAATGGGCGAACAATGAAAAATGGCCCCGACAAGTCAAATTGAAGGATCGCGTAACCTCTGAGCTGATGGAAGACTATTTTTGTCTCTGCTCCTGCATTAACTTCGTTTAGCTTCGACACTTGATTTATGCACTGAAGCGTGCATCACCTGGTCAGGCTTAAAACCCGAACAATGTCGGAACACATCCGTTCATATGCATTTAATGCTATCGATGACAATTATTGATTTGATTTTTTTTTACCAGCATTGTTTAATGTTTTTTCCCATCCTCTTGTTTCTTTTTTTTGCATTTTATTTATTTTTGTGCAAACAAAAAGTGGAATTTTCTTTGGCATTGTTGTTTACACAGAGCGCTCCCAGGGCACTGGTATTATTTTAAATTGTTTTTTAAATGGCCAACGAATGAAAAATGTGTACTGTAAGTGAAATTGTGAATGATGAAGCTGTTTTCTGAACAAGCGCAACAGCCGCGTTTTGTCTTTAAAAAGCAGCTGCAAATTGACGGAAATTTGTTCGATTGAATTGATGATTGGCGTGAAAAGCTGGCGAAGGAAATCAGAAAATTGTGATTGGAGTTTCAGTGTGTAAAAAGATTGCGTAGAGACGCAGCTGCTATAATTGAGAGATTTATAGATTCTCTAATGGAACGGTAAAAGAATATGTTAATATAACAGGTTGGAGACGGAACAGGATGCATACGAAGACTCTAACGAGGCTGTCTAGTATATAAGCACAGTTTTAAGACCAAGGAATAAGCTCATTTGTTGGCTGGCAAAATCGAACTGAAACAAATGTCAAATTTCTCCTTATAATTTCACAACTATTTTAGCTTCATAAAAGTTTTAAACGCAGCTATTTACTGTTTTGTTACACTTTTTAAACGGAATTCGTGACCTGAGTGAGAATTAGCTTAAGCACACCAGAGCCCAAATAAGGACAATTTTTTTCAATAAAGAAGTTGTTTACTACTTCAGCCATCTATTCTTTCTGAGCAGCTTATCTATCTGCCTGCCTGCAAAATTAATTTAGAATATGGATGGGAATGAGATGAAAACGATACTTATACATTTTTCCGCACATATACAAACTATTTATTTCAGGCTTTGCTCCCTTCTTTATTAAACCATTTGCAATTAACTAATATCGTGATGCGCTCTCACGCGGCAACATTGTGAATTTCTCATCAGCCATGCGACTTTCTAGGCAACAACAACAATAAGTGACAACTGTCGCTTCCCAAGCAGCGACGCTCCTCGCAAGTTAACAACAGCAACAAAGTTCACGGCGATGATAATAGATGGGCACATGCTCCGCCAAAGGCAGCACCAGGCCATTAGGGACGTGTGGGTTGAACGCTGTGCAACACTTAAAGTCGTATACATAATGCATATGAGTTGCCACGCCCTCTCAATGTTTAAGGCCGCTTACATAAAATACAACTTTAATTGCTTGAAGCTGCAGTTTTTACTTAAACGGAGCTGCTTTTAACTTTACGCATTATATTTATCATTTTGTTTCATAAAAAAGTTGAGCCACGGTCACAGCGTGGCATAAATTGCAAGGGGCGAGGGTGGGGCTAGTTGGGACGATGTTTATGCCACTTGCAGCACGTCTGTTGGCCCTTGGCCATGACTCTACATGTATACAAAGTACAAACACAACACTACAAATGCGAATACAAACATAAATACAGTAACATGCTGTAAATATTTTGCCCGACTTGCCATTCTGTCAGCTAATATCCTAACAAATTTCCGCCAGCTGAAAACCAAGGACAGTCATAAGGACATAAGCGACTCTGCACTCTCTAATCCTGACTCTTCACTCTCTGCTCTCGGCTTGCCAGTCTTTTGTGTGGCTGTCTATGCCTGAATGAACAAAAACAACATTACTTCTATGTCAGTTAAGAAATTGTAACGAAAATGCAAAAGCGAGTCGAGTACCGGACTGCCGAATAGCATATGCCCTTGGCTAGAGTTAAATGAACTTGTTGTCCCATTTTGTATATAAAATATGATGTAATTTTTATATAATATGAGAATATATAATAAAGTACTTGTACTATACAAGACTCGACAATTTTCGAGCTCCTTTTCATATGCAAATGCTTAATAGTCCGATTCAGCCGATATCATGAGAGAGTACCAGCTCTTCGTTCTGATCGTTAGCCCAGGTATTCTTCGAGGTATAATTGCTGCCTTTCTAAAGCTCTTTGTTAGGGCATTAAATAACGAACTGTTGGCTTAATTACAAGCTGGAAAGCTAATTTGGAATAATTTTCTGCCAGTCATGATGACCTGTCAAGTGATTAAAATAATACCTTTGCACATTTATTTGTCTGCAAATAATTTTAATCAAACCGCACAGGTGCCTCGGCCTCGGCCCCGACCTTTCAACTGTCGTTGCCAATAATTCAAATGTCAGCTAACAGTTGTTGTCATTCTTGCTGTTTTTGCTGTGGTTATTGTTGTTGTGGCTGCGTTTTATTTAAAAAAATAAAATAAATAAATAAAGCTCGACTTATTACGAAAAATGCAGCTGAAACCTGGTTAAAGGAGGCTTTAAGCAGGGTGCTTTATGCATATGTGTGTGCAGTGCGTATATATATACATATATATATATGTGTGTGTGTGGTTGCCCAATGTGTTGTATTCATTTTCAGTGATTCTTGCGCCTGTCACGCATACGTCATGTTGTCTGAGTCTGAATGCGAGCGGACAAAAGCGAGCTCATTTGACATTTGCATATCGTATAAGAAAACTGCTTAAGGAAACAAAAGACAATCAGACCGCGAGACAGGCAGCCAGACAGACAGATAGACAGCTTGCATTCGAAAGTTGGATGTCAAAGAAGTGAGAACTTATTCTTTTCTTCACCCCATTATCAGAGAACATTCCATGAATTTAAATGTCTTTGCAATCTGATGTACTGTCTGGCATTGATAAGTGATGAATTTGATATTGCATAAGTGGATTTCCAGTTATCAAAAGCATGAGTTCGAAAATTGTGCAAGCAGCTGAAATGGCTAAGCAATGACTTAGATATTGTTATGCACAGCAAACATGTATTCGGATAAATTGAGCGTGCTTCATTACGTTTGGATTTCATGAACTGCTGTGCAAATTTTGCATAATCAACGCTCCAGCACATACATATATCCTGTTTGTGCAAGACATCAGCTGCCCACTGCCTGCCATAATAATGAAGCTAATTGCGGTCTCGCCAAAGTTGGCAACCGAACTGCAACCGTAGCCACAACAGCAGTCGGAACAGCAACAACAATTTGGGTTATCAATGCAATTACACATGAGTTCATATTATTTGCAGTGCTTATCATTGTACGTTCCCAAGGACCGAACCGAGTTCGGGCAGCAGCTGTAAGAATTGCCACACAATACAGATAAAAGCCAACATCTTTTGGAGCCATATCCTGTTGGCTGCCATTTGGCTTAATTGAAACGTGCCCGGCCCACCTGAAATACCTGTTAACTAGTTGCCAGTTGGCCAATTGAATGGCAGCAATTTGCAACGGCAACTGCAAGCAAAAGTTGCACATGTGCCAAACGAAGCGTGTAAATGGCTTAACAAAGTGAGAGTCGACTAGACCATGTGTAAGGAGCACGTCCTTAAGTGCGGAGCTTGCCCAGAACAAAGCTTCCCCTAATTGACTGAGCGAGCTGAGCGACAGCAGTCAAAAGATTGCTGCCAAAATTAAAGAGACACTTTATAGCGCAGAAATTAATCCGGATAAGAAGAGGCTTAGTTATTATCATCTTGACTGACCGAGTGACTGACTGATTGATAGATTGACGGACTGCATGATTGGTGCACAACCCCTTAGTGCTAGGAAGACATGCTTTTCTCAGTAAATACTGTATGTGATGAAATGCAAGGACTGATTGAGTGACTGATTGAATGACTGACTGACTCAGTGGCTAGTGCTCAATGCACAATCAAAACCTACAGAGCTAGGAAATTAAACTTTTCCCTGTAATTGCTGCAAGTGGAAGGACTGTTAACCGATTGACTGACAGCTTGACTGACTGAACCACTGATGCAGCGTGCACAACCCACATATAAAGAGCTGCTGTAAGTGCAAGGACTGATTGAGTGACTGGTTAACTGATTGACCGACTGACAGCGGCAGAATCCACAGTCCCAACCTTAAGAGGAAGTTAGGGAACTTAGTATATTCCCTGTATTTACCTTATGCGATGTACGTTTCCGGAAAGTTCCACCTGCAACTGTGAAAAATTGGTTAAAAAAGGCTGAAAGAAACTTTTTTATTTAACTTTCGATTGGGTTCACACTCATTTACAAATATTTTTGTGAAAACTAATTAGAGACGTGTTGCACACTTTTCAGAAAATCCACCTGGTTAGATTTCCTGGCTAGATTTCACCCGATCGGCTTCAAACCCATTTATTGCCGCTAGCTATATTATATTTGTTTTCTTAACGTGTTCTAGTTAATTATATTTCACATTATATCTACTGATTGATTTCCTAATTGTTTCTCATACAAAAAGGTATAATGTGCTTATTAAGCATACGACATGTGCACCTCAGTAAACTATCAGAAAATCAATTTGTTTACCTGACATTGCACCTGAACTTGATTTTCAGATACCGCCCTCTACGCTCCGCCCTCGCACATAATAAGCAGCTGTCAGCTGCTGCTATAGAAAAGTTGACTGCTCATAACAATTGGCATGGCTCGCCCCGCTCCGTAGACTTCCGCTTCCACCTAAGTTTACATTCAATGCTCGCCTTCGGGGCGGGACCAAGTGGACAAGTAGTCGACCATTAAATAGACGCTTTGGAGCGGTGTGAACGTCTTAAGGGCACCATTGAAAACAAGGTCAAAAGTGTAAAAATACAAAGTTATGTAAATAGCCAGCGGGCCAGGACTAGAGACTCGCAATGGTAATTACAATTCGTACTGGCATAGAAAAAAAAGAAAGTCAGCAGATATGCAATGTGAAATGCAATGGCTAAAATTTAACTAATAAGAACGTTGCAGTCGGCCTCTACCGACTGCGAAATACACTGTTCACAGTTTTTTGATGAGAGGCATGGCGATACACTTTTTTATAGATCTATAAATGAGATCAGTAGCAATCTGTCAACCAAATTTGTAGACTGCAATTCAAAACTATGGAAGTTGAACATTAAATTCAAAGCAATATACTCTATTATATATTGCGAACAGAGTATAAAAATATAAGTATAGAAAATCGAAAAGAGACAATCAAATCAAAGTTGTAAAATTTCTATCAACTGCAAATCGCAAAAAAAGTCAACATAGAAATATTTGCAAAAAAATGCGCATAAAATTCTTCCTCAGACTCGCCGAATAAAACTTTTATTAAGCTCTTAATAAGCTTAAAGAAGTGGCAAAAGGACTTGCGACTCGGCGAAAAAAAAACTTAAATTCAATTGGGACTAACTTTTTCTTTTTTTTTTATTTTATTTATTATTTCGCCTATAACTGCGATTACCATTTACAATGCAGGTGGTGCGAAAAGTGAAAAACACGTGCACAACGAACTTTCGCAAAGATCTGCACGAATGAGCTTGCAGTTGATTGGCTGACAAAGAAAATGTTTTAAGCAATTTTAATCAATTTTTTCATATTTTTAAAAACAAATACAATAAAACATCATAATTTTTGCCAGAAATTGAGTCGATTTTGATGCCAAACATCACAAATTTATCTTAGAGATGGGTAGGTTTTCATGCAAAATTGCTTCTGAGATCGGAAATCAATCAACCGAGCAATGGACATTTAAAGTATGAGAAAAATCGAAGAAGGATGGAAAAGTGTACATTTCTAGCCTAGTACGAATCTGGTCTATCGATTGGTATTCAAGCAATCAAATTCGAAATTGTGCGAAATGGGCTAAATTTAGATATTCAACATTTTTACACGTTCCATTTAGGCAGTCAGAGTAAGTTCCTCTAAATATGTAGAATTTTAAGCTTAGCTCAACTCAGCTCAGCTTTATTTTTAAATAGAAAGTTCCGTTGCACGTTTTGGACGCACATCTTGGCCCCCTTTTATGGTGCACCTATCATTTTCTATAGAACTGCCCTGCTGTCCTTGTCCTTGGTGCCATTATAGACAAAGCTGTGCATTTTGTGCACCTTTTTAACATTTTGTTTCTTCTTTGTATTTGCACAGGAAATGCATTTGCCTTGAAGCTTACCCAGGATAAACAATGAAAATAGTTAAATAAAATGCTTCCCAAAGCGCAAAAGAGCAGATAATGGTGACGGGAAGTGTCATAACTTTAAAACGGAAATGACACCTTTAGCCAGCAAAAGTATTCGTGTGGATCCAAGGAAGACAAAAACGAACAGCTATTCCCAGGTTGGCGAAGTCTAAATACGCTTGCTGGCAGGGTAGTGTTATATCTTACAAAGAGAGCAAAAGAAAGTTCAAATCAATGAAAGATAATCTCGTCTGGCGTATCCTAATATAGATCTGGGGTTGTGCGATGCATAGCTTGTTTCGCAATGTAATGTGAGAGTATGGAATTAAATGCAATTGAAAAGTAAAAGGAAATTGCTTGCAGTCTGCGTTGAATATTAAATAGATATCAACCAAAGCCGAGTCGTGGGTGTGACTGAGTGTGGTGGGCATGCCCATTCAATGGATAATAATTCGAATGAATTACTTGTGGAACGCCTCGGGGCATTACGCGCTAGTAAGCTTTGCATTCCGTGATTCCTTGGAGACGACAAGTCGCCAGTCCAATAAAAATGCCTTGCAGGACATTGTGTTGTGATTTTCAGCGCACAAGGACAAGCACACAGAATGACAGAATAAAATGAGGCAGGCACGGGTGATATCAAGGCAGCTAGAAACATCTCGTTATCATAATCAGCAGCTACCGCTTTCAGTCGTTGCTGGCTCTCAGAGTTAAAGTAAACGACATTAATGGAAACATCAAAGTAATTTGATTGCATTTTGCCACAATGGATATGAATGAGTCGGCGCAACTGGCGACGGCCCGAAAGAATAAAGGCATAAGAACAGGCGAATGCAAAAAGAACACATAACATATATAAACATACAAATGTGGAAACACGCATCTATATGTATATGTGCATATCTAAGGCAGGACATGAGCAGCATCGCCTAAGTAGCAGCCAGTGAGGACAGCAGCCAACAACAGCTCGCCTGCTAGGCAATGATATCCTGCTGTGAGTGCTGCCTCTGCTCATTTTCATTTTCTTGGTCTCTGCGGCATATAAAATGTTGGCCGTGTTGTTGCCTTGCCTGGTCTCAATGTCGTGTTAATTTCATTTGCGTTCAGAAATAGATACCCACATGGAATGGGAATACGTTTTGTGGGCGCACATCAGCTAACAAAATTATGTAGTTACAACCAAGTCGCATGTCCTGCCAATCCGACGAAACACACAACTAAGACAGGACAAGTGACCAGTGTGTAAGCATGGCTTCTAACTTACAGGCCGCATAACTTAAATACAGAACTCACTTAAGAGCAATAACTTAATAATTTATGTTGATTTTCGTTCAGATTAGCTTGCTTATTTATGGATATACGGAATATTTAAACATGCCTTGCAGGATATCAACTAGCTAACCAGTTGCTACTTATATTTTATTCTTACAATAAATAATGCAGCATTTACCTTAAAGTGCCTTATTAAATATACATTTCAAAGGGTTCGCTATACGTTTAAAAACATCAACAGCACATGTGCCAAATAGCAACAACAATTAAAATAACACACCTGAGACACAGATACGCACGCACACACAGAAAGTGTTAGTTTATTTGAGGTATTAAATTTTTATCTGCTATTTAATCCATTTAAATTTATGCCAACTTTGTGGACATCAGCAACAGCTTTGCTGCATGCCACATACCCCTTGAATTGGGCAACAAAATATTTGAATTTAAGTTAATTTAAATTGTTTTGCATATTTAAAGCCCACTGTCAATTTGCGGCAGCACATGTCGTCTATTTTCTGTATCGTTGAACGTTCTTGTATGCCAATTTATGCAAATGTTTGCTGGGCAAAACGAAATTGTTCTCAGCCATTGTGGTTAGACCCAACATTTGGTCTCTTTAAAGACCAAGAGAGTTGCGAGCTTTGTTTTGTTATTCCGCTGGCTAGCTGGTGTTGGTATGTCTGGTATTTACTTGAGGTTGTGCCAAATTGAGTTGCAGCCAGTTAAGCCCCTGGGTCAGCCTGATTGATTGTGCAATTGTAAACGAGTTCATTTGCCAGTTCAAGGCTGTTCAATCACTGGAAATTCATTTGACGAGCACTTGAGAGAGTACTTGCTCCAGGTACTTGCGTATATGTATTTTTACACCCTTTCGGTGCAGAAAAGCCTTACGATTTTAACAAGATGTGTGTACCACAACGAAGTAGACCTTTGAATTCTGGATAAGTAGTTAATATTGCTATCCATTCAAGTAAAATCTTGACAACTTAATTCTTGAATGAAAAACTTATTTGCTCCTGTTTCTGAGTCATCGGGTTTCTTATATTAAAGCAAGTAAGAGGTTCTAGTCGGGAGCTCCCGACTAGGGGATACCCTGAGCCCTCATATTCCAACACCAAATGCAGCGCGCGCTTATAGATAGAGAGTAGCGGGGAGGTGGCGATAGGTATAAAATGAAAGATAATCGATATATATATACTTTTCTAGAAGCTACATGTCAAGTTTACATTTCGATATACATTTTTATCGATTACTTGGAAACAGGGCAAGTTATCGTTTATCGGAAACAAACTCGATCTGCGCAGGCACTAGGAGCACCTACATCTAAAATTTCTAGCTCTTATAGGTTCTGAGATCCTTGCGTTCATACATACGGACGGACGGACGGACGGACGGACGGACGGATGGACGGACGGACGGACAGACAGACGGACATGGCTAGATCGACTCGGCTATTAATGCTGATCAAGAATATATATACTTTATGGGGTCGGAGATGCTTCCTTCTGCCTGTTACATACATTTGGATTTTGCACAAAAACATAATACCCCTTTTACCCATTTTTAATGGGTTCAGGGTATAAAAATGCAAATAGCTAAGCGAAAATGAAAGCAACAATTAAGCAAATATTTATTTTCAGCGAATTATTTTGAAATTAACCGTCGCCTTTTAACTCTACGCCTTGGGCGTGTGCACTTGGCCCCAGCACTTTGAACTCTACTTGAAAACAATTTTCGCGCATATTAGCTGCTCGTTTCAGCGTTGGCGGCTATCAAAAAGCTGAGACCACGTAAAATATGCACAGAATTTCGTAGTAAAGCAAATAAAACGCATACGCCGCGTGGGCCCAAATCCTGTCAAATATGAATAATGGTTGGGTATATCAACCGCCCAAATGCTTCCCCTTTAAGGCGATGGGCGCGTTTTAAATGGCAGCTGTACAAAAAAAAATTGAAATGGTGCACAGTTTGCCTGCGGGAAAACTGCCAAGTTAGCTGTAAAAAGTAAAAAGTAAAATGTGCTTGGCCCACGCATTCGTCTGGCTGCCAAATGCCAGCAGGGTCAAGTGTGCGGACCTTTCAGTATATGCTTTGTATATGTATTTGCTTGGAATGTCAATTTTGGTTGTCCATCCTGCTGACCGCTTGACAGTATTTGGGTGTCTCATAGTAAAAACAGTCGATGCCGAAGCAAAAATAACTGATGCCCCTACGTGTTGGCCATAGCTAATTTATTATACACCCCTCGGAGTTGGGCTGTCAGTGGCAGGGCTTTATTTATATTTGCCAATGCTTTAAAATGTAGCTGACAACTTTTTGTAGTTTGTTGATCTTTTATCTGCTTGACGTCGTCTTTTGTGTGGGCCTCAATCAATTGCCAGCTTCTTATCTGAGCTGGCAGACAGCAGGAAGTTCTGACAAAATGGGAAAACACAGTCTTATTATGACAGAGAACTCTAATGCTGAGCTCATCAACTCAGCTCACACCTCACCTCTCGTGCTCTGTCATAGTCACTTTGCCTCTCTGATTGATGTTGCTTATTTACATTCGCACACATAAATCACGGCGCCAGGTTTGAGTCGTTCGTGCGTTCAATTTGCATTTCAATTTTAATTCAAGTATTTACTAAAAGCTAACGCTTCGCGATTTGTTTGGCAATTTTGGACAATTGTTTAGATTTATTGCTGCCACAATATTTGGACAAGAACTAGTCCTGAAATATATACATTCCCTGCTCGTTTCCCTTCCGGCTGGGTGCCAGTGCACGAGCTTCTATTTAATTAGGTTGGCCAGCAGCCAGACAACGGCACATTAGCACTTCACATATCATATCATCTTCCTAGAACCATGCCAAATGTCATCAACACTAATGGAATAATTTGAAATCTACTTAGCTCTGGTTGCCTTGCAGCAAGGACACACTGCCAGCACTTCTTTTGCTGGCAGCCAAAAGACAGGATGTTTCTTTTAATTATTTTATCACACAGCACATAGAAATTACAAGCAGCTGACACCCAATTGGGCGTGTCCCAAGTCCTCTTACATGCTGGTCAGCCAGTTCCTTTTAATTAACAATGAAGTTGACTAATTAAATTATGTGAGAGCTGGTAAGGTTGAGAACTTGTGCCACTTCGTTGCCTTTAAAACCTGTGATAACAAATGCCTTTCTCCTATTCACTATCTCTGCGCCTGAAAGTAGGCAATTTAATGCAAGTTTCTAAGTAAACTATGTAAAAAGGTTTATTTTTAAATTTACCTTGCATTATAAATAATTTAAGTTTAGAAACTCGAGCCCGTCGTTAAACGTACTATACCAATGTATACTATATATACCGCTGATTAAGTTTCAGCTTTCGCTTTAATTGATAAACGTGACAAACTTTCATAATTTCCACAGCAAGAGCAGAAGCCAACAGCTAAATATATATGCCAAGTTCTTGGCTATAATAATTTTGCCTTTTATTATGCGCTCGAGTAAGCCGTCGTAATTACTTAGAGACTTGGCTGGGCAGGCGAACAACGCAAACAAGATATGGTAAGACGTGGCGGGCAATAAAAAGCTAGTTTTGTAAACAAACTTACTGATTAGTAAAAACACTTTTATAGTCCACGGAGCAATCAATCATGAAAATTAATTATTTAATTGGAGTTCGTATCGAAAACATGGTACAAAACGGCTGACCAACATTTATTATATATCTATACATCATGATATTTATATGTATGGGGTGTATCGATGACCTCATAATTATGCCATGCCCAGAAAGTAAGCCAAAGTACTTAATGCACATCTCACACACACACACACACAGTTCGTAACAAGCAGCCAATCGAAAAGGTTATCAAGCCTATTTAGTTCGAATTATACAAAAAGTCGACTACAGCGCCAGATCCTTGAACTAGTTTATGACCCAATTGTGCCAAAGTGTCTGACAATTGGCGATGCGTTTGGCGCCGCCCAGAAGCGAAATTGGTAAAGCCACTTGAATGCACTTTAAATGAGCGCCACCCACCAACCCAATCTATTGGCCCGCTTGCAGCAAGTGGCACACGCACATGTTGCACCCAAGCCAGGTCTATTTTCTTTTCAATAAATAAACGAAAACGAGCATAATTCATTTACAGCATGCTAACAATTACGTGCCTTAGTGTGCACTTGCTCGTCTACAAAAAAAAAAGCAAAATAAAAATAAAATAAATAAATAAAAAACACATTCACATGTCCTTTTGCAGTTTTTAAATGGTGTTCGCCCGACATGTTTCACTGTGGCAGCTGTTCGTGCCGCAATTGTGGCACGTGTTACAGGCTTGGGGTCGACTCTAGTTATGAAACGCTCGTTATCTAAAACCTGTTAGCCAAATGGTAGTGCCATGTATAGTGTATACATAAAAGTTTGTTTCAGCTGTGTCTCATTTCATTACCGAATTACAGCCCTTTCATGGCTGGCCCTTGGCCAGCGCCACCTGTCACAAAGTCGTTTACATCGCCACTTGCAATTGGTCATCAAAAAACATGAGGCGGAATGTTGGCGAATGAAAGGCTATGCACGACTAGGCAATACCCAACAATTGCCTCACGGCTAGCTCGGCATTAAGTTGTACTCTAATTTAATTGATGCTTTTTTGTAGATACTTTCCTTAGAATTTCCCATTTAAGTTCCCAAAGCATTGTTAACCTAGCTCGACCTTTGTGTGCTGCCTGAGCTTCTTTACTTTTCACATTTCGCTCTGTTACAAACTATCACTTAATCCAGAGGGACCCCAAGCTGCCCTTTGATACACTTTCTGTGGAGCGTTACAATTTCGTGGCGCCTGCACCCAAAAACAATTTTTCCCGTAATGCTGTCGCGCTTTTTCCATTTCTCTTAGTCAGAATGCCGCAGGCTGTTGTTGAATTCATGCTAGACATGCCTCCACTTTAATAGTCATTCCCTGTCGGCGAATGTTGCACATCTGCTGTGGCACTCACAGAGCGCTGGCAACATTCCTTTTCGACAGCATTTAACAATTAGTAGGGGGTGGGGGGCAGTGACAGTAAGAGTGCACGGATGCTTGGGTCACGTAAAACTCGTCTAAGGGATTCCACAGAACACTTGAATGCTGCAGTGTGCTGTTAAATAATTATTTCTATTGCTGTCAAAATATATATTTGAAAGCTCGAATTTATATTTTTCTCTCCGCACACCTCACACTGTGACTCTTTCTCTCTTGTGACAGCCTCTGAAGTGCTAACAAAGTTCGCAGCAGCTGCCTTTGCTGTGCAATTAATTTTGTCAACATAACTACTTTTGTGTACCCTGTAAATTAAGGCATGTTTAAATAATTGCTCTCATAATGCTGTAAAACTTTCTGTTACAGCTTTCAAAACATAGGAATGTGTCTATATAAAAGATTATATAAGCTAATGTTCATTCAGCTAATGATGCTCCTTTATCTGTCTTGAGGCATCTCCTGGTCAAGCAAATTCCTGGGCAAGAGAGCAAGCCCGCCTTGTGTAGTTTGTTATTATAAACACAAACATTTTTGTGACATTTTCAGTCACTTTATTTTGTTGTTTTAACATAAATTGTTGGTCAAAAAGTCTGCTTCAAGAGGATGCAACTTTTGCCGGGCTTACTTTTTGTATGTTGTGTCTGCCCCAAGCGCTTCTCCAAATGCTGAAAAGCAATGGGCGTGGCCGGAAAGATTTGGTTGGCAAAATGTTTCGGCTGCATTTCAACTTCTTGGCATTTTTTTTGTCATTTAACTTTGTGTGGCTGCGCATATTTTGTTGTCAAAACATTTATTTTTTTGAGGGGGAAAGGAACGCTTATCAGCAATCAAAAGTTGGGCGTGAATTTATGAAAAAGTTGAACGCAATGTGAAGTGCATAAATAGCACAAGGACATGCTTAAAATATTTGAGACCCTTAACATGCATATGCACATTTTAGGGACAAGTTTTTAAATGGATTTCACATACATTTCAGAAATGATTAAATAGTTATACCATGCAAATTTTTGTCAGAAGTTTTAAATATCCTACTTTATCTATAACTTCTATGAGAGAATAATATTAGCTTACAAATTTATTAATTTAACAGCTAAATGAGACAAATTTAGCAGAGAACACATGTATAATTATTTTACGTACATATATAAATTTTAAATTTAAGCAGATATTTGCATGTGAATTCTGGGCGTTAGCAATTGTATTTCGTATATCTAAGCAATATTTTTGATTATTAACATATTTGTTTAAATTGCGTAAACATTCTCTTGATGCAAACAAACGACTTTAATTTTCCATTGCGGTATTTTTGATTTATTTTTGGATTTTCTTACGTACACCCCACACACACACACACACACGCGCGTGCACACACCCACCAGCTAAGTAAGCAGGCAATTCATAAATAAAGCGCTGCAATGCCAAAAAATAAATGTAATTTTATTATAATTGGCAGTACGTGCGGCTGTTTGACGTATCATTTGCACACAAATCTGAGCCCAAGTGCGCCATAAAAAATGGCGCTTGCCAAGAACTAGGCGCACGACCCGCGGCAATTGCTGTGGCAACAAGGCCAAGGCTGCCAGGTCAACGCACAAATATAATATGTAACAATCAGCAGCCACATGATAGGTGTGCCCGTTCCACACACACACACACACACACACACACACACACACACCCCCCTCATTTATCGTATATCAACACAAATTACGCGTGCACACAATCAAAAAACGAAAAAACAAACAAACAAAAAAAAAAAAACCCCCAATAATATCAGAAGAAAAACGCAATATTTTTGTGTGGCAAAAAAACAAAAGCGGAATAACAAAGGCCACGAAAGCAGCCGAAAAGTGAAATTCAATCAGCAGGAAACAAGAAACGGCATAAATAAGGGCACACAATGTTAATATGGCTGTTGTCTATGCCTTGATTTTTATTTCAATACTTTATTGCGTATACGCAGCGTTATGCAAATTGCTTGTTTACTTAAGTTCCAGCTAGCGATGAGCAGCAACAATAGCTCAGCACTCTTTATTTTCAGAGGATAATTTATAATTTATGGTCGAAATTAGTTTTCGGCAACAAACATTTTGTTTCATATTTTTTTTTTTTTTTTTGCCTTAGAAAGTTTGACAAGGATTTTCCCAAAGGTTGGCAGCGGCTTGGAAATGCTGTTTGCCCAACGATGAAAGTTTCAACTGATTTTTGATTAAAACTTGCAGCTGCCGCGGCGGCTGCTGTACAGAGAAAACAAGGCAAACTAGGAAGGGAGGGTTATAATTTGGATAGCATGACCAAGCGTTAAAGTTACAGCTGTAAAAGTTTTATTCAAAAAATAACTAAGCGAGAAATAATGAGAGTCAGTTGAGAGACTGATATATTTCTAGTGATTAAACAGCATTCGCATCCGAATCCAGCCAATGGGACTTAGATTTTAATTAAGTTTTTGATGGCCATAGGCGTTGTTAGCTATTGATTGATGGTGTCCAGTGTGCAGGCAGCCCCACTAAATAACAGTGCGAATTCTAATTAACAGAACAGCAGCCACAGCCCCAGCTGCATGTGCCATACACCTGACATGGACAGGTGCACAAACAAAGCCAGCGAAATGAGCAATCCAATAGATGTGCCAATATGTCATGTACGCCCCTTGCTTATCAGGTGGGCGGGGGGGCGAGGGCGGCGCAAATCACTCGAATAGTTTTATTTCATGCACTTGCAGCTCTCAACAATTGTGTGTGCTCCTACTTTAGCGACAATGCAAGTTGTTTTTCACCTGCTTTCAGTATCCTCGAGTGTTTTTTATTTTCTGTTCGAGCCAATTCCGGTGGTTCGTTTCATAACCATACAGAACCACATGTGTGCTCAAAGCGAAATAAGTGCACTGTCGACCATGCCGCACTTATCTTTTCAATTCATTTTTGTACTTTTATTTGGTTTGTTTCTCAAGAAGCATTTTCTTTTCTATTTTGTGTCGTCACGTGCCAGAAACGTGCCCTTTTATTTGCCTAGTGCCATTTTGAGATTGTTTGCGTTTGTTTTTTGTACAAGAAGCTGTCCTTTTGACTTGAGAATTGTCTTTCTTTTCTTAGCAGTTTGCCTAATAGCAATCAGTTGGGATGAGCGTAAGGGATTGCAAAAAATAACTGAGCTTCGATATTATCTAAACAACATTTGGGGGGGTTATTTTTCAGTGGATTATTTTTCAAACTCAACCTTTATCCGTCTCTAATGAATATCAATGGCAATTGTAAATAAAATTGTTGATGTTGGCATTTATAACACTTCATTAAATTCAATGGGGAATCACGAAAAATTATTCAGGCGAATTATTCAATTGAAGCTGAAAAAGTTGCCGGGCAATAATGATAGCGTATGTGCATGGAGACCTCACATTTTTTCAGCGTAAATTTTCAAATTCTGCCCAAAGGTCAATTGAATGGAATTTCACGTAGAGTGTAGAATTTCAAAAGGAATTTTGAGAAAAATTTTACATAATACCTAGCTTAGTAAAACTGAAAAAAATTCAACTAATAGATAATTTGTTTACCAACTAAGTAGTTTTTCAGCTTAAGCTTAGCAAAAATTCTCTTTAATTAATTTCAATGTTTAATTCTTATAGTTTGTTCTTTTTATAATTTTAGGCCCCAATTATATTTTGTAATAATTCAAGAGCGACACTTACGGCAATCAGTGTTTGTTTTTATTTATTACAGTATTTTAATGTGACTGTTAAAATAGGGCTAAGCTATTTGCACTATTTTAAAAATTAACAACACAATTTAAAAAAGGTTTCAAAGATTTAATTCAAGCATTTAAAATAGGGTTCCGTTAGAAGTTTTCTGGTCTAGTTGAACCAAGCCGATCGTGCGGCTATTAAAACCGATTCGCGGCGCACGAAACACAAAACACAACTGACAAAACGTTGCCGAAAATTCGCATGATATTATTCGCAGCGAGGAGCCGGAACTGGACTCCGACGATTGACGACGACGACGACATTGGCGAACGATGCGAAGAATGCGCGATGCCAGCTAAACGTTCCGAGCGGAAACTGAAACTGTGCGCGATTCGCAGCAGCACTTGGCGGCTACTGCTGGCAGTAACTTGGCCGCTAAGCCGACAACGTTGTTAACTTCCACAACTGTGCAAAGCAAATTGGTTGCAAAAGCAAATGCAAAGTCAGACAAAGTCAAACAGCGTCTGCAAACGGATGCTCTTAGCTAGACAAAGGCTCTCTTAAATTGCGTTTCGTTGCGCAGGCGCTCTGCGCAACCAGCTGTTGCCAACAGCTGATTGGTCGTTAGCTGTTGCGCTCCACGCACAATGTTTATGTTTTTGTCTTGCTTTTGCTTTGTGCTTTTGCACCTTTCTGTTACTGTTACTGTTGGTGCTTTGCTCTTTGCTTTGTTTCCCATTTGCTTTGTGCTGCACGGCGTTGAGGTTAAGGTCAGTGCAAAAGACGACAACAGATGGCGCTTTGGCCAACTGCCACCGCGGCTACATAGCTGTGAATGAAAATCCTGTTGTGGTTATGGTAATGGCCTAAGCTAATTTATGCAGCCAACACGTCGTATGTGCAATGTGGTTAGAGCCATGTTTAATGTGACAACCACAAATGCCGCCATGTGTATAATTTGCAGACAACAAACAAATATTTCCTCTTACTATAGACATACAATTTATGACATAGGATACTAGTCTGACACTTCATAAACCAGTTCATTTTTTTGACTAAGCTATAGCTTAATTTCTGTTTAGCCCAAAAGCCTAAGTGCTAGTTAAGGTCGAAACGCAGTCGGTTCATTGTTGACACGCATGTCTGACCTTCATAAAATAGTTTATGGTCTGCCTAACTATATAAACCACAAACTAAAACTTAAATTCAGTTCAGTTTACAAGCCTTACTGCCAGTTAAAGCCGAATGGCTGTCTGCCCATTATCGACACTTCACTGACAGTTGTCAGACGACCCGTCTTTCTCAACTGTTCAAATCCCAAACATTTGTCAGTGCAGGACTTCAGTGTGTTGGCATTGTCGCTATTGTTCTGCTGGATGTGAAATTTATAGCGTCTCTTTATGCAAATGAAGCGTGAAACTGTCGCAGCAGCATCAGCGGCGACAAAGCTGTTCCAAGCGCTGATACTGCTCCTGGTCCGGCTGTTTGTTCTGGTTCTGGTCGTGGTTTTGGTTTTGGTTTGGGGCGCCGTCTGGCTGTCATGTTGGCCAACAGATGCGTCTATCAACTTGTGCTCTTGCCTGTTAATCCTTTAATCCTTAATCCTTTAAGACAGCGCATTGTCTGTGCCAATTCAACTCGGCTGGTGCCGCACTTGAGCTGGCACATTGAAATTGATTCAAATTCCGCTAGCTTAAAGCACAATTATGGCCAACACTGACTCGCCTAATGCGGCATTTCCTTCCAAAATGATGAATAATCAGTCACATGACTACTGGCAGGAAAAAGACGAAGAGTGCGGGGTATTCCAGACCGATAGCGCAAACTGTGGCCGTGGCCACAAAATGCGGTTAAATTGCAGCCTCATTGGTAATGCAACCAAAAATGAGCCTGGGGCAACAGCGTTGCCAAAAATATTCCCACCAAAAATGTTGCAGACTTTTCTCGTTAGTGTTTCCGGCTCAGTGGCAGCAGCGGCAGCAACGCTCAGACCATGCCCCCAAAGTATATCATAATGTGGTTACCCCTTAACACATTTTCCTCTACGGCTTATGATGGCGCATGTCCCGAATGACGTTATAAAGTTTGGCGTTGTGTCATAAAGGCCAAAAGCTAGATGCAAATGTTTTGAGCCCTGCAGCTGGCCAATGTGGGGTGGGGTGGGGATGGGTCGCTTAGTTAGCGTAATGGTGGTATTTGGGACTTAATTACAAATGAGTCAAGTTCACAAATAAATATATGTAGCTAAAGTTGGAATCACATCAACTAGATTTTAAAGTCATAAAAAAACATTGCGTTTTCCTGTGAATCGCTCATGAGAATACAAAATTGAATTAATATTAAATATCAATTAATTTTTTAATTGAAAAATATGTTTAATGTTTATTTTTTTTAAATGAAACCGCGACTTAAAAACGATTTGCTTACATAGAAAAATGGGATTAAAGCGCAGTTCTGTAACATATTCCAAATTCCGCGTTTTTATCGCATTTTACCTAAACTCATAACAACAGCCAAAAATACAGGAAAATATAATAAAAGTGGATATAAAATATGCTGCTCTGGCGTTTTTCAATGAAATGCAACCAATCGGTAAATTTATTGATGCATATTTTTAGAAAATTCGCAACAATAACAATAAATTATACAAAATCAAAAGAAAAACAAAATAGTTAGCAGCAAAAGGTAAACGAATGAAATGAAAATATTAAGCAACAAGAGCATGAAAATATTCTACTCTCTGGCGACCATATCAATAAACATTCCATATACATATATGATATGTTCGCATGCAACAGCTAACTGAAGATATCTTCGTGTGATTGTAAATAAAAAGCAAACATGCGATTTTCACTGGCAGCCCAAACAATTTTTATATTTATTGAGCTGCCTCGCGTTTGCCAATGGCGCACGTGTGGGCGTACATGTGGATGCGGATGTGGATACGGATATTTGTGCTGACAGCCGGGAATATCGCATGGCTTACATGCATAACAGTCAGCTGGTCGTTGACGCTATGACATCCACCCTGCTGCACTGCGGTGGCTGACACGATTCCGGCTAAAACGCTGTCAATTACCAGGGCAAACTGTAAATGTGACAGGCTCTTAAGAGTCTTCAATGTGGCCTTTACAATATACACTTCCCATGTTAGGTAAATAACTTTCTTGACTTTTCTTAAAAACTGTTTATATTGTGTTACGTTAATTTCATCTACAAGCTGTCATTAGCCTAAACATTGCTGGACTAGGCGGGGGGCTTTGCATGATTGTAAACAAATAGGATGTCAGATGAATGCTAAACATTGGCGTTGGCTTTTCTTTTCTTTTTTTTTTTTTGTTTCAAATTTACAAATGCCACAAAGCATAAACCAACAAAAATGGGCAAAATGTTGTCAGCGAAATTGTTCAATATTTCTTTTGCGTGGGCAGCGACAGTTTTCTAAAGGAAGCGGCAAAGGCGCCAAAGTCAGCGGCGCCCAAATGTGTTTATTTAAATGGGCCGCTGCAGGAGCGTACTGTTGCAAAAAGGCGCCCAGACTGGGGCGCTGTAACACAAAATATTCAAACGCAAGCAGACCATCCACAAGTTAACATATTTAAATTAAAAATTTAAGGCCGAAGACATAATTATATAGAGACAAAAATGAGCAAATGGAAATTAAAAATTTATGATAAATTATTTTCCTTTTTTTCGCGCCCCCATTCGATACGTTTTCGTTCTGCCGCTGCTGTAGAAAAATCTACGCAGCTTTCGTAACTGAATAAAAACAAAATTTGTAGCAAAATATTGCTCAGTTTATATAGCAAGATTTATATACATACATATTGCCTTCCATGGCCATGACTAAATTATTATTTAAAGTGGAAAGCCTAGCCTAAGCACAGCTGGGTCCTGGGTATAATAATTCGTGGCGATTTCAATTTGCATTTTATTAGAGCGCCAGCTTTTTTTTTTTGGCAAAGGACAGTTCCGGAGCTTTATTCGGCCTTGTACATTAATCAAACAGCAACAGAAAATTGCGAGGCGTTACGCATAAAATAAAAAATAAAAAAATTCCACGGCACATAAAACAGAGCCGCAGGCGAAACACCGCAGCTGCAAGCCATCAAAGTTATTTAACATTATTCTTGACAACTCAGCTGGTTGTATGGACTTTATGCTGGAATTTAAATGCTGCAGCGGATGTCAAACTCTATGTGGAGTACGTGGGTTCGTAAGGTCAATCCCTTGGTCAGCAGTTCTTTGAATTGACGTGTCGATGACTGCGTTGACAGACTGACGAAATCAATCTCAATAACAAATTTGATTGCATGTGTGCACTTGTCGTATACGTGACTCGCTTTGTGACGTACAATGCTAAAAATAACATGAAAATCTATCAATATTTCGATTGCTAAACAAACTGAAATTGGATTATACGTTTCATTGAATGAATACGTTACTTTTCAACGATTTGATAAAACTTATCGACAATCTGTTTGGGCACTTTGATAGAGCTTTAATTTGTTATGCAATTTCTAGTTAACCTAACTTGGCCAAAACTATACACTAGTCTTTAATCATACTCGCTGGCTAAAGGGCTGCCAGGCTATAAAACGGAAATTTACGAGCAGGCGGATGTGCAGCTTCCAGCAGCACTTCGACTAGCTGCTGACCCACATCTGTGTCTCAGTTCCGGCACGTTCGCAGCAATTTGGCATATTTTGGATGCGTTCCTTGGAGAAATCTGCGTAATGACGACGGAAACTGGCGACTGGCCGCAAACATTGCTCTTTTTTCACCTGGCTACGTATACTATTTTATTTCATTTTTTTGTTTTTGTTTTTTTTTCTTCTTGGCCGGCTGGTAATTTTTCCTTGTAACTCGACGTCTAAGCGCAAATTAATTAAAAGCAACAGCTGCGTTGGCAGCGTCTAGGGGCGTTTAAAAGGTCGCCCGGGCAGCCTTATAATTTAATCATGCCACAGTTGTAATTATAGCTCACACCATGCGCATTTACAGTTTAGGCGGTGCAGAATGCGGCGCATGAGTTATTCATGCACAACTTCAATTGTTGAAGTTCCGGCGAAAGTTGCCAATTGCCCAACGCCAATGGGCAAAGCAGGCTGCATATGCAAAATTAATTACAATACAAGTATGCTAACTTTGATTGCAAAACTTCCCTCTAATTGCTGAGGGCACAACACAGAAGGCAGCTGCTTCAGTACGAGTTCAATTCAATTATGCATCAGGCATTGGCGAATACAATAGATTTTAAATAAACATTGGACTTAAAGAGCGGAATTGCAAGTCTATTGACGAATGAAGAGCAGCTGCTAAGGTCACAGTTCACTTAGGTAGTAGACTTTGATGTCAGCACCTGATAAGAAACTTATTTTAAATACATTCAGTGCAGTCTTTACCATCAATTTCTCTATGCTCGACTATTGATTTAAGTCGAGTTCAATTTCGATGATAAACTTTATAAATAACCCGCACGTTTATAAATATTTTCTGGTTTAAGCCAACTTTTTATCAGTCCACCCTCGCATGTGCTCGTTTATTTATACATTTATGGCTATGCGCAACAATTCATATTCATTTTTTTTTATTTGCTTTTTAAAATAGTGAACTTGGGCTGCTCGCTGTCATTCGTTCCATGATTTATGGCTTGGCATTCAACGTCAGACAATAAATTTCAGTATAAATGCATTTGATAGCATTTTGGGCAGCTCCGCCAGCGGCTTCTTCATCAGCTCCGGCAGCAGCTCCAGCAGCCGCTCTCAGCTTTAACCGTAAAAAATAGCATTACGCATACGCACCGTGGCATAAATGTAATTCATGTTGTGCACTGAATTAGAAATAAACTGTAATAAGCTTTAGATATACTCAAGCAAAGCCCTACACCTATATACACGGTGAAATGTAATTTGCGAATGTCAGACATTCATTTCAATTTCGAGCACAGTCACAGCCATGAAATGCAAAACACAAATCAAATTAGGCATACAAATTGATAAGCCGCGTTGCTTACCTACTAGTAAAATCTTAAACAAAGTGTACACCGTACAAAGTTAAATGAGTGATTATCCAACTTTAAGTTGCACCCGAGGCACTAATTCGGAGTGGCTGTCACTTGTCTAAATTAAGGCGAGGGTTGGCAGAAAATCCGGCAAACTTGCCCGGCTCTTTGCCCTGCGGCCAACAACTGATGCCCGTGGCGCAGTTGGTGCATAATTTGTGTGCGCGTGTGTGTGTATTTGGCCCAAAGCTGATGGCAAGTCAGCCAACGCAGTGGCCCTCAACACACTTACCAACAAATACATTTGGAGTGGCAAGGGACTAATGGGTCAGTGCGGAACGGCAGCTGCCCCAAAAAAGTTTACAGTTTTCGTTAGTTGAATTATGGGCGACATTTTCGGCGTTTGCCCACACTTGTGAGCTCTTTATATGTACGGCACGTGCTTGCCCGGCATTTAAGGGCTCTACCGGGTTTTTTCGTACTCACGGCATACTTATTAAATGTGTGTAAAAAAGGTTTTAGTCAAGGCATCAACAGCAGCATTCATTTAAGTTCAAATGTTAGGCATAAATTTCTTATGGTAGCTTTTGTTTCTAACATATTTTAATTAAATTAACTCAAGCCTTGCTGATTTTGGTATACAACAGAATTCATGTATTTATCATTAATAAACAAAAATTGTGCAACTTATTATGAGCCAAAAAATGTGCATAGCTTGAGCCTGGCTGATTTGACTTTTTCTTTTGCTTTTGTTTGAGTTCTTAAAGCAACTGGCTTTGTTATATGTATCTTTCGCTTGTGTCTCTGTGCCTTATGTCGCTTGTCGCCTGTTGTTGATTTCCGCTTGTGATTCGTCACCTGCTGTGGTTGTTGACAGGGGAATGTGGACTCGAAAGAAACCCACAGGTGTTGGGCTGTGGTATGCGGCTGCTGCAGAAATATAATTAAAATTTGTAACGATTGCAGCGCAAGCAGGTCCTGCCATTCTGCCTTCGGCACCGTTGCTACGCTTTTGTAATCATTTTATATAATTAATTAAAATACGTGCGGCTTGGCTTCATTTTATATATGTTTTTTTGTCGTTCACCCATTACTCATACGCAGTGGTGCGCATTTTACAAGCAATTTTTTTGGATTTCTTGTTTTTGATGTGCGTTACATATTTCAAAGGACTTCACTTTATATATTTCCATACCTCTGAGTGGCTTAGTAATAATAATTAGCTCTCCAGCCTAAATGAGGATGAAGACTAAGCAACTAGCAAAAACAATTAAGTCCTTGCTTGCAAATATAATGTCAAATCCAAAAAGTACGTCTTTTAAATATGTATGTAGGAAATAGATATGTATAAATTATAATACTTCATAGCTTTGCTCAAAAGTTGTCAGGAAGGGCTAAAGGCTAAAAACGCATTTTGGCAATAAAAAGCAACCAGGCAGTGGCTAGGGTCAGCTCAATAGTATGGACATCGACCGTCCAATGATCCGCACTTTGCTAATGGTAATATAAATCATAAGCCCATTGACTTGCCTGACAGCCCACCGCGTTGTGAATGACTGCACCCTGATCCCTTTTTATGGGCTGCGCAACATTTGAGCATCATTTTGGGGCAGAGCACTGGGCTGAACATTTTGCTTGGGGCTATTTTAAATTCCGTGTACACTTTAATGCATAAACGAAGCACGTCGTCGAGTTATAAAGCATTAATGTGCGTATTTGGTCAGAAAAGTGATGAAGCGAATAGAATTTTGGGATCAAATAAACCCTCTTGAATGGACAAGAATTTATAAGGCTTGTGCTCGACAGCCTTCGACAAATGAATGGATTTTTCCACTTAATGTTTATTAGCGTACATTCCGCCTTCTGATTTCTTGCCGGGCAAAGAATTTGAAGTGTCCAAACAAAAATCAAACAATCCCATGTCAGAAATAGCCTGCATTTTATAGCACTTTCGAAATTTTTCAAAGGCCGCCGGTTAGCTGCATGCAAATCAATTTAAAATGTCACATAAAAAGCG
The DNA here is from genome assembly GCA_018903485.1 of Drosophila littoralis. Classification (NCBI taxonomy): domain Eukaryota; kingdom Metazoa; phylum Arthropoda; class Insecta; order Diptera; family Drosophilidae; genus Drosophila; species Drosophila littoralis. Next base: position 5,410,922 of record JAEIGF010000408.1, read on the forward strand.
CAACCTACACAAAAGTCTAAATACCAACACTGCGTATGATTAACATCTCTTTTTACTACCCTTGAAGAATGAGTCAAACATTTGGTGTTCCTGCTTATACAATATTAAGCAGCTCATATAAATATAAAAATACATAATCTAAGAAAAAAAAAACAAACAAAAATAATCTTCGAAAAATTGTTTTTACCGATACATGCATTAAAAATTAATTTCTAAGATTTAAAATTTTACAGAGTTTTCACATTCTGTTGTGATTGATTGACTTCAACATCAAAAAAAGAACTCGAACAAATTTTAAACGCATAAATTTTTTATGTAGATTTTCATGTAGACGGAATAATCTTCAAGAATACACTTTGAAAATTTGTGGTTTATTGAACCCTGTAAATTTTAATGCAAAGCTTCGTATATAGAAATTTAAATGCACATCAACTCGACAATATTGTTGTTGACGAGAATGTGCTTGCATTAAAGCTGTTGCTGTGGCAACTTTACTGCAGCTAATTGCAGTAATTACTTCAACAATACGAAGAAGACCTTTAAGCGGAATTGTAATTAAAAATAAACGTTTACTTACAGAGCTGGGCATTCCAAGAAGCCCTCGTATGCTGGCCTTGTTTAAACAACGTGTAAATTGAGATTGGGGTATTCAAGTATTTGCTGAGAAACTAAAGTCCTTAATTATGAATAAGTTGCAGCAGTCGGCCGCAAGTCAAGTCAACTAAATTCAAAAATAAATAAAGTTTGGTTACAGACATCAGCTCTTGTTGTAAGCGAAAAGGAAATGAAGTCACGTAAATATTTTAATTTGGCATTAAAGTACATGCACAACAAAATTTTCAGTGGCCTGGAGATATCATTGCAAGCATAATTTTGCAAGGACTTCAACGACAAGAAAATGTATCAATTCCGCCGTGTCGTTAACTTATTAATGTGAACGTGTGTGGGTTTTGTTTGCGTAATTGAGCGCTCACCATGTTGACTACCAACAGGGCGTATGCGTGATATTAACGCGTACGTGAGTATGGCCTGCCTGCCTATGTATATGAATGTGCTTGTGTGGGCGTGTCTGTGTGTGACCTGCTCAGTAACGACGTTGATTTGATTAGGCCATATGCCTGCTAATGACAACTGCCCTCAGTAGGCCGTAAACTGCCCAAACAATATCGTTGAAGCCAAGGAAAATGCGTTGTTAGCTTGTTACTTGTATTAAGTGCGTGCTAAGCTGTTGCCGGGTTCGTTCGCTTATATTCAGCAGAAAATATTGCCAACTGTTATTGACTTTTCAATGGCTCAGCCACTCAGCGCAGACATCCGCCATAGATAATAACAACAATCAGTTCATGGTTGAGTGCATCAGAGCACGAGAAGCTTATAAAACTGAAGAATACTTTTGATTACTTTTCAATTTTATTATTATTATTAACCATGTACATTTGCAATGCAAAATGTACGTATTATATGTTTGATTTTATATACATATATATATTTATCCGTTTCTTTCTTTTTTTGCCTTTTGGCCTTTTTAATTTATTTTCTAATCCCCTGGCTATTTACTTTTATAACTTTTATATTTGTATTCATACGCCACGTAGTACATAAACGCTTTCTTCATTAGACGGAGCAGACATCACGCGATGGGTTTTTGCATTCAGTTCGAGCTGTGTTTGACAAATGCGCTGTCATGTCATGTTTTGTGTATATTCTATGGGGGAGCCGTAATGCCAGCTTTGCAGTCAACAGTCAACACGTGCTTGTCACGCTGCGACAGAAATTTATGCGTTGTCATGCCATTGGGAATACCCCAATGATGTCTCTGCCTTCGAAATGGTCATTTTACGTTATAATCAATGAGCCATTAAAAATTCAATGCTCATAAAATTCACAACTAATTAACGCAATGCAAACAAAACTGGCGCCAACAGCAATAAAATCTAAATCTAAATTATTCTCTCAGTAGATCTTCCAGCTACAATTGGTAGGTATTGTACACAGATAAGCAGAAACTTTTCGAGCCATTAAGTGATTCGAAACTTGTGGGCGTGGTTGGGCATAAGACATGAGAACAACGCGTAGGCATCTTATCTTAATTCGATCACTCTTAATTAATTGTGTAATTAAGTTTTATTGCCGGCTGGCTTATCCAACAACTTAATGGCGTCTTTTATGGAATTTTATGAACCCAAATGGCTTTTTAAGCCTTTTTCAAACAACTGTCCAAGTTTTGGGGCCAAAAGGCTAGCAGCATAAAATTCAACAAATTTACATTTCCGCACAAAGGACCATTTTATTATGCCAAATCAAAGTGGCGAGAAATCAAGAGCTAAAAAGTGTCAAGCAGCAAAACTTCAAAGGTCACTAGCCCTGAGCAACCTACAACCAACGCCAGCAACTGTGTGGTGTGTGTGTTCGTCTGAGTGTATGAACGTGTGTGTGCGTGTATGTGCATTAGCATGTTGTGCGCAGTCAGGCGTAAGTGTAAATGAACACACACTCACAAACGAGCTGCGCGGCAATGGTAAACAATTTGAATTTTCCAACAGACGAGCAAAGGAAGCATTAAAAAAAAACAAGCAGTTAGCTGCATATTGATTAAAGTAACCCAATCTAAAGCACGTTACAAAAAGTTCATCGTCCATTTTTGCTAAGAAATTATAACAGAAGTAAGAAACTAAATGCAGAGAAAATACAATTTCGAAAGGTTTAACAAACTGCACTGCAGTTCAAGGACCCTCTCTCTGTTGAAATCCCTGGCAAAATATGCTAATATTCAACTAGACGACAACAACTGTGCAGGGATAATCGTGTGCACCATCGAGCATTTGCAGATATCCACTTAAGCTAGCCATTCGTCAGAGCCATTATTTTCCAATTTGAATTGCAGCTGGCTTATTGAAGCTGCCCAAGAACCAAACATTTGCATTTGAAAAACATTTGAAAAAAAAAAAAAACACACACGGTATTACATTTCGTTTATACCAACATTTGGGCTGCTGCTGCTGCCAGGTTGCTGATATGTGGCTTTTGGCCAGCTTAAGCAGCTCGTTAAAAACAAAAGCTACGTTCGCTTTGTGGTCATTAATGAACCCTGAAGCCCGGCCAACTTGTGACGTGTGCCTTTAATCAGAGAAAGGTTGCCCGATTGGAGAGTTCTCGACTGCGCAATACTGTATCCATGGCATTTAATCAATCAAAATTTATATTTATAGATAGTTAAGTTGAAGGTTATGATAATAAGATTAATAATCATTAAAAGTATATGATAATGACAATAATAATAATAATACATACTAATAAAGACTCAGTCTAGAGAATGTCTCTCTTAGTTATGTCCTACCAGAAGCATTGTTATTCTACTTTGGTTATGTTAGGATAAAATCAGTTTTGAGCTGAAGCCCGAGACTGGGTCTTTCAGTGTGTCTCCATTAGTCGCCTCATACGACAAGCCGTGACATGCTGTGGCAGTATTCTAAGGCCCGCTAACCACACGGGTGAAGACCTAACAAACAAAATGGGCAAAAAACGAAAAGTTCTTTTTGCCTGTGAAAACAGGGTATATAACAATAGGCTGCTTTTAACAAGGCTTATATCATTAGACACTAAGCTGAATTTATTTCTGATTTTAAAGAGAGCAAAAAACATTAAGCTTAAGACAAAACTCAACAGAAATCATCAAAGCAAGCATTTAGACAGCTCGGAAGCCGTACAAACTGTAACGCCCCCGTTCACAATTCAGTTTAATTCCAGGAAGCTGTCGCAGCCAAGTACGTATAGGATTTTAAACAGCAAAGTCATATCTCAAGGCAACATTTAACTCAAGTCGAAACATAAATCATTTATGTTATTACAGGTCATGATACTTATATATATATATAAATACTTGTATATATATTTGTGTGTACAGATGTCAGAGATATGACTAATTACACTGAAGCAACAGACGAGCAGTTGGGAATGCAAGCCGAAATAAACCCCAAAGATGTTGCAAGCTGTGCTAATTATGCAAATACCAGTTATGTTGTGGTCCACTTAAATAATATGCCCTGTTATTTTCTGTAAATTGCTTACATTTAGTCCGTAATTAGTTGCATATATTTCAGAGATTGCTGGACTACGATTTGCATATTTATTAGATTTGTGCCGGTACAAGTTAAAAGGCGAAATGCTACCACAGTCGAGTTGAAAGTTAAATTGGACCAGCAAAGCAATTAAAAAAAAAAGTAATATCGTGCAGCCACGAGTCATATTCATTTGACACTCACATTCATTCATTTGCCTAGGCTGTTAATTTGAAGACTGCAATGAAAAACTCATTAGCAAGCGGCGCTTAATTCTTCACGCCCAGCTGTTGTGAGACCTTTGAGCGTGAGCCTTTGGTTGGCGCTTCCTTTGACTAATTAGTGTGTCGAATTTTCCGCTGCGTCACGTATGAATAATGTCTGGTCAACTGATGCCCGACAGACGTTACTGAAATATGATTCTTAGCGGCAGCTGTTTTCCTACTGACAGCTGTTCAATATTGCCTTAGGTTCAGTTCATTAGAGGCTGACCCACACACAATTCTCCAAAGTCCCAACTTAAGCTCAGAATTGAAAAACTACAAACTTCCCTTTAAACTGTTAAACATTGCCCAAAAGAACAACAGATCGGTTTTTGGACTCATAACAATGGCAAATTGGGAATTCCCGGAATTTGACTTCACACACAAACACATTTTAGGAATTTCGTAACAAGTTATTCAAGTTCAAGTTTTACATAAGAAAACATAAAATCGCTCATAAATTTTGAGCAGCTGAAAATTATGATTAATAAAGTGCAAATGTTCAAGAAGAAGAAGAGCAGCAGACGAAGCAGTCAGACAATAAAAACCAACAACAAAACAACTCTTTTCATTTGAACTTTGCTTTGTTATGTCCAAACTTTGCCTTTTGCCCTTCAATTAATATTGTGAAGTTTATTTGGTAGAAACTTGTTTGCATTCTCAAACCTTTTGCAGGGACAACAGGAAATCCATTAAACTGCAAAAGTTTGGCTTAATTCACTTACTTGGCAAATTTTTTATGACTAAAACGAGCCCTCATCCATGCGAATTCTTTAACTTTTCTACTGACTATATATTTTTTACGACGACTTTCCGTTGTTTCGACAATCTGCCAACCCCGCTGTGAAACGCTAACTGCCTCATCAAAATTTCATTTGCTGCCTCCGACGCTCGAGCAAACATCAGCACAAGCAAACATTGTAAATTATATTGAAATTTGTTAAAGTGTTTAGCTTTACGGCATGTTAGCTGCTACGTTTTAAAGCCTCGACTGAACCGGCCATGCAATAAACGTTTTGTGTACAAAAACTGTTGCATACTTATCGGCAACGGCGCCCTTTTACGGCCCGTTGGGACCCGTGCTTGTGAACAAGCGCATTAAAGCTGAAATTGCGGTGTATGCAAATTGTGCTGCATGCTCGAGGGTGTGTTTAAAATAATAGCATTCGAAAATATCCCACTAAATCCTTGTTGCCTGACTTCCTGCTTGGCTTTTTCAGTTATGCGTAATATGTGTTTAATCTGGCCACTTTACACTTGACTTGATTTAAATTGCTATCATTAAAATCGATTCCTTAGTTAACCACAGCCTTGCAAATACACGCATCCATCCTCCAGCCACTAAATGGCTGTGTCAATTTATTTTCTCCAAAACTTGCGCCTCCTTCCTGTTACATAAATCCGATCTCCTCCTTTTGTGGCTCGGTCTGAACTGAATTCGGTTCAACAATTCCGTAACTATTCGCACAATGCGTTCCGTATGTTTTTATGGAACATCCAACAGGAACAGCCACGTTGGAAAATTGAACAACGCCAGGCATTTGCATGTTTGCTCGTACTGAGAATTTGTAGTTGCGTGCATGAGATTTGTGGAAATGTCGCGAAAATTTGTAAAGCCACAGGAACTAAAAGGGAAATCCTAACGGTCATAAATGCGTAAAAAGGGGGTTGAGGATTAGGGTTAGCCTAGTGTTACACTTTAGGACTAAGTACAGGGTATCTATGTAGCAACACAAACAAATTCAAGCAGACCACAACTATGCAAAAAACTCTACAAATTTTTCCAGGTGAAAAAAACTATTTGAATAATTGTTACAGAATTTCGTTAAAAAAAACAATGCACAGGAACTCACACTATGAGACTTAATTGTTATTACAGTGTGTGTGTATGTGTGGCTTGTAGAAATTACAGCTGTGAGAACTACGAAGAAAGTCCTTAAAATCATAAATCTGCAGAAAACTAAACAGCTATACAAACAAGGGCAGCAGCAGTATAAATTTATTCTGTGGTGAACAGTGTATTGAAATTTATAGGGTATCAATCTGCAAGTACTTCAAGCAGAGCGCTCCTTGGTGCCGCTATGCAAAGTATTTGAATAAATATTTCAGAGCGGCGTATAAATGTTAAATCAATGCACATGTTGTGAGTTAACTGTAACTCAAATGTATATGAGTATGTGTGTGCTTGTGTGAGTGTCTGTGTGTGAGGGTGAGGTGCGCGTGGGGGTCGGCGCTCTGGCCGAGCATTTACATAAGTTGCAGTGCCAGCGCCCAAGCGGATTAAAATACAGTTCTTAAGCTTTGGCCCGAGGGGCCATCGTATAGTTTGGGGCTATGCGAGGGTCGCATAATTGTTTGCCATATTTCCATACTCGCGCGGGGTGAATTAATTAAATTTAATTAATCAGAAAGTGAAATATGGCAGCTGGCAGCAGCACATGTTAAGATTTAAGTTGTGATAATTGTAAGCCCTATTTTAAAAAATAATTAAATTGGGCCAGTTCGCTGTCCAACCTCCCGTCCACGCATCAGGTGTTATAGTATAGAAAAATGCTACTAACTGGTATGCAATTGGCCCACATGACTCAGGCTGCTGACCATTTCAGTAGCTATTAAAGCGTTGGCCATGCTTTTATTTTGCTGGCGACCTTCGTTAAACAACAAAAGAAAAGTTATAGTGGGCGTGGACGCTGCCATCAGATATGAAAATTGTAATTTTCCGTGCCAATGCGATGTGTGAATACTTGGTAATAAATGTATACGTATGTGAACGCATATACTTATCTTTAAGCGTATAAGTGTGTGCTACGAATGAATATTAATACAAACACGCACACACACACAACTGCCATTTTGTGTATGAATAAAAGTTGCCCATTGTTTGGTTAAAAGGCATTTTGGTTCCGGCTCCTGGAATGTCCAGCAATGTTAGCAATTAGTATGAGTTTTTGTTATTGTTGCTTAACTATATATGAGTGTGTGTGTGTGTGTGTGTTTATGTAGCTGTGTTTGGGTGTTTGTGCATGCGTTTATGTGGCTTGTGGCATTAACTTTGATTAATCCTTTATTAAGCAGTCGCACACTCCACAGCCTAAGGCCATAACTACAGTCGTGTCCGGAATATTAGGCGCACATACCATAAACCAACCAAAGCACTTATATATGCAGCTTTATACAATGATTTACCCATTAACTAGTTGCGCACACAAGAGAAGAAGTTGATGATAAATAAGTGAGCAAGAAACAGACGCACAAGATCTACTTTAGGTTACCCTGTAAGCACTAAATTGTATGGTATATATATAAAGTATTAGCAATTCGCATGCATGTAAAATATATAAAGCGATTCTTCAGAAAAGCAGTAAACTATAGTTCATTCTTATGAGTAATATAAACTTTGTAGACAAATATGCTGAGTATTCACAAAATAGGCCGACGAATCCTTCAGTCGCTCAATTTGTCAAACACAGGCCGCATAGCATAAAAATCACTTATAATGCACACGAATACGCACAAGCTTGATACACACATATATAATGTCTGTATGTATGACGGAAATGTGGGAGCTATTACTGTGTTAATTGTGCAATTAATTTCTAGGAGAGGAGCAAGAACGGGCACCGCTATAAGCATCTGTGATACTTGATGTGCCAGTTATTGTTGTTGTTATTCTCAGCGTTTAATCATCTTCTATAGCATGCTTTTAGGACGCAATGAATGGGCTGTTTTCAATGTTGGCTCCTCTTATTAGGGAAATTAGCGTTGCGCACGCTCTTAACGATGTTTACTAATTAAAGTATTTGCCCCAAAAAAGGGTAGCATAGGGTTGTTTTTGTTGCCAGCCCCTTTGACCGTCGAACATTAAAACAAATCGCCCGACAACTGGGCGCTCGCATTGACTGGTTGTTTTTTTTTTTTTGTTTTTTTTTTTTTTTATTTTTTATTTTTAATTTAATTAAATTGCAAGTACCGAGAACAGAGCCAAGTGAGGCAAATTTCAAAGGCTAACAGCCCGCACATTTGTGACAAAGCAAACAGAGCATTAAAAATGTCAAGAGGGGACAAACAAGAATTTGTTCAGAGTCTGCGCCAATCATGCCCATCAATTTCAGACCAATCGAGTGGGCGATGGCCCAAAAGGAAAAATCCAACAAAGCAAGAGTCCTTTGCAGTACTCATTTCAAAAAGAACACTTCTCGGAAACGTCCATGTAGAGATGAATGCTTGTGCGGACGGATAACACGGCTCTTTCATGGAAGTGTTAAAGTGTATTCCGAATTCGAGTTTTTGCTCTATGTACTGTACCGAGCCTCTTTAATGACCTGCCATGATGAATGATGCTCGACGTTTCGCTGTCAATCTCGGACGTTTCGCAGGTTGTTTTCTAATTATTTTTTTGTTCCTACAATTTCTCAAGTGATTTCCCTCAGATGTTAAGCCCAAAAGACTTGAGACAAGCATTTAGGTTTAAAATTGTTTTATTGTCCTTGTATCAAATGTTTGCTTTTATTTTCTCCTATCTGTATCCTTCTCACCATTGATCCCCTGTTACGTTATTGTTCATTGAATTGCTGTCAATTTAAAAATAATATTTACACACAATTTCCTAACATCTTCTCGATTCTAAGCGATTTGCCACATCCACACACGTTTGCAATAAACCCACAGCAAATAATACAGGAGCTGCATATAGAAAAGCTCACAATTTTCTATGGCCTGCTCTGTCTGTGTGCTTCTGGAGCGGGGGGCGAGTGCGGGGGCAGTGGCAGCTGCGTGTTTGCGACATGAGCTCATGTCGAGCATTTCCCGAGTGAAATTTTTGCTGCTGTCGACTTATTTATGCATAATCACTTGCGGTAATACCCTATCGACGAGTACGCCGAACTAATTAATAAGTTTGCGGTTTGTAAAGTAGAAAAACTGAAGGTAAAAGAAAGTTGGCAATTTTGTGGCATGCGTGGAAAAAACTTTGCACGTACGTTGTGGTAAAAGCAGCTTAAAAGGCATATGTAATAACTAAGAAAGAAATAATGTATATTTTTAATATAAGATATAAAAGTAGAAGTAAGTAGAACATAATGTGTTATATCTTGTCAGACAAATTCTAAGCCTGTGTTAGAGATATAAATTATATATCTATTGCAAAGAGTAGCTCAGTCTCGTTGCAAGATTTCCTGCACCTTCTATTGGGCTTTCAATAATGTATGCGATTTGCTGGCAACTGCTGCGCATTTTCAACAAATTCACATATTTTATTTGATTTGGAAAAGCAGCTAAAATTTTTTTTATTTTATTTTCTTTTTTGGTAACATTCGCTGGCAATATTTTGCCGCAACGAAAGATTTTTAAAATTTTATGAGGGCCGCATATTTTAAATTTGAAGCATCTGAATTTTCTATGAACGCCAGACACTCTGCATATTTGACAAATTCCCAAGCCAGTTGACGGAGCCGACTTCCTGGCAGCCTAATACAGTCAGTGGCAAAAGTTGGTGCACTCTAATGTGTCGCTGTCACCAACGTCGTCATAAATGTAGCCTGTGCTAACTACCTGGCTACATCGTTGTCAGACTCAAAATGTCACTGCACCGGCAGACAGCTGCCATCAGCCACCACCCACAGCTTAGCGTCGAGAAGACTGCAGCAAATAAAACGTCTCGCATGCACAAAATGTCCGAGCTGTCCGAGTTGCATGCATGCCTGCCAAAACTGACCAAACCCAAGTCCGGAAAATATTTGGAATTCATTTTTGTTTACCTTTTTATTAACACTAAACGCTTTAAAGCGTGATGCCACATAAAGTAATTTCACTCTAACAAATAGTGTTTTGTTAAATAGAATGACAGCCATCTAAAATAATTTGGAAGTTGTCAGCATACCCTTTAAGTAAAATAAATGAGATTAAAGGGCTTCATGCTGTTCCGAGAGAAGACATTTGTATCCATAGTTGCAGACTCCTTGCTTATGCTAAGATCAAAACTACATGCAGGGTATATGCTCTAAAGAAATGCTCGACTACATGGAACTCATAATATGCATACCTATTATTTATCAGTAATATCTGAATATCTTTTCAACTATCTATCCATTGAAAATAAACAAGTTTTTAACAATTCTTTTATGGGTTCCCTAGACATGGCATGTTGATTAGTTAAATATAAAAACAATTAAATACCTCGCTTTATTATACCTGTAAAAAACAAAATTAGAAACTTGGTAATGAAAAATGATATAAGTTAATGTGCATATTTATTTAGTTATGTGTACGAGATATCTTTTAGTCTACCATACCCACTTATACTCCCTCTCTTGTACTCGATGGGTTGCTGTGCTGTCATTTACTAACCTGTTAAATCTATCCATTAAAACGGCAGCTGACAATGGCGACAGATGCTGTTGCTGTGGTGTCTGTTGGGCCTTTGACTGGCAGCAGAGCAGCCCGGCTGCCAGCTACATTTATATGTAAATACAGGTTAGTAACAGCAGCCGGAACTGCTGTCTGAATATTTTGTTGAGGCAAATACAGAAGTGTGCTAAAAGTGACTGACAGGCGTTTGGCGGCACAGTGGGGCAAGGGTGCCAAAAATGGCCACAAAATACAATTTAAAATTAGAATTTTGCACACACACACAACCAAAAAACAATTTAAAGATGCAAATTTATTTGTAAGCAAAGTGTCTGCCCATTTGCTGTTAATGTATTTATTTGGCCTCGCAGGAAAATTGTTCACGCCACGCGTGGACAGCCTCCGCTAGGAAATGGCCAAAAGTGCGGCACGTGTAGCCGTTGCTTTAACCAAATGCCAAACAATTTTGCCATAATTCTATAGAATTATATTTACATGCACATGAGCTTCTACTGCGAATTACTTGAACGCAATGCTGGCCGGCGCTGTCTCAATGGATTTCGCTGGCAGCTTTTGATTGCTGGCTTTGTGATATAGCCGCAACGCATATCCATCAGCTGTTACCTGGTGGTGTGTGTGTGTGTGAGTGTGTGCGAGTGTGTGTAAGTGGAACAGAGGCAACAGCTTGACACAACTGGGTCGCCGTTTTGCTTCGCTCGCTTGTTTACAAAACTGGTTCAAGGAGACAAGCAACAGCAGCTGCAACACAAAAATGTCGTACTACAAAATTGCGGCAACAATTTTGTTAAGCACACGCGCACACACCCACCCACTCACACACACACACATACACACATACAGGGAGCATGCTTGACATGCCTTGGAATATTTTTTACACACGGTGACAACATTTAGCGTTAAACTATTCATTAATGAGCCCCGGAAAATTGCAAAAAATCAAGGAAAGAAATGGCTAAAACAACTCACAAGAGTTCATTTACTGTTGCTCCATTTTTTTTTTTGTGCTTCTCATTTTTTCTTTGGCTGTTTTCTTTTGCAATAGGTTTTTTACCTTGTGGCTGGACACCTTGGGCGAATCGGCAATAGTGGGCGTAACAAATTGAACGACTTTTTGTGCCATTGTTTGCTGCTCACAATTCTTGAGCCGGGGATCACGCCCACCGCAAAAACTGGGCCACAGCGCATCCAAAATGGCAACAAGCACGCAACGTGGCGGGCGCATAGTTTTTCTTGCTGTTGTTTTTTTTTTTTGTGCTTAGAGCACCTGTGCAAAGCTGTTTACATTTTTTATGACGTTTTTGTGCCACATTGCGTGCTGCAGTTTGACGAAATACTATTGATATGCAATTAGGCTTTCAATTTATGTTCGGCTTTAAGTTTTTAACAGTCTGCAGCCTGGTTTGTGGGTCAACTGCGCCTGAAAGTAGGCAACCGATTTGTAGGTTCTTAAATTAAAGTAACTTTTCTGCACTTCTGAATGCTTTAAGCATGTCTGCTATGGAGATCAGCAAGAAAGGAAAATCCAGTCAGCTTAGCAACAAGCATACCCGTGCTCGGCAGCTGTTTCTTTGCCTGCGCCTTCAATCAATCAATTATTGGACACGTGCGCTTTGCATTTGCTGAGCATATGCCTGAGTCGAATAAATATTTCACTTAAGCTCAGGCCAAATGCAAATGGTGAACCACAATAAAAGAAAGCAAACAAACCACAAAAGTGCCTTCACATAAATGTATGCCGACTCATACTTGCATCGATACATCTATTGTATGTAACGGTGTGTTTGTATGTGTGCTGCTCAGCCGCCAACAAGGCCTGAATTATTTAGGCTCAAAATGCGTATACGCAGCATTGCCCGAAAGCAGAGATTTCAAGGTTACAATTTGACTTTTTACCAGGCTTTGCTTTTAGCTATTGTGTCAATTCCCTGTATAAGTATCGCGTTGACAACAGTTTGTTTAATTTAACTAATGTATTTTGCCCTCTGCACCACTTCAAAAGGAAACCGTTCTAATCATTTTACTGGAACACTTTACCCGTGCCATATCATTTCCATAAAAGTCGACCTTTTTAATTACTTAAACGCTTAAAAGTTTAACGAGTTGTTCTTCATTGAAAAGTGTTTTATCACCTTTTGAATTCTCTTGCTGGCAGTAATTAAGACATTTATCGGCATTGTTGACAAATGAAAGTAATTAAATAGTTTAGTTGACTGTTTAAATTCTTAACTAGGCAGCTTCCAATATATTGACGAACTTGCAAGACTTCAAAAAAGACGTTGAAGTCATGCTATCAAGTAAAACTTGCTTCCTGGTAATCATTTATCAAATACGCCAAACATCCGTACGCATATCTCAAGGCAACCACATTTTATGACATTTTCTGCAAGCATTCAATCGAATAATAATCAATCCGTCGAATCGACGCATTCTGAATTGCATGCCACACAGGCTGCTGCACAAGGACTCTGGTGCAGGAACTAAGCTGTCAAAATGTTTGGCACAAAAATAGCATAAAATACAGAAAATTCTCAGCTATGAATGCCAATAAACAGTTTTTGACGCCACTACAAAAATTGAATAAAAATAAAAAGATTGTTCTAGTCGGGAGTACCCGAATTGGGGATATACTGAAGACACAAAAAATTGTAAGATACTTGATCTGTATATATTATTCTCTTCTCTAACATCGAAGAGATTTGCTCAAGAAACAGGTTTGCGATATCGATATTTATCGAATTCTTCGAAACGGGGCAAGTTATTGATTATCGCGTGGATTGGGAGGACCTACGTTCAAATTCTTAAGTTTCTAGCTCTTATAGGTTCTGAGATCGACGAAATCATAAATACGGTCAAACGAACAGACCGAACGGTCGGACCGACTGACGGATATGTCTAGATCGACTCGACTTTTGATGCTAATGATTATAAATATATTTCATGTTGTCAGAGAGGCTTTCTTCTGCCTATTACATACTTTGCACATGACCATAATTCCCTTTCACCTATTTTTAGTGGGTGCAGGGTATAAAAAGGAGCAAAGCAGGATTGGAAAATTTGATTGTTTTCAAGGGCAGCAAAAAAATATAGCAACTTTTTAATATTTAATATTTGCCCTTGCAGCTCACTTGCTATAAGGGCTCATCCTTGACATTAGAATACTCTATCTTTGTCAAAAGACCGCACATGGTTTGACTTTCTATGCGTCTAAATTTTTTTAGAGAATGATTTTTTCTTAAAGTTTGCATTTTCACATCCTTTGATAGTATATTTGAATGTTTTTAATTTCGAACTGCAGCCCTTTGATAATAATTGTATTCATAATAGTATCTATTAAGGATGTCCAGTAAAACCTTTTTTCCAGCGAATGTAATCTGGAGCGACACGTGCCTCCAGCGTTTTAGGCGAATCATTTCGACCAAATCACAATGTCAGCTGCTGCCATTTACTTATTCTGGGTAGGCATGCGATTTAACTTTCCATAGCCACGGCACTGTCTCAATTTACAGCTCCCAGCTGGCTAAGGTTTTGCTGCGAAGTTTACTAAAAACATAACAAAATAATGAATCATTGATGAGACGACAGAAATTTGTGCGCTTCGCCAAGGATCAATCAAAACTTGGCCATGGAATTCAGTGGGGTATTTTCTCACATAGGACTGCAAAATTGGGGGCCCTGCTAATTAGGCGCCAATTTTTATTGGTAGTTGTGGAAGCCAATTTGCATTTTAACACTTGCTGCTGCTCCTCTTGGCAATTATGTTAATTTTTTTTGGCCAGCTGGCGCACATTTTACGAATTACCAAACAACCAAAAATTCAGAGCCAAGGACTCGCTGGTTGGTGGCGTGGGGCCGTCCCCCTGGTTGTGGCCTTCGTGTGCTTAATTCAGCAAAATTTGCTAAAATTGCATTTTAAATTCGCCGCCAGCAGCTGGCAGATTGGTTTGGCTGCCGGCCATCAAGAAATTAACACACACTCTGCAATATTCAAATTAAAATTTTACGTTAACTGCAACAATGTAAAGTTTCCAGAGTTTTCTTATGAATTTCCGACCTAAACAAAGAATCAAACTCAATCTATTGTCAGTTTTCAAGAAAACATATTGTAGTTCTCGAAAGACTTAAAAATATACTCATAAAATCACATATACATATAGTTTAGAAAGCCATTCGAAAAGTGCACCTCACTTTGTTTAAAAGTTTGTCAGCATGAAACTTGTTGGTCAGTGTTTAATATTAATTAAAATTCGAATGAGACACACACATACGCAAATATGCCCGACGTTGTACATATGCAAATGCCCAACAACAATAAAATTTGGTTAGGCATTCGAAAGTCATATTCCAAAAGCCAGACTAAACAGTTGTTGGCAGTTAGTTCAGCCTGCAGAATATGACCCAAATACTTGCAGTTCTTTGAACGTGACCATAACCAGGCCACAGGCAACGCAATGAACAAAGTGAGACCAAATGAAAGTGTCTGTGTATGTGTGTGCATGTAATTGCAATCCTTGCGGTTCCTGCCAGTGCCGTCAGCATCCTTTGCATGTGTTGAAGCATTTTGATTAGTTTTTCGCATATATCCGGGCAACGCCTTTTGACCCTCTATTGCTCCTTTCATTTTTATCGTGTGAAAGTTTATTGACACTCTGGTAAACACTTGAGAGCGACAGAGAGAGAGAGAGAGAGAGAGAGATTGTGTGTATGTGTGTGTGTGAAAAACTTGTTCTTCAAAAAAACTGGAAATTGGGTTTGCTCGCATTCATCGCATGAACCACAAAAAAGCATAATATTTATCGAGAAGTGCATATCATCTTGTCATTCATGCATTTTCAGTGGCATTTAGATCGCAAGTTTAGCTGAACAGAGAGTTTTCGACATCTAACAGAGAAAAAGAGAAAGAGAGTGAGTGAAAGAGATAAAAAAAAACGAGAGTGAATGGTCGCTAAATACCGACTGCACAGCAAACATTTACTACTAATTTCCAAAAATATCCACAAAAGTTTAAAGTTCGCATAAGTCCTTTTGACTAAAATACCGAGAAATAACTAATTTGTCAACTGTTCGTTTGAATAGAATTGTTTTGGATGAAAATAGAATGTAAGCCAACGTTAGCATATAAATTTGATTAATGTATACGTTTAGTATATACTATATATATATGAGGTGGCTGCCAAATTAGCTCTTAATTTAAACCTGTAAAAGCATGTGCTAATTAAACTGCTGCGGAGAAAAATAAAGGGTGCCAATTAGCCGCAATTATAGCAAAAATGAGCGTCCCCCTTCCTCAAAGCTGTCTGCGTTTTACCAATCGATGAGCGCCAAATAACAAATTTATGTTAAACATCTGCTAAATCTCGTGCTTTGTAATCGTTTTGGCCTTTTGCTTGCCAATTTGAGGCAATTATTTTGCTTACTGGATGGGGTCAAAAGAAAAAAAAGCACCTTTAGGCAGCTGCGTGCAGTCAGAAAGCCTTCGCGTTTTGATTAAAAAGGGGTCCGCTGAAATAGTTAAACTGAAGCCATATATCATATCTAATAGCAACAATTACTAATAAAAAAGATGTCATTAGCAGCTACGAATTGGGTCATCAGTTGTTTGTTGTTGTTTACTTTGGCTGGCTTTGTGAGGGTTGGTTTTTGTGGTAGCTGTCTCTTTGCACGCAGTTGAAAAATGGAAAGTCGCTCGTTGATTACAGCCACAATTAATCAACGTTCTCTGCTAAGCCACGTTTTCACTTATTTTACTATTTTATGCTAATAGTGAAAAATGAACTTAACTTTTGCCTTAATACTTTCAATAAGTCGGTTTTTTTTAAAAAGCCAACAAGCGTGAGCTTTATTCCCTGAAAAATTCTACTACGTGTAATTACATGAAGTTAAAATTGATTTTTTTTTTTTTGCAGTAGAATAGATAATGGATAATAATATTAAAGAAAAACGAGATATTAATCTAGCTAACACGGTAAACTACACTCCATTATAGATATTACTTACTTGCATACAGCTCTTCCGACTAGCTACGAATATTGCATTTAAATAAATCACACATTATGCTAGAGTTACATTAAATTATTACTATATTTTTTATTTAAAAATGTAGTTTAATAATTATTTGTTATATAAAGATACTTAGCATAAGATGCTTACTGACAACCAAGGCTCACCAATTTTGAGGATAACTCAAAGGCATTTCGATTGGCTCATCCTTAGCCCAAGCTGAACTATAGTTTAATGTTTGTATTACATACGCTTTGCACTTAGAAACTAATAAACTATGTCAAGTATCACTTAGAGAAACTTATGCACCACCAAATTGTTAAAAAGACACCAGAGCCGAACTTTGACGGAGCGGTGCACACGCGAGGGGCTCGATTCGTGCATGCAACGCTGGCCAAAATTGGCAATGGGTATTTCACAAGTTGTGATCGGTCTTACCAGCTAGATAATATTCAAATACACGTGTAAAGAGTGCGGTTGATGTTGCTGTTGTTTTCGTTGCTTGCCTTTATTCACAACCACAGCGCATCGATGGCTTCGTCCATGTCATCGGTTGCGGAGCGAGCTAGTCGCTGCGGTTGCGACTTCCTCATTACGGCCTGCTGTTCGCTGACAACCACCGCCTTTGCCTCCTTCTCGTTACCGCTGAGCAGCACCATCAGCAGCACGCTGCCGCGTCTGCTGCGTGACTCCCGCGGCAGTTGCTCCTGCTCCTGCTGCTGGTGCTGCGGCTGCGGCTGCTTGTTTCGCAACTTGCGCAGCCAGTCACTGGCAGGCCAGATGCATTTGCCGCCCACGCTGCAACGTCGTCGATGGCCCTCCCTTGCTGTGCGTTCCCCCCCTGCTAGCCGTCTGCTACTGCTGCTGCTGTTGTGTAGTTTACTGTTTCTGACAGTGTCGTTTGGCTGCAGCATTTCAACTACGCAGATGTCATCAGTAGCGCCAATTTTGTTGGCGCATCCATCAGCATCAGGCGCTGTTTCAGTCATTGCCGCTGCAGCTACACCGGTTGTCGCCGTTGTGGTTGTTGTTGTTATTGTTGTTGACACTGCCCTGCTGCACTCCTGCTACACATTTGTCACTTGCGTCGTCAGACCCAGATCAATGGCCATGCTCTTGCTAACAGCATCCGTATGCACCAGACGCTGTCTGCCATAGCCATCGAGGCGACCGCCGGCACTATCTCTGGCATCGCCGTCATGCTGCGACAACGGAAGCCATTTGTCGAGCCAGCGCGGTCGGAAAAGCAGCGTGAACGTGCTGCGGAACTGTCGACTCATCGAGCAGTAGAGTATGAAATTGATGCTCGAATTAATAAGTGCCAAGATGTCCATTAGGTCACCTTAAATGAGACATTAAAATTGAAATGCAATGAGCGCCAGTGCAACTAATGGCTCCACGCTGCCAAGGCAATGCTGCCATTACCAGAGTTAAATAACAATGAAAACCTTAATGTTATTCTACAAAGAATAAAAGTTACTCAATTACGCATGTGACTGTGTTTTTCTGGTTGTTTTATGCTAACAGTGCGTATGATTGATGTGAATCTCAAATTGTGTTGCATGTTGTATATGGAAAAACATATAAATATTATTGTCTAGTATTTTGCATTTTTTGTCGATTAATATTATAGAGAGTTTTATGTGCCGTTGATTAATGTTTTGAAATCGATTCAAATTAGTACATAAATAATTGAAGGCCAACAGTGCGTATAATTGATGAGAATATCACTGTTAACAAATCGGTTTATCAATATATCGATAATATGTATAAAAAGTCGGATGTTAAAACAAAAACTAATAGCATGCAATTTGTACCAGTAATAGACTGAAGCTAGTTTCTGCTTTATACTCACTCAGCTTTAGGTAGCACTGCATGAGGAACGCATCGCCGAGCAGCGCATTCAGCAAACCCATAATACCCTGTGGAAATTCTGTGATGAGGAACAGCAGCAGCACCGCCAGCAGCATTCGCGTGGTGCGATCCGTTTGCTTCTCCTTCTCCAACAGCTTGCAGCTCTTGGGCTGGCTGGGTGTTACCACTTTGCCATTGACAATTGGCTGCATATCGTTGGCCGCATGGCAGGCGAGTATCTTGCGTCGCTTTTTCGCCTCCAGCAGGGCGCCAATCAGCCGCACCGAGAGCACAGTCAGGGCAAAGCAGGGTATCAGCTTGATCAGCACGCTGTAGATGAGAAATGTGGCATTGCGAAGGGGCCGGTCGTGAAGCGCCAGCTCGCTGTGGTATAATTTATAAACCGTCACATTGCGCTCTCCCGCGTCGGATAGGACTGTGGTTGCTGTTGTTGTTATTGTTGTAGGTAGATCTGTGAATGGACCTGCTGTGGTGTTGCTGCTGCCCGGAGCCAGCGGCCAGGCCATGTCCGGCGTGGTGCTGGACAACACCTGCATCGTGATGTGCTCCTCGTTATTGTAGTCCAAAATATATTGACTTAAGGGCACCGACTTAATCGTCTTGCCATCGGCATCCAGTGTCTCCAGAAACTTGGCTATGGCACTGACTAGGTAAAGCCACGGCGACACCACCAGCACACAAACCACATAAGCTGTGGCAATGGTTATCGTTGTGGTCCGCATACCGCACCAGATGCGATTGCGCTGCGGGTAGCTGACGGCTATGTAGCGCCAGACGGCCAGCGTAACTGTTAGCCAAATTGAGATGGTGTGGAGAACCTGTGCGAAAATCGAGTGAAACTTGATAAAGCAGGCCCAGCTGTAGCTGAGCTGCTGCTCCCGCGGCAAACGCGCGCTGAGTATGTAATCATGCACCGTATAGGGTATATACTCCAACATGACCGCCAGATCGGCCACCGCCAGGCCTGTGAGTATCGCATTTGTGGGTGAACGCATCTCCCGACGTGTCAGCACAATGATATTCAGAGTGTTGGCCAGCGTACCCAAAATACAGACGATGAGCGAAAAGTAGCCATGAATATATTTATAGCTGTCGAGAAATTGAAAGAATTTGCAATAGTTAATGTACCAAAAAATTTAATCAAAACTAAAAGGTATGAAATTAGTCGAACTGCGTGTACATTAGGTAATTAAAATGCATAATTACTTATATCCATATTGCGGGGGCCTGTGCCTAATAATCAAATAATTATTAAGCATACGCACCGTATAACCAGCCCATAACAATATTTAATAGCAATTACGCAGGTGATTTCCTTATGTAAACCTCAGTCATCACATGGGCAAGCAAATTATTATGTAAATTGCATTCAAAAGACACAAAAAAAGTAATTAATATGCTGACACAGTTCACATGCCGCTAGCCGCATGCCGCATGCCGCATGGCAAACGCCCATCGACACCGTCCAATCAACTTACTTTGTGTGAAAATCATCGACGCTGGCGCCGCAATAATGCGGCTGCGACATGTTCGTGACCATGTTGTCAATTTTGGTCGGCTGATCGTCCGGCTGGTGGCTGTTCGCTTGATTACGCCCGTGGTCTGGCTGGCCAGAAGCCGCCTCCGCTCCTGTTACAACTGCTCCTGGCGCTCAAGCTCTTCGTTGTGTGGTTTTGTGGCACTGGCTGCTTTGTTGTGCTTCAGCTGTGCGCTGTCAACATGCCACGACCCGAGCTCTGCCTCCTCATTAATATTACTTTTTGTCTCTCTTCGATTTTCCAATATTTAAATTGGTCGCTTTGTCCAGTTGCTGTAGCTGAAATTAAATAAGCCAAATATTTGTACAACATTCGCGCCCAGCGTTTAGCAATAAATTATGGCCGCGCCTTTCGTGTGGAGAGGCAAAAATAATTGCGTGTTGGCATTATTTTTTTGTTCTTACAGCAACAATTTTCATGTAACATGCAAATGCAAAATGAAATATAACGTGTCTGTATCTCAAGTTGAAGTTCAAGGGAATGAAGAAAATGTAGTGCTAAAATTTCCATGGCTCAGAATAAATGACATTTTCAAGATGATTTAATAAATCGGTGAAATTATAAATGAAAGTCAAATTTTTAGTTGAAAAGAACTTGTGTTAAATAATACTTAACTAAAAGAAGGCGGCCTAGTTAAATGAAGGCAAATCCTTCACACTTTCTGACTAACTTCCTTGATTTCCATATCCTATTAAAAGTGAGCATAATTTCATAGTATACTGGAAGCCCTGAATAACAAAAGCGCATTAAAAGTTAATTTTGAAGCCCAGCTTGTATTAAGTTGTTATAATGGATAAATAATGTACTCGTCCAGGACAGTTTGGGTTAAGTAATTGGGCAAAAGACTGTTTCTGGCGCCTGTAAAAACACTTTAAGCAAGTGGTAGCAGTAGTGGAAGCTGCAAGGGCAATCAATATTACGCATACGCCCTCAGCGCAGATACTCAGAGTTGAATTGACAGAGTTTTTGGGCCAGGAAAAAGGGCAGTAACAAGTCATTTGTCTTCACATTACAAAAGCCAGGCAACGCATGCAGCTGCCTCGAACAAAGCAAACGATTTTGTTATCCATTCTCCAATGTCCATTGCCAGACACACACACGCACACGCACACACGTGCACACTGCGTATACGCAATGGCATTGGAGTGAAACGAAATGTCATTGCATGGCTGCAGTTGGTTGCATGGCACACTTGGCTTTTGCACTTTATCAACCACATTTGGCTTTTGCTGAACTTTACAGCTGCAGCTGCACAATAACTATGACTCCTATCTGACCCAAGTCACTTGCTACATTTAATTCAAACTTTTTGCCTCTGTCGAATAAATGACAAATTTTTCCACATACATGTGGAAAAGCCATACAGCATTTGCAGAAATATTTATAACCTTTTGTTAACAGATTTTGTATTTATCGGCTTTACCACTCACCCGCTGTTCAGCTGCCTGGCAAAATCTCAGTGTGGCCCGCATTAAAACAAAATTGACACAAGAATAGACACATAATCCACTGGCACATCTGCAGCTAATGAGCAGCACACAAGACTGCGTATCAGGCCGGTTTATGCAGCAACAATAACAAGCGGCGACGTGCCCCAACGCAAGTGCAAGCGAATTGGCAACAGCTGCTGGCAGACATTGTAATTAAAATTGGCCCAAGCTGTAGCTCAGGGCTGATTATGTGAGCGCCATTATTTGGGGGCCGCATTAATAATGTGGGCAGTGCTAATGGCCTCAACGGCTTCATTAGATCATTTAAATAGACGTTGCTTAAGCATTAAATGCCAAGTGTTTGCCATGTTTCATCTAAGGCCACGAAGTCTACCACTGTCAGCGGCAGCAACAAGTTGTTCGATGGTTGGGCATTACGTGACTTGACTCAATTTCAGCGCTTTCCGGTCACTCCAAAACTTGACAGTCGCCGCCCTCAGCCAGGAGAAGATGCTAATGTACCCAGCTGCCAAACGCAAGCTCTCAGACGTTAATGTGCGGCATACGGTGCGTATACGTTATTTTTTTATATTTATTTGGAAGCAGCAGACCAAGGCCTGACTGAATGAGTGACTGGTGCGCTCCAGAGCTTGTGTTCCCTGGGTGTGGTTGCCAAGTAATTTAAGCTATTTGTTTATTACTGTTTCGCCCAGCTCCAAGAAGACCTACACAGAATTCAATTAAGTGTGGCCCAGCCACATGCTGTGCTTTAAATTAGATGTTTATTTAGAGTGCATGTTTTCCATTTTCTTCCCATTTTTTTATAGTGGTCGTATATTGAAGGCCCTGCTGTGCTCATTTAGATGCGCCACTTTGCTGGTCAGGAGCACAGCTTCAGTACTTATGAGGTACAAGGACTGCTTGGATGACTGATAGTCCAGCGATTACTGTAATTGGCAGTGCTTCAAGCCTATTGAAACTACTTGAAGACGGTTGAAGCCATTATTCTGACAGCTGTCTTTCAAAGCCGAGTTTACTTGTGCAGCCGCAAATTAATTGAAATCCCTAAAATTCAACAACAATCGCATACTTGAAAACATCAAACGCTTCTGGGCATTAGCTCAATATAATTTTTAAGTGTTAACAGCATTTGGCTTTTGTTTGGCATTCGCCAAAAAGTAATCGAAAATTAAATCCCAAAGATGGCAACAATACTGTTGTAAATTGAAACCAGAAACTTGTGGTGAAAACTTTGAAAGTATGACAATGTAAAAGTGCCAAAACTAACAATACAATCAGTCACAACGTTCCAAACGAAAATGTATGAATTGAAACTACCCTATAACCCCTTCTGGACACATATTCACTCTCAAAATTGCTGAAGCTTTTTGAAGCAGAGGGCGAAGCGGGTAAAAGTCTATATTGCTAAAACTTATTTTTTTTAAACCATTTTCAATGGACACAGGGTATATGTATGCCCAAGCTGAACATGCGGCTGAATGTGATTGAAAGTGGTTGAAAAAAAAATGAGAGTAGAAAGCCAACAAAATAACCGAAACACCAACAAGGCAAAGCAATTAGGCAAAGCACAACTAAAAGCAAACATTTCTATAAAAAAAAATGTGAAAAAAACAAGCAACAATTTTTAATCAGACGCTGCAATTGACAGCGAGCAACAACTAAACAAAAAGTTAATGGAAAATATTGTCAGAAAGCCAAAAAACAAAAATGCTTTAATTCGTAGCCAAGTCACATTTGGTATGTTTTCTTGAATTTTTGGCATGCTGCACTGGGCAGCAGTTGGCAATTTCCGTTTGCTTTAATGTTGATAATTTTGTTTGAGCATTGCGCATACGCAGTGTGGGACTCAGCACCTGTTCAATTATTAACGCTGATTTGCCAGTGTATGCCTTTGGCACATTTACTTTCGCTTGTTGCCTTTGATAATTTCCTTGCGGCTTCTTTTACTTCTGTACTTCCGCTGCTCGCAACAGTTCAGCGGTCGATGCCGGACTTGTGCCAACCTAAGTAGACCCTTGAATGGGAAACATTTATGAGTATTTTTTGGAGTATTGCATTAAACATGTGTGCGCACGGATTGAGACCCAGTGAATCGCACACGCGTGCGTCTCGAACTGTAAAACCGGATTTCTTTCAATCTGAGCACATACAGACATACCTTAACATTGTGGACACATTGTAGTTGTTACTTTGTGTGCCTGAGAATGCGTACTTGCTAGCCGGTCAACTTATGCTAGAGCGAACCCTACTTACAGCATCTGAGTGAGACGCCTTAAGGGTTTCTGTCGCTTTTTGCACAAAACTTTGCTTGCCCAGCCAACTGCTCGTTGGAAGTACGAAAAATCACAGTCAAGGGGCAAGAAATAACAGCACAGCACTAAAATATGACAATGCGTATGAATATTATAATTATGCCAGCCTTCGGCCCTTTAGACAATGATTAAATGCTGAAAAGGGTTTTGCTTAAAAGACAGGCCATTCGCGGGTATATTTTGAATATGCCCTGCAGCTTAATATGCCAAACTCGTGTATACACTGCATAATATTTATTACTCATGCTAAGCCACTTAACGGATTTAAAACTGTGCGGGAACTTGGCTTGGGTTGAGGAGTTGTCAGGCAAATATTTGCTAAGGTAAAGCGGCGTGAAAGCACACACGTGCACACACATGACAGCATTTTATAATTAAGCATTCAGAAAATGTCGGCGAAAGCAATGTCAACATACCAAAAAAAAAAAAAAAAGAGAGAAAAAACAGGCGAATGTGCCAGCGCGTGAGACAGTGGGATAAAAAGTTCGGGTGGTCATAAACAAACAGTCAGATAAAGAGTCGCATGGCGGAAGAGTTGGGGCATATATGGGCGACCGCAACACAGGGGACAAGCTGCACATTTCATTGCCAAAAAACAAAGCCCACTTGACAGTGGCACGGCACAAAGCTGCGTCCTTTGTTGTTGTTGTTGTTGGTTTTTGGTCGCTTAGGTCAAGGTAATACCCATCCACAAACTGAGCGCTACTCGAGTTGCATTTCCAGCAAATAGATTGCATAAATGAGAGGCACAACTCAAACAGCCTTTTGTTTCAATTATCCGGGCGTGTTTTGTTTTGGCTGCAACTTTGGTCATTTGAGCTTAATTAAAATGGAAGCTGACAAAATTGTTGTGCATGCAAATTTATAAATATTTCATTGAATGCAACACAACAATGTCAAGGCAATAGCTGCGGCTTTTGCATGACAGATTACAAACGAAAATTTTTGGAATATGAAATGTTCAACTATTTTTTGGGCCACTTAAGCGCACATACTAAAACCTTCAATCGAAATTAAAGCGCAGCAACAAGTGTCAACTGAATTCAATGGGGACTCACAAAATACATTTGCCTCGCTTGCTTTTTTAATTTGCATTCGCATTGGCCATAATAATATAATCTTATCTGCGGCTTGTTTATTGTTTATGAATTTCTTTATTATGTGCGCCCCTATTTTTTTATTGTACTCTGTTTTTGCTTTTGGCAAATGCCAGTTGATTAACTGCATTCACTTGTTGGTCTATAAAATATCAATAAAACATCAATAAAATTATTGACAGGCTGCTAAGCGTCCCAATAAATACAATTTGTTGCTCCCTTTTGCTATGAACTGGCCACGAAAATGCAAACATTTATGACAGTTTCTTTTTTTTTTTTGCCTCGCATTGAGTTAATAAACACTTTATTAACAAACAACAAACAGCCGCAAAATATGTGCATATTTAGTAATTATGTATATTCATTAAAATGGATTCAGCTGGATAATTTAATTAAATTCCTGTTTGTTCTGTAGAAGAACAAGTTAATAAAAAATGTCAATTAATATGTCAACTGCAATTAGCCGCTCAATTGCAGCTAATTTCGTAAATGCACTTTGAAATTATATTCACATTTAGTTTTCATGCGCTTCAATTGCTCCCTTTAACTTTGTGCATGCCTAGAACCGATTAAATTGAATAAAAAACGAAAAAACAATTTAAAACTTTAACTCATGTTCACCTATATGAAAGTCTGCCAACATATGCTTCCAACAAGCAACACACCTCTCGCCCGCCTACCCGACCTCATTTGCTGTCAAGATATGACAACAAATAAAAATAATATCCGCAGCTGCCTCAACAGTTTCCACAAACAAACGAAATTTGTAGTAGACAAGTAAATAGAAGAATAGAAAAACGAGAAAGTACAGATATCTTCGGCACGCCGAAGATTCAATACTCTTTTCATTTCCTTTTTGCAGATATGTGAGAATGCTGAGTTTCTTCAAAATATCTTTAAAGACACCGATCTTACCATTTATATGATTTCCGATGGCACTAATAGATCCCGAGTTTGGTCAATTTATCTTAATATAAAAAAAGGTTTCAATGTCAGAACCAACTTTTCGGCCGATCGTTCCTATGGCAGCTATATGATACAGTGGTCCGATCCAGGTGTCAAAAATATCTTCTTCTATGCGTTACACATTTCAAGAGCAAGCTATAAGACCCTCTATAAGGGTATAATAAGAAGGGAAAGCAAAAAGAAAAGAAAAGCTGTCAGAGCTCGAAATTCAAGTGACTTGCTCAGACTTAACCCAAAGCTTTATAGATATTATTTTTTAATTTATCATCAGTACCTGTTGGCAGTTATTCAACTTGCCTTTTTCGTGCTTTATGGCAGCTTTTTATTCTTTTTATTTTTTATTAAAGCAGCATCAATTTTGCGGACCATTCGTCAGCTACAACGTTTAGTTGTGGCCAAAAGAAAATGTCGTAAGCTGAATTTGCCAGACGACAAGTAAAAAAAGAAAAAAATAAATTATTTAGAGACGCAAGTCAAGTAAATGCCATCAATTTTCCATAGTCAACGAATTTTAACTGCCATGTCATAAGTAAGTATAATGAGTTGGCCGAATAATAAGTTGGAGCAGCTGTTCACTAGTCTGCCTAAAGCCTGTGAAAACCTTAAACAACACACGCTGTCATATGAAAATGTAAAATATATTTACAATGATTGATTGCTTAGTAAGCACATTTTTCCACTAACCACATTAAAAAGAATTTTAATAAATTCTAATTTTAGCAATTTTAAGCAGAGTCCAAAAATGTATTTTTACATTCTTGGCAAATTGTGTTGGGAAAGTTTTATACATTAAGCCAGATTTTTATGTTCTTATTTCGTATAGCCAAAAAGTATGCTATGTTTCTGCACAAAGTCGTGATTTACACTTTGTGGGCAAACAAATTAATCTGTTTTTTTTTTTTTCATACCATGAGCACACATACTTGCATGCATTATTGTTCATGAAATTTATTTCAGCAAACTTTTTCTCAACAAATTTCAAACAGACTGCCGAAAAATTCTTGGCATAATATTTTGTAATTAAAGTACGAGTTCAACCGGACCGAAATAATTTAAATTCATATGCACGAAAAGCATTCCAAAAAGTTTGGACGTGCAGCCCCCAAAGGCACTTGCTATCAATGCTTCACCCAAACCTATTTCGCGTTGACTTTGCATGTATATATATATATATATATACATATATATATATAGTACATATATATGCGGGTCTGTTGCTGCCACTCAAACCAAAGCATTACATTTTAATTTTGGCATTACCCAGTGGGTCGCGCCTTATCGATTCGTTACCTATGGGCCCGACCAGACCCAGGATATTTTTCAGTTATAACACGCGCAATTAAACTTGAGCCGCTGGCGTGGGATAAATACTCATGTATATTTTACAATCTAATACACGTGCGCGTGTTCGTGTGTATTTTGTTTGTAAGTGTGAGTTAATGCTAATGTAATATTCCCCTACCTACTTGATGACTTCTCCCATATCGCATTTGTTGTTGGCCACACACGTGTGTATTGTTTGTATTCATTACGAAATTGCAAAATATTCGACCCTGCGCACAATTTGTGTTCATTTACAATATTCGTTAGGCTCCGCTTTAAAAATCTTTTCAAATATACATATATATATTTATATATATATATACATATATTTTGCATGCTGTCGTCGACTGGCAAGCATTTTCCTGCCTCTTATATACGTAGTTTATGGCCACAAGGAGTCGCAGCACACGAGGCGCAGCATAAATTTCATTTAGTTAGCTTCACTTGACTCCAAATTTGTTTCTTTTTATGCCGCAGCGCATAAAACAAGTGCGTGAGCAACTCTTGTATCTATGGGCTGGGTTTTACCATGCACTTTAGCTGCTTGCCAACGTTTTTATTACGCATACGCAACGTTGTTCCATGCGCAAATTAAGTTTGGCGTCATTAAAGTAGTGTTTGGCCCACTTTCTTTTGGCTTTTATGCTAACTTTAATATATTCTTAGAACAAATATATGCTTGAAAAACTTGTCTTACCCTTCCAGCTCAGCCGATTGATTCAGTTATGGGCAACAGCTTTGATGTATTTGACGCTGTTAGCTGGCACTTTGCCTGAGCAAACTTTACGGCCTTTATCCTTTACCTACTATGCAAATCTGAAGCACTTGCCCAACCACAAGCGCCGGCACAAAGCCAAATTGCATATTCATACGGCAAATTGACTACAAAAGCGATCCACCAAACTTGCGAGTGCGAGACTCGCACTTTTTCGCCTTTTATTTTTTATTTTGTTTGGAAAGCCTTCGAATAACAAAAGCCCGTAGCAAGTACAAAGTGTTCTTGCGGCAGCAGCAGCATTTACCTTGAGCTCGCAGCAAAACCGGAGCCACAATGCAAGGGCCTAACTGTCTGGGCGAGCTAACAACAAAAAATCCGCTGCTGTCAACGAATTCACTAACTTGGCCAACTTCCACCGGCCAATTCATGCTCTATGGCTTTCCTGTTCTCTTCTTGTGCCCGAGCCCAACAAGTTAAAGCTAAGAAATACATTTTTTTTATTCCACGTTTTCCTCTTTCAAGCCGTAAGTTTGAGGTGGCTGCTGTTTTAATTAAATTAAAGTGGCAAATGTTTTGAAGTCACTCAAAGGGCTGTGGAATGAGGTCAACTAGCTGGCACAGATCTTAGAATATTACAAAACTAAGTAGTTATGTTACACCAACACACAACTACAGGCTGCCACAAAAATAAGCACGAGGAGGAGAGGCAGAAGAAGGAGAAGCAAAAGTGATATGCAAAGCTAAATGTATAAATAGCGCCACATGCTGTTAGAAATTTGCACGGAGTGGGCAAAAAAAAAAAAACTAAGTAGCAGCATATTTGTTTTTGTACGCTAGGTATAAACACGCGCATGTGTCTGCACGTGTATGTGTGTGTGTGACTGTGGGTAAGTTTGTTGTGCGTGTGCAGCTGCCTTGTGTGTGTGGCTATGGATGTGAGAAGAAGAACAAGTAGCCAAAGGCACTTGAGTGCACTTGAGACATGCACAGAGTACAGCTGTGAAAAAAAAATCAGGTGAAAACCAAAAATTTAACTAAGGTGAGAGAACTTGGGCGCACAAAAGTGTTTTTCGACACTTGCTTGTAACGTCCTTTCCGACAGTAGTCGCCCTTTATAACACAAGCACCATTAGATTTAAGCTACAAAGCGGAGATAGCAGCTTAATAATGTAAGCCGACAACTGAAATACCCTTATACTCTTCACTTTAAGCTTAAGCATCTTGCGTTTTGTCTAAACTATGTTAAGGATAATGCAGCATTTCGCTAATATATAAAAGTATGGGTATGTTTTGGTATGGGGTCGTTCTTTATAGATGGGTTTCTTGTTGAAGCTACAATTATTCAGATTTCAGATACAGATAGTTATAAACACATACTTTATTTTAATCTCTCTTATTCTGTTTTCTATGTTCTGAATAGAACTGTTGCCAAATAATTATTATATTATATAATTATATGCCACTAATTATAAGCACTTCCACAGCTTAAACTTAAGTACTCAACACAGTCAACAGCTCGGCGCTGGCTAAATGCCGCGCTAACAGTGCCGCCCGTGGCACATTAACAATTTGGTCATTGACATATAGAGCTTGCTGCAGGCCAGCATGTGGGTCGACCGGCTCATATATCCCGCATGACCCCAGCATTGTAGCGCATTTTTCACGTGCCACCGTCGAAAATTGACTTTGGCAGTTGCTTAGCAGTGGGTGGCACATGTGGGATTTAATAAATTGTCGACACAGCTACTGGAAAAGTCCCTGCAATCAGCGAATACTGACGAAGACTCATCCTCTCCCCCTGCGCGATGCGTTGCATGTGCCCTGATCAAGTGGCACTTGTGGCCCCACTTCTAATGCAGTTTAAGCACCTTAACAGCTCCAATGACAAAGGCAGCGCTGCGGCCAGCTGCGGGCAAACGCTGGATAATCGAGCGAAATTGGTTACAATCCAGGCGGCTAATGATGATGTTAATGGGGGCCAAGGCCCTCCAATGGAAACTCAAGCAGACACCCTCGCAGACAAGTAGCTAAAATAACACAGACTGCGGGCCAGGCAAATAATCAATTGCTCAGTTTTGAACTGCTCAACATCGAGCTGAGGGCTTTAATGCAACTGGGGTACAGTTTTGTGCTGGCTGTGCATACTGTTGGCTTCTGATTAATTAAAATATTTTAAAACGAACAGCTTGTGTGTTGTGCGGCATTGTTCGATGCCAGCTATTTCAATAAATGCACCGTGTCAGCTGTCAGATGTGAGCTGTCGACTGGCATAAGATGGAACAGCTGCTGGCAAATCCTTCCAAGATCATTTACAAGCCAAAGACGTGACGTCTTACGTTTGCTGACAGCACTGTTGAGAAATGTCAACATCAGGTAATAAGCATGTCCTCACTGTTTCCTGTGTTATACCACAACAGTATTCCCAGCACTTGCATTTCAACAAGTCGGGAATTGTGTTGCACACGAATAGACACACACACACACACAGAACTCTTTGGCTGCCATGCCGTGGGGCTTGTTATTTGTCTCTGTCTTGTCTTGCATGTGCACTTGATGTTTGTCTCCTTGATAAAATGCAATTTTCGGGCCATTTTGTTTATCCTTTCCTTTTTTATTGGAGCAGGCAAAAGTCAAATATGCTGGCGTTGAAAAATAGCAGCACTTGGGAATGAAATTCTTCAGTAATATGGCCGACAATAATATGTAAATCAAGCAGCCCAGCCATTTGTCTGGTTGTTGTACTACTCTGCATAAAGTACGTGCCAAGCCAAAAACCTCATAACTCAGCCATTTGCCAAGTGTCAATATACGACAAGTGCAGTTTTCTCTTTTATTTCGTGTATGTGCCTGTAGCCTATCATCGAGCATATGCCAACACAATTTCCCAGGCTATTTTGATAACTTTTGCGTTTTGTTTATCTTTTCTTATTTCAAAAGAAAAATTAAGCTGAATGCACAAAAAATCAGTGAAAATAAAATGAAATAAAAGTGCGTGCAATACTTCAGTGGTGTACTCATCTGTCTGAACAGTGAACAAAAATTGAACATTTGGTAAAAATAAGAAGGAAAATGTTCTTCTTTTTATTTATACTTTGACAATAGCTGGCTCCTTAGCTCAGACACTCGCCACTTGATTCTTTATAATCTTTTATGGGCTGTCTGCCGCATCTTTTGTCTATTTGCTGTCGATTGTTGATGTTGCCATTGGCTTTGTTGTTCGCCACCAGTGCAACGTCTTTCCCTGTCTGGAATCTGTTCGGTTTTATGCTGGTCAAGTAAACAAAGCACTTGAGCTTAAAGACCCAAGTACGCCCTTTGCTATGCAATGGTTTACTGCACTTCGTTTAATTTGCCGTTTCTGAAGCGTTTGGGCTATCAACTGAATGAATGTGGCTAATAAGAACTGGCTGCTGGCAACTGGTTACTATATTTATGATAATATTATTACTATATAGCTTTAGCTAATAAACTAAGATACAAACCTAGAGTCTATAGAGTCCTTGGTTTTCATTTGAGTTGCTTTCTTCGCCGTAGAGCACAAAATCGATAGATAATTTAGCTAGCAAAATTCACCCCTTAATTCCTCAGCTATCCTAATTCCATTTAATACTTTAACTAATCCGAGCAGCAGCAGCAGCATTTCGTATTTAAATTTATATTCTTCAGAAAATTCCATGATTTACGCAAACGTAAGCCCCAAACCCTAATAGCCATAATTGCAGCTGTGTATTATCTATCTTTCTTCTCCAAATAGCATCATGTTTAATTACAGTCAGGCTAGAGCTGCTCGCACACTTATCTGGCTGACAATGTGCATTTAATTGAATTTAAAGCCAGCGCTCAACCCATTTGCCGCTACTTTTGCATTTTGACGTAATTTACACACTAACAAAATGCTTCGAAAATATCATTTAAATGAAATAATCATTATTTATGTATGCAATTTGCTATACTCATATCTTTCGCATATACTGACAGATTGTTTCATGGGCATTCGCTGGTGCCATACTCTGCGTATGCGTAATATTCGCCTAGATTTATGCAACAGTAACGAATTTGCAAGTAGGGTGGCAAAAAAAGGGTGTGAAGGAGGGTGGAGCAAATACAACCGCGTTCGCTGCTCAAAATATATAATATGGATACGCCATCACTCATGCATATCTGCTTGGAGAAGGCATCCGCTGATGATGAACGTGATGAGCACAGGACGTGGCTGGCGTTGACCTTGCAGTTGGTATTGCACAAAATAAAATGCATACGTAAGATATTTTGTTTGTTCCGTTTGGCTGTTGTTGTTGTTGCTGCCAACGCATATGTTGCTCAGCTCCTTTTGGCTGTATGCTGAACTCTCTCTCCCGCTTTATGCCCTTCCGCAACTGATTTATTTAAAGTGCTTTGCCGCCAACTGGGCCTCGACTGGCGCATAAGCATGGCCAAATGAAATATTGATCCATTTTGGGTTTTGTCCGGGTATGCAAAAATGGCTTACAACTTAGTTATTCCCGGGTGGGGCGTGTCACGTGGTCCATGAGACGGTGATTGGGCTACAAGTTTGTCAACCGCACAGCCCATATAAATTCTGCGGTTAGCCCTCTTGAGCTTGATATTGTTATGGGCTTGGGTATTGAAATTTTTCAGCTTGGCTCGTAAGTTTTTCATTGAAAAATTGTTGGCAATTTCAAGAGTCATTTGAATTTATTTCAAGGGCCGGCTAGACAAACACTTTACGTGGCTCATTTGAGAGTGAAAAAAGGTCCTAATGTAAGCTAAGCCCATAGTCATTTATTTTGACAGTACCCATTTGGATTATCACTTGCTGACACACCTCCGCAGCGCAGTTGTTTCCTACGCCCACATGACGAATGCACAATGTTCTTGGCAAGCGCAAAGTTGTTCCAAGTTTTGTATTTTACAAGCTGTTAAATGTAACACTTCCCGTTGAAAAGTTGCGACACATGTGGCGTATACGCAACTTTTTTATAGCTTATCTGTTAAGCAAGAAAACATATAAAAGGTTCTTATGCTTGTACGAAGTGCCACGCCAGTATTCTGTTCTTTAAGTCGTGCATCAATTAAACAAATTTGAAAAATCGAACTTTTCTTGCAACAAAATTAAATTATCTATAGCTCGCTTTAAAAGTTTTCTTGGCTTGGCAAATAATATTCAGCTGTTAAACGCCGCAGGCAATTTATTCAAATGATATCAGAGAACGAAGCGAAGCCATTGCCAGAGCTTGTCCAAGCCAAAAAAGCCACAGACAGTCGCAGCCCGGCAACGGTGGAGTAGCCCAACTTGCAGCCGCACTAAGACAAAGCCAGATATCATTCGCATCGGTTTGCCAGTTGGGATCAAACCACAATGGGCAATTACCGTCTCATGGGCAGTTGCAAAACCTAATTAACTCAACTTGTGCAATATTTCTTATGAACTTGACCAGCGCTCAAAGTTTGATGCGTTTCATTTAATCCGCCTAAAGAGAGTCGGAGTCAAAGTCACGACTCAACGATTACATAGGCTATTGACATTTGACTTTCGAGCAACTGTGACGAGTTTGACAGACAAATAAGTGGACATTAAAGAGCAAAATTTATGACCACATTCATTGGCGGGCAATGCTATACCCTGTCAACGAATGCCTAAGTCGCGTTACTTAATACTCTGGAAATCTTTGTTTCAAGAAAATCTGCTTAAGAAGCATCAAAACTTAAGAAATGTATTCTTCATGTGTGCCAGTTAACATCATCTTAGTTCAATTTGAACTTATATAATTTAAATAATAAATAATTTTATAAATGGCAACTTTATGATCTAACATTTGCATAGATTTCGGCTAGCAAACAGATGAAAACTTTCAATAGGGTATCTTTCAGTCGGGCATTCCTCAAATAAGCATTCTTAATGGCTGCACTTATTTGTGGTCTTATGCCGCCGCCAGAAAAATTGCTCTAAAATAAATGTGTCAACATAGCCAATTAAAACTAACGACATTGTTTTTGTAAATTCAGACGCCTGCGAACATATATGCATATAGAAGAAATACTAAAGATATACGATATAAAATACCAAAAATATGCCGCACTGATACGCTTTTAGTAAGTGTTAGCAGCTGTTGCATTTGCTTTTGCGAATTTCACAGCACTTAAATTGAAATGTTTATTGTGGCTTTTATTGACAGAAGTTTGGTTTGTTTGCATAAATAAAGCCGCCATGGCGGTGAAAAGGAAAGGCTTGCACTACGTTAAGTCAACTTACGAAGGGCAATTTCCTTCTGGGAAATTAGAAAACTTTGCGCTATCTTCTCAAATATTTTGGCAAACAAACCTTTCGAGCATTGTTTGCGCTCGTCCTTTTCATTTGTTGCTACCTCTCTAGCTTTTGTAATACAAAATTTTTGGACTCGCTTTTATTTTGTGACCATAAAAACAAACACATAGCAGGCTGTCGCAAAAGGCAGAGAGATAGTATCTGGTATAAGCATAAAAATATCAGGTTTATGGGCTTAGGGTTTGCCCAGGTTTTTAGTTTATGTTTGTTGTCCTTTAGATTTTTCAGTTTGCCGTCTTCCTTTTCGCTGCTAAAACTCGCGTTTTATGCGAATTTCTCTTTTGACTGAATTTAAATGGAAAAAAAAAATGATTTCTATGTTTTCCAAGCAGCTGTACAAATGATTTGATTCGCTTTTATTGTTTATTTGCTGCGCGCCAGCTATTGACAATAAAGACTATATTTTATGATAAAACACATAAATTTCATTTACACTTTGCCGGGGAAAACTACACCCCAGTTGATAGTTGTGCGCGTTGGGTCGTTGTCGGTACTTCGATTGCACTTTTGTGGCCACATCGATCATAAAGAAAAACCAAGCATATACTTATGTGCCTGCGTTATAATAATGGCCATGAGTGTAGCGCGTAGCGTCAAGATAAGAATAGATAGGTAAGAGTATGTGGTGTGGGAGTCTTTATGGCATGGGCCACGTTTTAGGATAAGTATAAGCATGGGAAAACATGAAACCTAATATTGGGTAGAGCTCCATACCACAGGCATGGGCATACCATACCAAAAGCTGTAGCTGTAAAACAGCTCAAAGTTAATGAGCCTAGTCAGTTGGTATCCTGTATGCGTCTAGAAAAAGCGCTATTACGTGCTAGATTAGATTAATAAATTCTATCCTAGCCTATCAAAAACATAAACCTAGTTTAATTATATTTATCAACTGGGCCAATGACCGGCCCATGGCGTATACTCAATGGATTCTGTAAGCTACTAATCCTCGGGCATAAGAGCTTTGTGAACTTGGCGAAAAGTTTTTGAGAGCTGCTTAAACAGAACTCACCTCATCCAAATCCGCAAACTGAGGCGGCGCCTTACTTGCAGCTGTCTGCGGCGTTTACAAGATTTCAATTAAAGTCAAGACGCGGGCTGCATTTATCATATTTGTTTGATCAACAAAAATCACATCAATTTTATGTCAGCTGCAGGCGAGCGCAACAATATTCCAAGATTTTTCAATTTATATTCCTTATATTTTTTTTTACAATCATTTTTTTCTTTTAATATTTTTTGTTTTGAAAACTTTTGGCCACGCACAAAACGCGCAGCGCAGCGCGAAGCGAGAAACGAAACATAGACAGCTACTTGATATCCAGATGCAGACCCGTGGCGTTGCCGAGACACGTGCGTGCGGCGCCGCAATGGAAAGCCAACTGAAAAGCTGAAGAAAACTGTGACCAGCTGTTGGCTACGCTGACAGCGACATGGAGCTGTTTCCTGCGCGCCTGACGAACGTGTAGTCAATGCGGTGGCAGCGGCAGCGGCGGCGGCAGCACCCACAACAGCT
This sequence comes from Drosophila littoralis, assembly GCA_018903485.1. Taxonomy (NCBI): domain Eukaryota; kingdom Metazoa; phylum Arthropoda; class Insecta; order Diptera; family Drosophilidae; genus Drosophila; species Drosophila littoralis. The sequence goes on from JAEIGF010000408.1 coordinate 5,446,727, forward strand.
GTTCTCGCAGTAAACGAGCCTTGCGTTCCACAAGGCGCAACTGGTGTACTGTAGATGGCATCCACTTGGCATCCACTGGAACAGCTGGCACCATAATACTTGTTGACTCTGCAGCGCTGCAAAGCTTTCTCTCTTTCGCTCTCTCAAGCTTGCAGCCCTTTTGCTTTTGCCTGTCTTTGCAGTGTGGACTGCAAGTAACGGTTGTTTTTATGAATGAATACCCCACACTTGAGTTTTTGCTTTACATTCCACACTTGTTCTTGTCTTTGGGCTCACCAAATGTTTCGTACCTGCTGTGATTTTGCTTTATTTATTTATGGCAAAAGTTTCCGTCAGACATTGCAACAATACTAACCAGCCGTCAAATTCTGCCCACAGCCAAATAGGAGCCACCCACAGTTCCACCGTCCCACCCATCTGTCATAAATCATCAAATAGTATGATTTAGTGCACACACTTTTTACACACAGCATAACAGGAAGAACATAACAAAAAAAAAAACAAACCGTTTTAATACACTTGAAAATTCCATGTTGAAATATGTTTAAACCCTTTTTGAGCGGTCATAAACCGTTTGGTTATCTGCGAGTTGTTCTTTCTGTGCTTTTTTTTTTTTTATTTTTTTACTATTTTGCACATTTTTCAGGCGCTTTATTGTTAGATTTATGTTTAGCCACACACACTCACACAGACATGTGCATAAATGTTTATACAGTGGATTATATTATTTGCCAATTATTTGTGTGCGTGCGTTTGTGTGTGTGTGTGTATTTCAATTTAGATTTTTTTTTATTTACTTGAGTTGTGTTTCGGCTTTCACGTGTTCATTTTTGTGTTTTTTTTTTTAATGCATGTTGATTAACTAAGCCGTTGATGCTATATTTTATTTATAGAAGATTTATGGCCGTAGTTATGATTTATTCAGCTATTCGAATTGCAATAAGAATGAAAAATACTTGATTATTTTTGCCAACATTTTTAGAGTATTAAATGGAAATGGTTTAAGCCAGCTTAAGTGACGATAGGCGCCATGTCCACTAAGTAAGGAATATATGCAGCATTAAATTTCAGCTATTAAGCATGATTGCAAAATCATTAAAATCATTTCTTTTTTTATTTTTAGGAGCGAAAAGCAAAAAGCTGCACTCCACAAAAAATGTCCAAGTGAATTGAAAGGATTATCGCGCTGGGCTCCGTTGCCAAAATGGTTTCTGGTTTTTGCGGTTAAGCGAACAGTTGCCATGGCAGCTGCCGTTGGCTGTTTTGGGTATGGAGGTGGGCATGGGTTTGGGTATGGACATGGGAATATGGCGCTGTCAAGTCAGCATTTCCTGTTTACCATGGCGGGCACTTAGCTTACCCCCGCCTCACTGACTCACGCGCACACACACACACACCCACACATACGCACTGTAAGCCCCCAGCGAAGTCGTCGTATGGATGCCAACGGATATAGTGCTTCAGTTAAGACCTTGGTACGCTCTAATGCAAAGCAGCTGAATTGGATTTGGAATTGTGTGGCGTCGAAATGGCTGGAACATTTAGCTAGCGGCAGTACAAAATGGTTGTCAAATAACTTCCGGCTAACGGTCTCTCTTTAATTTTGTAGGGGGTCACGTGCAAAATTGAGGCACTGAAAATCAACGCTATCCTTTCTATGTGCTAACCCCTGGCTGTCAGCAAACGCATTTTCAAATGTCTCGCTTGTCATTTAGCGTCGCCGATTTTATTGTGTCCTCGAGCTGTTTAGGTAGAGCACGAAGCTGCTGAATGCTCGGCGCAAATCGATGCAATTGAAAAATAATTGAACATTTGAAATGTTTATTGAATGTCAGCTCAGCTAAGTTGTAATGTGTGGGTAATGCTGCCTCCCCGGGGCTGTTATTCCTTGGCTGCCTTTGCATATCTAATGGGTCTCCACTGTGGCAAACCGTACTCCTTGTCTCCCAGACTATGTTTATAGCTGTGGCATTTGATTTCACGAATTCCTCATGCCATGCACGTCTGCCTTGTGGAATAGAGAAAAAAATTATTGATTGGATCTTTAGAAGTTGCTGCTTTAACCACAGTTAGGCTCATAATCGAGGTCCTGATATGTGGACATGGTATGTCGCAGATGTGTCACCTATAATATGACATACCACGTCTCTGCTGAATAGCAGAGATTTCGGCATTCCAGCAGTTTTCTAAAAATCATTTGTAAATACTTCTATACCCTTTAGTTAAGGGGATCTGCATGCAAAATATTCTCTTGGTCAGCTCAATCAGTTGAATAAAAATATAGAAGCATTTAAGTAAAGCAGCCGCTTCGAGTAGAATAGCAATTTCATGTGGTTTACTGCCAGCTTTGATGTTAGATGTAGCTTTGCAACCAGCTTCGAATGCAAACTATATTATGGCTGGGCCCATAACATGTTGACACAACTGACAAAGTAGACAAAGCTGAAATGGCAGGAAAAACTGAACGGAACTGTGCCGAGAAGTAGGCAGGAAGCAGCTTACTTTTGTATGAAAATTCACCTGCAACAAACTGAGCAACTTTTCATAGTTTGTCATATGTGTAAAGTAACAAAAGACAGACAGGGGGTAGGGCAAGTGAGAGAGATGTGTTGGCAGGGGTAAAGAGATACTTATGCTCAAAGTACAGGAAAATAACATTTTCATAAAGAATTTTTGACTGCATCATTTTTCAGTTTATTGTCTTTCTGCATCATTTAATATTTTTGTCAAAGAATGCATAAATCTGGGCAAAGAAAACCTTAAGGCAACTTACTTCGTGGTATGGTCATTAAAATAATTATCTGTGGCCTCAAAAAAACTATACTGTTATGTATAATAAATTGAAGCGAAAGACTAATTAAGATACATTAGGGTTACTTACTTACATTCGTATATATACGCGCATTCATATACTTACATGAGTTCGTGAAAATCGCATAGAAAGGCGAGGATGAGAGCTTCTTAGCCACTAACGTTGACTTTAGAGCGAGAATAGAGAGAGAGAGAGAGAGAGAGAGAGAAAAAGAGAAAGAGTCTTAGCTAAAGAAAAGTTCCACACTTGCCTAAGCGTATAAGACAATCATTATTTGTCATTGTTCTTCCACTCAAACACATCTTTAAACTTCTTAAATACTTACTCATATCTTATTAGCAAAAGCATATATTTGTTTTTATATTTTTATGCCTGGCTCCCTTTTTACTTACACTGTATTTGGTTTTCGCTTGAATTGGCCCAAAAAAAATGAGCTTTGTAAATCAAGCGCAGAGACACATGTTTATCGCTTGCTTTGCCGTCTGCTGATATTGTCAGCTGCTCCAAATCCCAAGCAGGAAAGCTGCAAAGTGTACCTTTTCGGGCTTTTTTTTTTTTGGGAGTTTCGCGCGGTTAGCGCATAGGGGCAATAGCCGAAAAAACAAAATTTATTATCGTTAATATATGCGTTCCTGTAGCTGACACATTTACGACACATATGTGACCTGTTTTCATTGCATTGCCGTGGGCTGTAGCACGTTTATTGTTGCCTATTTGGCGGCGTGAAGCCTTTGAGCTGGCAAAATTTCAATTACAGTCACACACATACACACATTGATACACCCACGCGGAGTGGCTAAAAATATAAGCAATTTGTTAAATGATCTCATCAATTCATTTCAATTCCGCAGCCATAGAAGCGCCCGCAATCATCAGACCAGGGCAAAGGTCAAGACAGAAGCCAAACGTGCCGCAATGCAGCTGATTAATTGATTTATTATTGAAAAATGCTCAACGCCTGCCGCCTGGTGCGTTCGAAACTCCCTGAGAGGCGGCAAGAGTCAGACGTAGCCGCCGCATTCGAAGTCCAAAAGGCGTGCAATTTATCACGGAATTCCCCAATAAGCGAGCGTTAAAGTCGAACCGAGTACTCGCGAATCTCCGGCGCAATTAAGTCGCCGACTGCACGGCTAATGAGTGCGCCGCGGGCCGAGCAAATGGAGACGTCGTTGAAATATGCTGCAATCAAGGCAAGTATTAATAGCCTTGGAAATTTATTGTCATTGCAACTGCCAGCTCATAATGTGGAGCATTCCGTTATGTTAATTAGCTGGTTGGATAAGACACCAAAGAGCCTCAGCCAGGAAGAGATTGAGCAAGTAAATATCAGACTTCCTTTAATTACATGGGTATGGAAGATTACAGACAACTGCTTAAGATATGTGACCTACATATGGGATTCACAATTGATTTATTAATTGATTTAGTTTTAATCAAGGCTTTGCCTAAATCCCGAACTTCGACTGTCAACAAACACTAGAAAAGAGCTAAGCCCAAATTAAAATCTATTCGTTATAAAAAACTGTTGAGCCAGCCACAGCACCAAAGTGTAAATAACTTTGGCCCAAATATTGGATTTATGTAACCATATTTGGTAGTTGACAATTTTGGGTAGAGCTCAAATGTAGCCCGCATTCTTGATATGAAAATATGCGCGGCTTGCAAAATATTCAGTACAGCGGGCAACTGCAGATTGAAAATTGTCCAAAAATATACAAAATATATGTCAGGTTTAAATGAAAGCCTGTGCTTTAAATGTGGATATGCGAGCATGCGAGCCGAATCTAAATGGTTTAAGACTTGAACCCCACAAGAGGTCAAATAAAATATTAATATTAGTATTAATAATAAATTATAAAAATTAAATAATTGTTTTTAGTATTAATTTCATATAAAATGAAAAATAACAGTCTCTCTTAAAGCTGAATTTATTGTGGCACAAAGTTTAATGACCCCTAAAGAATTACCTAAAGCTGCAATTTTGGTATATGTAATCACATAAAAAGAAGTTGAATGTACGCATCGAATGACGACAATCGAGTGCGGGTTGAATAAACTCGTCTTCTATGAAATCAACTAAAAAAGAGATAAAAAGGATAAAGATATCCTTAATGCGAGAGCTGAGTGCACAGTCAACCAATTGCTGCCCCACAGTGCTTAAACGAAGGGCCGGAGACTGCCAATTCAAATGTACAGCAGCAGAACTGTTTATTGCTTATCTAAGTTAACAACAACAACAAAAAAGGAACTTACTAAAACTAGCAAGCTTATGTACAGAATGCAAATCCATTTTAAGAGCCAACCATGGACTCTTGACGATTTTTCAGTTAAGGCTGCGACTGCAATTTCAGAAGCTTTGTCACAAAGCCAGCGCAGTTGCAGCAACAACAAATGTGCGTGTGATTGAGTGTGTATGTTTGAGTGTGTGTGAGTGTGTACTGGTATGTGTGTGTGTATGTGTCTAGTGTGTGTGTGTGTATGTGTCTAGTGTGTGTGTGTGTGTGTGTGTGTGTCGTGTTGTGCCTACCAGCAGCCCTGCATATGGTTGAGCTGCTGTATGGCCCCGCATCCGATACGATTTTGCATATAATCCGGAAAATTGCTCTGCAGCACCCGCATCGTATTCCGTTTGTAATCGGGCACCGCATGGGTAACCAGCTGGCATGTCTGGCTGCGATAGACGGGCTTGAAGTTGGCCTCCGCGAACGTGGAGTTGGTGTCCCAGCGATAGACCTCCGCGTCGCCCTCGTTGCGGAAGAATATGGCCGAGCCATTGTCCGTGCCAATGATGACCATGCGACTCGGTTTTTTGCCCAGATCTGCAATACACGCACACACAACCACAGAATGGTCTAATTAAGAACTACTTCCGGTGAATAGCAGCAGTAGGAACTTACCCAAAATGCGTCCATCGGCCACACCGCTGCGCAGGTATTCGGATTTCAGGGAGAAGAGCTTGCTGGTGCTCAGATAGGTGAAATACAGCTCTGTGGAGCCGCAGTCGCGACGTATTAGCGCTATGTAGAGCACATCCCGGGAACGACAGCCAGCGGATACGGCCTTGGGCAGCACCACACGAAAGCCGCGATCCGCTTGCAGATTGTAAACGATTATTGCACGATTGGCCGCATCACTGACATAGATGAAGCAGCCGCCATCGGGCGCGTAATCCACCACCAAATACTGCAGGCGGGAGGTGCTCGAGGTGAGGCCCTCCAGCGAGACTGTTTTCAGCACTTTGCCGGTCTTCACGGACATGGCCACCACTTTGGGCGGACATTTGCGCACCGGCGTCTCCAAGGTGTTGACGATGCCCGTGTCCAGCACCCAGAGCACCTCATTTTGATCTACCACTAGATCGACAACGGACTGCAACGCCTTGCAGTTGCCCTCCTCCTGCAGATCCCAGCAGGGATATGGCTTAAAGGTCGTGGAACAGGTGCCCGGCAGCACATTGGTCTTCACCAGCGTCGCCGGCACACCCTTGCGATAACGCGGCAGCGCCAAGTAGATGGTGTCTCCAATCAGCTGGGCACGCGTTGCAATCACGTTCTTGGCTATATACTTGCCGGAGCTCTTGAATAGAGACTTGGTGCTGGCACAGGGAAACTCGAACTGCCCGCCCGTCCATTGTATGGGCTGTGTATCGGAGTGTGCGCGATCCGGCGTCCACAGTCCGTACTTGGTGCCCTGACCAAATGCGGCGCGTGGTGCAATACAAATGGCCAGGAGCAGCCCCAGCCAGTGGGCAAAAAAGAAACGCATCTCTATGCTTGAGTATTTGGGCGTATGTGGCTGACAATATATATTGACTGAACACCAAGTTAACCGAGTCTAGCGTCTTATATAAGCCATAGAAGCGACCAGAAGTGCACGACGTGCTGCAAGCCAATTTCTCAGATTGCAAACAGCTTTTTGGTAGTGGAAGAACCTTGACGGCCTGACTGAAGAAAAAAGCCAAAGACAAAATATTCAAAAGTTGACTGTTTGGTTGTGTACGTTTGTGTGCATGTGTGTGTGTGTGTCCAATTGCAATAAAAATAATTGAAATACTTCACGCGCAGAAGCCACAGTAAAGCAATCAAAAGTAAGCACTAGACGACATATGTATATTTTTATGAGAGAATATATATGCAGCTCATGCTGCGACTAATGAATATAAGCACTCACCCACACACTCAAACGCACACACACATACACATGCACAGCTGGAAGTTTGGGCCAAGCCAACTAAGTGCGTTCTTAATGCAAGCGCCAATCTACAGGATAATTTGAGCTAATTTTCAATATGCGCTACAAATTTATTTGCCTTTGGGTAATTTTCCACAGCGAAACTGAGTTTAATTGGCATATTAGTGAAATTGTGCTTGAAATATGGCTAAGATATAATTTAAATGGCTTCTCGTAACTCAATCCATGTATGCATCAGCGCTCAGCTGCAATATTATTAATAGAGTTAACTTATCATGTGATTGCTTTAACTACATCAAATCCTACCACAGGCAGCACAGCTGATACTTTCCCAAAGAGGGGCATACAAATAAGAAGAAAGGAAAATAGCTTTCAAGCAGCTCAACAGACAACGCCCGAAGTGTTTGCAACATCGCGACATGTTTGGCATGCCAAAATGTCAGGGTACGCCCGCATATGTACTGCCAGTAAATCCCTCCCTCTATGCTGTCGTGATTTATTTGCTCACTTTTCCCCCACTCACCACACACATTCCTCAGCTTGGTAGTATGGGAAAAAAATATTGATGACAAGCACTTCCGGGCTGCCTGCCCGTCTTGCCCCACATAATTTATGCAAACATTAGCTTACAGCCTGGAGAGATAAGAGACAACAACTGAATTGAGCACTGACCAACCCCTCGATTAGACACGGCAGAAATTCCTGTCTCCCGGCTATTTACCCTCCGATTATTTGAACAGTTTTTATTGCCGGTTTAACGAGGCGTATACGTCATGTGCAGAGCCACTTGGCCAACGGCCATCGACTGTCCACAATCTGGCACAATTTTTTGACAGCACAAAATGTTTGTTTAAAATACTTCCAATATGCCCAATAAACGTCCAATTGAATACGCAAATTGCCTTAAATGTAATTTGATTTTTGCCTAGTTTTTGTTTTTGTTTTCTTTTTTCGTTCGATACTTTCCTGTGCCTCTTTTTATAGAGGAAAAAATCATATAAATATTGACTGTGGTCACGTTTGGCTTTGGCTCTCTGTTAAATGGGTCGTTAAACTTGCTGGACGCAGCGATTTTTTTTTTTTTTTTGGTTTGGTTTGTGCCGGGGCAGGGGCCATAAATTCACATAAATTATAATAACATTTCCAACTTTCTGGCTACTGATTTCCCGATTGCACTTTTGTTGTTTATCTAGGGTATAAAGGCGACTTTGGGTCAGTGATGGATAGTACAGTAGATATAAGATAAAATGCAAACATACAAAGGTTGGACATTGAGAGCTGGCATGTTGGTGAAAAATTAAAGCTTTTATTATATAATTTTTATAAAAATAAATAAAATGGGCGAAAATTATATGTACATATAATATTCCGTTTATTGCTGACTATTTTGCTGCAAGTTTCTTAAAGTATTTATTATTGAATAATATATTTATTATTTATTATTATTATATCAAGTAAACAAATGAAACGATTTCTGCTAATCATGCGATTTGGACAGAGCTCCAATTATTGCTAGACTCTTCTGCGTGCTTTGTATTTGAAGAATTTGACAAAAACCCAATGTCTAGGGTATTTAGACAATCGTGCACGTGATTAGCATTAAATTGGGGTGTATTATTATTATTATTTTTTTGTTATTTAGCTTGCCGCATAATTTATGTGCCATGCCTTTGTGTTTGTTTTCGCATTCGCTTTCTGTTTCTGTTTTCGCGCTTTCTGGCTCTGACTTTATTTGGCCGGCAAAGTTTTTATGTTAACGTTCGCTTAAAGTTCTTGATTTTCATTTGGGCACATACTCAATTTGTCGCATTAAATGATTTGCCATAAATTAAGCACACAACGCTTTGTTTTAATTGTTTTTCGCTTAAAAACGTTGCACAATTGATCACTGTCCACAAGAAATATGAATTTTGTCGACTTGTCTGTAAATTGCAAACTGAAATATTTTTGGCATTTAAAAGCAGACCATCACATATATGCTCATATATGTACATATACATACATATATATTTACGTACTGTATTCATAATTCTACGCATATGCCGGGCCATATTTATATGACTTGCATTTTACACTGGCAAATTTTTGCTTTATATTTTTGTTGTTCTTGTTGTTGTTGTTGCTTTTATTGGTTTTATTTATGAAAGCGCATAAATATTTATCTACGACTCGTGCAGCTCGAATGATGCCACAGACAAGCGAACGCCCACACATGCTACAAATGTCGATGGCTCTGTGTATTATAAATTTTCAGATTACCATCAAAAAAAAGAAAAAAAAGGCAACTTATGACAGTTTATTAAAATGAATTTCACACGAATTCAATCTGCATGTCATTTTACATTGTGCGACTCTAGAATGGAGACTGAAGGCCAAAGACCGCAGCCTTACGGAAGGGTCAGCTTTCTCTGGGGTTTGCCCAGTTTAAATTTAGCCCAACGTTGTTTTTTTCCTTTTCTCCGCATTTAAAAGGGACAGACTGTAGCGTATCTTGAGCATAATTCAATGCATGTGCCGTCCACAGACCCAGGACTAAACAAAGCCACACAGCTTCGCCCAGCTGGACCCGCACACTGTTTTTTATTTGCTTTTTGTGGGCGCAAGAAAGGGAAGGGAATATAATGGGGCAGCGATGCTTATGAATGGTCACGAATTGTTAACGACCCGCTGTTGCCAAAAACTCGGAGCAGAGGTCAGCGTCACACACCTTTAATGGAGCTCTTAAAATTGTTGTGCATGTGGAAAATAAAAATAAATAAAAGTAAATTCCAGGGGGCACCCGGATTTGAACCGGGGACCTCTCGATCTGCAGTCGAATGCTCTACCCCTGAGCTATACCCCCATATAAAAAACTCACAGTTAGAGTTGTTTTTGTTATGAAAGTCTAAGATAAATAAAATTTTAGCCCAGCAGCAGCTCGAAGTGTTTGCTTATCAAATTTCTGAATTATCAGCTAGTTTTCATTCACTGAATGTGGCAACATTCAGTCATGTAGTTTTAAATTTCAAAAGAAATTCCTTTTAAAATGCCTATCACATGGTAAAAGTTATCTCGACATTCAACAAACTTGACAACACGCTCAGTTTGTTGTTAAATATGGTAAAGAGCACATGTTTCTCTCACCTAACTACAAAACAAACTGAAAGTTGCTATTGACACCAAACTACTTGGCAAGTTTGGGACAAAAGAGTTTCGACAGCCTTCAACATGGAAGGACAGGCAATTTTGGCAGCTTGAAGTACGCTGCTGAAAATTGTTTAAATAAATAAATACGCAGTTGCATGTTAAATTACATGCAGAGCAAGAGTTTGGCATGGGCCACAATTAATATTTGAACTGTGCAAATAGCACACGCGCTGCAAACATTTTTTCGCTGTTAACTTCCGCAAAGTGCTCTTTTGGCGGGCATGGACCGGACAGCGGGTAGGGGGGAAGTGCCAGCATGGCAGCTCTGTGCGCTTCCGTTGTGTCACAAAATGGCGCGAAGCAGACGTGCTGGCTGACCAGCGCTGCAGCCGTATGTGTGTGTGTGTGCGTGTGAAAGTTGATGAGACACATGTTTCCTCATGTTTACCAGACGACCTTGCCCCAGGGCAGACGAGCCAAAAGCACACGCGCCAAATGCCACAAATTAAGCATAGGCTATAAATATAAATGTGCCAAGCGGCGCAACAGTTTTACATAATCGAAAGCAGCCACAGACAAACCAGCTGCAGCTCCACATTGAATTCAAATTAAGCAAGTGATTTTTTCTTTTATGCTATATAAAATGGCTGCAGTGCTGCCATTGCTGCTGCTCTCGCTGATAGCGGTCACCTGTGCCGCCTACAGCTCCTCGCTGGATGACTCCACGAGCAGCTCGAGTGCGAACTCAATTGGCGGCAGCAAATGCGACAAGAATCCGCTGGGCGAGCTCACCTTTCAGCTAAGCGGCAGCAACCTTCACTGGCCCTGTGATTCGACAAAGAACATTTATGTGCAATCCGGTCGCTATGTGCCCAGAAATGTAATCGTGACACGTGCGCAACTGCAGCGGGATTCGGCATTTGTGGCGCTGCCACGTTACAAGCAAGGTGTGCCCTTCACCCTGGGCAAAGTGAATCTGAAGAAGGGCGAGTGCTTGGCCAAAATAGCGCCATATCCCTGCTGGGCCATACAGGAGGAGGGCAACTGCCAGGCGCTGCAATCCGTTGTCGATGTGGCTGTCGATCAGAATGTGAGTGCCATTAAATTTGTTATACCTTTCAGGCCAACATGTGGCTCCACCGAGCCACCGAGCCGCATCGTTTTACACAGCTTAACAAGCCAATTTAGCCAGCAAGGCAATTTTTTCTTTAAACCCGAAACTTGCCACGCAATTTTTTATCCAGGCAAATGAATGTGCATAAAAAAAATACACTATGCATTTTTTTCTTCTTTTAAATCCTGGCTACTTCAGCGTAATGGCTTTTTAAATCAAATAAACAGAATGCATACGTTAAAAAATTTCCATTAAATGGAATTTTTTAAGAGACAACATAAAAAGCACAATCTGTGGATTGCCTCAGCTCAAGGTTTACAATTTCAATGAACCCCATTGAACACGCTTCAATTTTAATTGACATTTCAATTAAACATTTATCTTAATTTCTTATCAGCACAAGCGCTTAACAAATTACAATTAGCTACTATCTTAAAGCTGCAAAAGACCAAAAGAATATTTACAATTTTTCCAAAAACGAATGCACATAAAAATCCATTTATGTATAAAGTTCTTTTTTGGAATCTTATTTATTTTTGTGTTTTGATGACTTCATTTCCTTGATCTCTAATTTGTATCTCAAATTAAAATTTTTTTCAATTTATAAATAATTTCAATTACATTTTCACATGTCAAATTGCATTTAAACCGAACGCAATTTCTGCATTGTATTTAAACAGAATTCAGGCAGTAATAAAAATGTGAATACATATTTTACGTATATAATAACAATAACAACAATTGGCACGCGAATTTGTTTATTTGCATTTTAGCAATTTCACACAATTTACATGCATTGTTTTGAGTTTTCAATTATTTTTTGCTGCTGCTTATTATTTCTGCTGATGCGCATAAAAAATAAATTGATTGTGCCAGAGAGTTAACACATACATAAATGTTTGGACTCATAAAAATTCCAGTCATGTCTCAATTACAGTTGAAATATTTAAAATGCCATAAAAATTAATGCTTTTTATGGATTACAGGGTTTGCTGTGGGCCTTGGATGTGGGCATTGTCAATACGCTGGAGCAGCCCATACGCCGCTGCAGCCCCAAAATTGTGGCCATTAATACGGCCAACAACAAGGTGGTGAAAAGCATCGATCTTAGCGATTTGGTGACCTCCGAAAGTCGTTTGCAGTTCATTGTCGTTGATTACTCCAAGGATAACAAGCCTTTCGTGTAAGTAATTTTAAACCCAATTAAACAAGGACGCGCGTATATCTTCGGTACACCGAAGTTTAAGTACACTTAAGTTAACTTACTTTTGCAACATGAAAACTTTCTTAAATAACATTAAAAGCAGCAGACCTCACTTGAATTCATGAGAATTGCATAGAAGGGCATTTTTTAATCACTCAATCACTTCTCCTTCTCTCGTTCACTCATCTTTTACTCAATCGCTTCCCTTCCGCTCTCTCTCTCTCTCTCTCGCTCCCACTATCTCACGCACAGACTCTGGCTGTGTCTTACAATAATATATTTTAAAACATTAGTAAAACTATGAAAACCGCAGAGAAGGGCATTTGCAAAAGCAAGAGGCTTTTTGCTATAAAAGCGAAATAATATTGTAATGTGGTGGAAAAAAGATGAAATGAAATTTCTGGACAAGTATAAAACAGAAAAGTTTTCCAAACACAAACTCGCATAACTAGATTGTATTACCCCCTACAAGAAAGCAGAACCGAGCAGAAGACAAGTCAAGCGAATCATGTTTGATTGTCCCGAAACTGAAATCTTATCAGTTTCTTGGTTTCTCGATAAGCGCACAAATAGGGAAAGTTGCAGCGAAAAGCTATTTTTTAATCGAATTGTTAGAATTTTAACAATTTCCAATTTAAATCTTTCTTCTCTTTCTCCCACTTGCAGCTATGTAGCAGATGCAGGAGCCCGTAGCATTCTTGTGTATGACATTACGGGTAACAAATCGTATCGCATTGTACTGCCCCGCGCCACGGCACCGACCAATGATGTGCTCTATGTGGCCTTGACTGCCAAGCCAGATGGCACCTCGACGCTATTCTTCAGCTATCTGAGCTCGTCGCGTCTGTACTCGATTAAGGGCGAGTATTTGCGCGTGGGTCAGGGCGCCGGCTCCATCATAGATGTGGGACCCAAGCCTTATGGCAAGCAGGCGGTGCTGTTGGGCGCCGATGGTGGCACCTCGCTCTTCTTCCGCTACAAGGGCGAGAATGACATTTATCTGTGGGACTCGGAGACCTGCTTTAAGGCCTCCAATTTGCAGGAGGTGCAACGCGGCGGCGATTGTCGCCTATCCACGCAGGTGCTGCCAGGACACAAGCGCTTCATGTGGGCGCTCGAGAGCAATTTCCATGATTTCATATCGGATCGTACTGGCTGCAATGGCGCCTCCATTGTGCTGCATCCAGTTGTGCGCGAATGCGATGATTGAGTCCCCCGAGTTTCTCTCGCTTTCTGTTTGAAGCCTTGCCCCATTTTATTAGTCATAAGTTTTGTTATTGTATAAATTAAAGTTTCCTAAAGCTCAACATTGGCCCACAACACAAGTAAATTTGGACTCATCAAAGACCAAGCCCTGGTCGCAGCTGAGATGCTCCATAGTAGCACCCTTATTCTGGCAGTGATAAAAGCGATTGCAATCAGTCAAATCCGCAACCAATCCCCAACGCTGGCATTCGCCATTCATGATCTCTGCATCATCGCTGCCAACTGGCGGTTGTCCATGACGGCACATGAGAAAGTTGGCATCAAAGTAACTGCCCTCCGGACACTTTCCATCTTGCAGTTCGCCGTTCACGCAGTAGTAGTATGTGTATATTGATTCCCCCGGATAAAGCATGCCATTGCGGCAGGCTGGCGAATCTGCAGCTAAAACCCCCTGGAACTGCAAGGTAGCTATAGATACCAAAAGCAGAGATAGCAGGTTTCGAGAATTCATTCTTGAGACAGTGGCTGGCGACTGCTTCCAGCAGCAGCTTAAATACTGGAGGTTCAATACAAGTCCGGAAATGTTGGGGTATTAATTAAAAGATATGCACTTAGCTGGCTGCCATTAAATCAAAAGAGCTCAGAAAAATACAGGGTATGAACTCTAATATATATAAAATGAAACTGGGAACTGTATATATATATTCCACAGCTAATCCAAAGGAGCTAGTTCATTGATCATGACTTTATTATACATTTTATTTTCCCAATTTATTTTCTGTATGATCTTTAAAACTTGTATTTTTAATGTGATCAGAACAGGGGCATCAAGCCTAGGCGCGGTTGGGCATACATACGGCATTATTGCCATCAAATATGGTGCCATCGGGGCATGTGTAATAGCTCAGTTCACCATTCAAGCAAAGCAGGTATCCGTGTTCAGTATCTGCGGCATAGAGCTGGAAGTTCTCACAGGTCTCCTCTTCCTTAATGCATAAGCTATCAGCCAGATCGAAGTAGTAGCCCACGGGGCATTTCTGATAGATAAGCGTGCCGTCGAAACAGAAGTTAAAGCCATATTTCGTTTCTGCGGGATAGGACATGCCCTCTTGACATATCTCCGACTCCTTAAGGCACGTTCTTGCGAAAGCATCGAAGTTGTAGCCCACGGGACAGCTTTCATAGGTCAGATCTCCATCGATGCAGGAGAAGTAACCGTTGATCGTATTTGCCGGATAGAGAATACCTTCCTGGCAGGTTGACAACATCTGAGCTGGGGCAATACTCCTCGAGTTAATAGGCCTAATGCAGCTGTGGCCATTGAAAGTGTAACCATCGCTGCATTTCATCATCAGCGGATAGAAGATGTCCTGACCGCCCTGCTTATCCTTTTGGCAGACATAGTAGTAGCTGCTGTTCGCGGCCCAGGCGCCTGTCTGACCCACATAGCTGCAGGAGTATTGCTTCTCCGTGCACTGCTCGCTCTCGCGGGGCATGCTGCAGCTGTGGGTGAGCAGGGAGTAGGCGGCACCGTTGGTGCATTGACGAGGCGTGTCCACGTTCTGTTCGTTGCAATCGTGATAGCTGCGGCAGTCGTAGGGATCTGGAAATATGCCTGGCAGCTGACAGTAGAACTTGCCGCGCACGGGCACTTGACACTTTGGCTGCCAGGTACAGCCAATTGTGCCCTCATCGCTGCAAAAGAAGCCGCGCTCCGTCTGGCATTCGGTCATGGAGATCGTTTGCCATTGGCCTTCCACATGCGAGCAGAAGCCCAGTGTGGAGCAGTCGACGCACACAAAGCCGGCCAGGCGCACTTCCTGGCAGGGATTAGTCACAAGCTCAGCAGAATCAATACCCAAGCTGCTGTTAACAATGCCAGCCTGGCAACGCACTAGACATCCCAGCAGAAGAAGCGGCAACAACTTTGGAAAACTCATTTTAAAGACTGTTGGCTGGAACTGCTCCAGGCAGGTGCTTAAATAGCCAAAGATAAGCATTTGCGGCAGGTGTAAAACGCATAATTAAAAGATAATGGTTGATGGTTCATTAAAGTCACAAGAGTACAAAGATTGACAAAATTCACTTAAATACTATTTTGAATTTAGCATGAGCCCAGAGCACAGGCAGCTTGCTCCGGTCGGTAAAAGGTGCCGGAGGGACACTCCAAATGGCGCATCTCGCCGTTCACGGCGGAGCAATAGTAATACTTGTGGCAATCGTCCATATCGGCTATGAGACCCACATGTTCGCAACTGATCGGCATTACGTTGAAGCCATCATCATTGGGGTCCACAACCTCCGGGTGGGTTGTTGGCACCACAGGCAAGTTGTTTCCAGGACGGCACACGAAATCCGCAAAGATCTCGCCATCGTTGCAGCGATGCAGCGATGGGTAAATGACCACAGTATCGTTTAGATTTTGGTTAACCGTCGACTTGCACACGTAAAAGATATTGGGATTACTGGGCCAGGCGGCGACATATCCCACCTTGGGACAATGGTACTGCGGTTGGGTGCATACGCTGCTCTGCAGCGTCATCGAGCATTGGCCGGTCCGGGCATCGAAGGCCTTGTCATTGCCACAGTCGACGGCGGCAGCGACCAGGGTGGCGCCGACAAAATAGCACATATGATATTTCTGGCAATCGTAGGGATCTGGAAAGATGCCCTGGGAGGTGCACTGAAAGTTGCCCACAATGCCAAATGGATGGCAGGGGCCAGTGGCATTCGAGCACGTGCCCAGACGCATATTACAAAAATACCCATTGGCCACATCACACGATTCAACGGGTATATTAACCCAGCCGTTGGAATGTTGTACACAGGTGGCCAGCAGTTCGCAGGACTCGCAAATAGGTCCAGGTGTCTGACGGCTCTCACAATTGCTTGTTTCTCTGGCCTGGATGATGCGCGTGGTGACTGTGGCAGCAGTCATCAAATTGATGACGTTGAGCAGAACCTATCCGCCATAAAGAGAAAGAAAAACTAATTTAAAAAAAAATTCGATGATAATGAATCAGTTTAAGCAACTTACCAAGCTAAAATGCAGCTTATGGAAGGACATGTTGATTGAGTAAAGATCAATATAAATTTGGGCACGTCTAATTGCTGCCAAGTACAAGAATTGTCTGATTTGATAGCGTAGCTGGGAACTACAAAAACAGTTTGACTCACAGCCCAAATATAGCAAACGTACAAAGGTAAAGATATCTTCTGCTCTGGCACTGGGCCGGGTGCCAGTCTTTATATCAATACGAGCGTTCTGTCTACGAGTGTGCGTGTGTGTGTGTGTGTCTAACATCTTGCGAAAGTTAAAAGTTGAGCAAAGTGAAAATCGTAACCATTACAACGGCCAGAGATTACAAACGAAGGGAATGCTGCGCTGTTGAGCAAATGGGTTCATATTTACACAGAAAACATTCTAGCAAAATCTAAGCTTAGAAATGGCTTTGTGTATTTTATGCCAATAGCAGTTTCTAGTTTCTCAAGACAAACAAGAAGCACTTAAGTTGTATGCACACTTTAGAAAAATTAAATATTTACATATCACGGGTATTAATTGTTTTAAATTGCAATTGTCGTTCAAAATATTGAAAACGAGCGCGTAATTCATCGATAGTATTAAAAAATGTGGCGTTTTTATCGACGCCGATTACAACTACTAGTTTTTTGGTATTTTTCTGAACGATAATAGAATTTCAATTGAAATCTAGCATTTTCTAGTCGTGCTGTGCACAGGCACACCGACACATAACTCGCTCTAAACAGCTTCAATATTATCTTTACAATTTCTAATGGATTTCGTACACGAATCTGTAGCCCTTGGCGTCGATTTACTCATCCTCGGCCTCTGTGTACGCGAATATGTGAACTACAAGACCACCGCGAAAGTTTTGAGGGTAAGAATGGAAGTTGCATTGCATGCATAGTCCTAATCAACAATTCCCGTTACTTGCAGGAGGCGCCACAGTACAATATTGATGGTGATCTAAAGAACATTGTATCGCGGCAGCAGGATAAGAAGATACCATATGCGGTAATACGCGGCACAGTCACGCCCATTGGCGTGCCATTGCGCAGCTCGTTTGTGCCCAGCGTGAGCGGCGTGCTCCAGATTGTGAAACTGCATGAGCATCGCGTGATGCGCGCTTTTGCCGGCTTTTGGGCCGAGCAGCGTAAGATGTTGCACGAGAGTATCAACGAGATGCCCTTTGAGCTGACCAATCAGCAGCATGGCGTGGAAATTATAGATGCGATGAGTGCCGCTGTGCTGGATGTGGACGTTGTCTACGATAACTATGAATCCACATCGCTGTCGTTCTTTGATCACATATTTGGCTTCTTTACGGGAGTGCGGCAGAAGGGGCTGCAGACAACGGAGCAAGTGCTGCGCGATGGCAGCTTCTTGACCGCCATTGGCGAGCTGGAAATGGACGGACAAACGCTGCGCATGCAGCCATCTAAACAGGGACCACTGTTCCTTACCACTGCCACAAAATCGACGCTCATTAAACGCTTCGAGGATGCCAAGTCCTCTATGCTGTAAGCCAACAAAAGGCCGCTTTAAAGGCTTTTCTAATCTATATATGTATGTATTCCGTTTAAGCTTCAAGATTGTGCTGTGCAGCAGCATATCCATGGTGCTGGTTGGCCTGATCGTACGCAAAGTGTATCGCAAAAAGAAGCAAGAGCGCGAAGAAGCTAAAATCCGTAAGCGCCTAGAGCTAGAGCGCCGGGAACGTCGTGCACGCAATAGGCCACACACCCTGACCCATGACCAGCTATGTGTTGTGTGCTCCACCAATCCCAAAGAGGTTAGCTAGTGAATCAGTGCAGTGCGTCTCGCTAACTTGTGCTTTTCTGTTTCAGATCATTTTATTGCCCTGCGGGCATGTTTGCCTGTGTGAGGATTGCGCCCAAAAAATTGACATTACCTGCCCTGTTTGCCGCAGCAAAATTGACTCCAAGGCGGCTGCCTTTATTGCCTAGTTGTGGATCTCAGTCAAGATAGATAAACTGTACCTGTCTCACCACAAGTCTTTGTTACAGAGTGTGCAGTTTTACATATTCATAAAATTCGTTCCAAGTGTTGACCATTCAAAAGTATTGTGTGAAATCTATGCACTGTTTGCCTGCATAATGTCTCTATACTCCCGCTGATGATCCAACAGCTTTAGAAAGACTTTGTACTTTCGATTATGCAGTTCCACTGTGTTGGCGTTCGGCATCAACAGTTGCCCAGTGCCGCCCATGGCCTTCGAGGCGCTCTATTAACGAGTTAAGAGTTTGATTCTTTTGATTATAGTCGGGCGTTTGTTCTGTACACACCTCTAGGCTGTCATAGTGTCCGGCGGCAGCGGCGCCCAAGGCGGCCGCGCCCACCAATACCATTTCCTGTTCATCGGGAATCAAAGCAGGCAGATTGCAAATATCCGCATGGCATTGCACATAAAGTGGATTCTTGGCCAGGCCACCGCAAAAGAGTAGCGTCTGAAAAGCGGCGCGCTTGTGCTGGTAAAGATTCTCGATGATGTGACGTGTGCCATACTGAAAATAGTCAATTATTATAAATACACAATAGGAATCGCACAGAGTGCAGATATACTTACAGCTAGAGCCTGCACAAAGGCCAAGTATTTGATAGCCAGCGATTCGACACCTCGAGTCATGTCTAGGCCAGTGATCTGTTTGGAAAGAGAGCTGTCTTTATAAATATAGTTAAGCTTTGTACACTTACTATGCCGCGCAGTGTAGGATCTGCTACGGGAGAGCGATTACCATGAAGATCCGGCCACACATGCACATCCTGCGTCAGGCAGCTCAGCTCGCTCAGGCCACGTTTGGCTGCCAGTTCCGGCAGCAACTTGTTCAGATGCTGGTAAATGTGTCTAAAAGAATAAATATATGTGTACCAAGAATTTTAACAAATTCATTTGACTCTACTAACTTGTCTCCGCCCAGCTTCTCCTTCAGCTCAGAATAGCTTTCATGCGTTTTGAGCACATGATCAAGCAGATGGCCGGCAATCGACTGACCGCCCTCGTTCAAGAAGTAACCCGGTATGATGGCATCTTGGTACGGACCCCACACACCCTGGGCAAAGCAGGCATCACGTGTGATGCTCATATGGCAAGTGGATGTGCCTGCAATTAAAGCCATTTTGCCCTGCACGTCGTCGTCTCCCTCGTCAGCACGGCAACCAAACATGCCCAATGCACCCGCGTGTGCATCAATCAGCGATGTGCTGACCACGGTGCCAACGGCCAGGCCCAGCTCTGAGGCGGCTCGCTGAGATAAGCCTTTGCCCACAGGCTTACCCGGCGGCTGTACATCGCTGCCAAGTGCCGCGAACTTGTCACGCGTCAGTTCCTCCAGATCGGCGCCGTGTAGAAAGTCAGCGCTCCAGCTGTGGGAGGCTGCGTCATAGTTCCATTTACACACCACCGAGCAAAGCGAGCGAGTGTCCGTATCTGTTGCACGCCAGGTCAGAAAGTCCGGGAGATCGAATGCCCGCCAAATGCTGTTATACGTCTGCGGCAAATTACGCTTCAGCCACAGCAATTTGGGTATCTCCATTTCCAGCGAAACTTGACCGCCCACGTATTTCAACAGCGCATGCTTGGCAGCATTTATCTCGTCCGTCTCCAGCACAGCGCGATGATCCATCCATAGAATGATATTTTGTTCGGCCACGCCGCTCTTGCTCACCGTCAGGGGTGCTCCATTAGCACCCAATATGACCAGGGAGCAGGTTGCATCGAACCCAATGCCCTTCACTTGCGTCTTATTGACACCGGAAATGACATGCTGTAAATAGAATAAAAAGCTATGTTAATCTAATCTCCAAAGGCTTTGGAGGTTATCAGTAGATGTCCAAGTTGTACGCCAATTTTACCTTGACAACCTTACAGATTGCATGCCAAATATCTTCGCTCGATTGCTCGTAGAAGTGCGGCTCCGGTGTCCAGGTTTTGATCGCCTCTACCGCTTGCTGCTCCACTTGGCCTTTTTCATTAACTAGCGCGGCTCGCGCACTGCCCGTGCCCACGTCCACGCCCACAAAGTACGCCTGGTTGGACATAGTGCTGCTGGCTCCTGCTCTGCTGCTATAGTAATTTGTATTGCCTGCGCAATTTGCGGTCAAATAAATGTTATTAAACCAAGCCCGACGAACGCCCAACGCTGACTGATAAGAAATTCGAGCTGTCTGTGGAAATGTGGGGCTTGTACCGCTACCGGTTTGTGAAAGACCTCTCGCAAATTGTGGTGAATAAATTAGTTGGGTTGTGCCTGGGTCTGAGGCGGAGGCTTGGCCTGGCTGACGCCCACCTATGTGATTACAAGATATAAGCAGTAGCTGCCTGTGCCAGCCCTTTGGTAACTTTATTAAAATTAAATTAAACATATTCATTAATCTTGAAATTATACCAACTATATATCTAGCTTGAATTTAAAAGCACAACTGATCAATTTTACAAAATCATTTACTAATTAACAACTGTTTAATAAGCATTTCGTTCGACTTACTTGAACTTCCTGCAGCTACGGTCGTCGCTCGCATACTGAAGACTCGTTCTCAAATGCGGCTTATGTATTCAAATATTTAAATTGTAAACATCCCGCGCGCATTGCCTTTTTCGCCCTCTCTCTCTCTCTCTCTCTCTCTCTCGCTCTCTTCCACTCAATACCTTTGTCACTTAGTATTTCTCTGTGTCGTCTACTAATTGCAACAGCTGCTCTCGTTATTCAAGGTCAGTTGGTTTTCACGATCAACACGTTTTGTTAGTTTTTACGTTAAGTTTATCACAAAAGTGAGCTTAGGCTTTTTAACAGTCTGGCAACTCTGTGCCGCATCTCATTTCTATCGCGGCGTTTGTTTACAATGGTGCGCATTAAAAATCGGTAAGTTAATTAAATAAATGATATTATTTATGACACACACCTTTATTAATATTCATCCTTGTCGCTTATCAGTTATATAGCCGTGCAAATTGTACCATATGCGCCAGTTAAGAACCTGCGCCTCAACGACCATACGCTGACCAAATGCCTGCTGCAAAATATAGAGAAATACTACGGCGTGTACGGGCTGGGCGTCTTGGAGCACGGTTTCCGTGTGAAATACTGCAACGAGCGCACTAAAATTGCAATTATACGCTGCCTACATCGCGGACAGCGATATGTGTCGAGCATATTGCCGCTGATAACTTTGGTAATTACGTTAGATATGAAGCACGTGCGCGTCATTTAATTGCACGTACAAACTAATATATATATTGCAGATAGGCGACGTGCGCGCCAAATTCCGCACTCTTTACACGGGCGCCACCATCATACAATGCAATAAGTTTATAATTCAACATCAGCGACAGTTCTTGGACCGCATGATGGGCCAAGTGGCATCGGCCAAGGAGCGCCAGGATCTGTTCAAGCGCGTCATGGAGCTCGACATGGACAGATAACATGGACAAGTTAATAGCAAAATGATTTATGTATACTTAAGCATAGTGCATAGTTTTCTTATAGAATATTTTTGTTCCAATTCGACTAAAAGTTAAATTTAAGGTTTTTTTGGTACACTCGATGCTTATACTTCAATAAGGAATTTGCGGCTTGGCGAACGAGATAGTCTTGCACTGAACTGCTTGAGCCTGTGCTGCAAATCCGTGAAGGTCAGTTTGTTCTTCTTGCTGTAGACATTCAGATAAATACCCAGCACAACGATGAGGCCGGACCAGATGTATCTGTTCAGAGAAAACACGATTTTTACCAAAGACCAAGAGATTACCAAGGCATCTATCTACTTACTGCACTGTGAAGGGTTTGCTGAAGAGCAGGAACGAGAAGGCTATGGTCACAGCCTTGCGTGCGGTGGTCACTGTGGCGGCTAAGGGAGCGCCGCTGCTCCTAACTAAAGCCAGCACGAATTGTATGCCCAAGTAGCCTGAGAGGCTAAACAGAAAGCCGTAGCCGAACGTTTCCAGCGGATGCACCAGACAGAAGGCGAATCCACTGAAAAAGTTGCCGGTAAGCAACATAATCACAAACAAATAGACAAAGCCCAGTCCATAGGAATAGAAGACCACCTCGCTGCTGGGCGCCTTGTGCTCGCGCATAGCCTTCTCTTGGACGTTGCCGATGGCTGCATCACACAACAGGGCGCCGGATATCATGGCGACGCCTAGGGGATTAAAATTTGGTGTCAGTTGCGAGTCGGCCAGTGTGAACCAGGCCAAGCCAATGCACATTGCCGCTGCGGCGGCAAAGTCAAGTGGTCCGTAGCGCTTGCCCTGTATAATGATGCTGCCAACAAGCACTGGGATCAGCTTGCAGCACTTGAAGATCACCTGAGTGGGATAGTTGAGATAGCCGAGACTCGAGTTCGACAGTCCCATTGTGCCCAGCGTCAGTGCAGCAAGCACAAAATATGTGCGCAGAGGAATGCATCGTGGTGCCGGCTCAATGCTCCAAATTGTGCCGCCTTGCGTTCGATAGGACTCCAAACGGCGCTCTACCAAACCGAAACCAATGTAGTAGCCAAACTGCACCAGCGTCAGAAACCAGCCGTATGGCTTAAAGCCCTCAACCGTAAAGATCAGCTCTTGCAGATATCCATAAATAATATAGAGTATAAAAACGCCGGCACAGCTGAGCAAAAATTGCGTTGTTCGATTGTAGTGGCTCAGGTCAAAGCAGAGAATGCGCACTTCTGCCGGCCCTGACTTTGACGCGGATGAAGTTTTACGCTGAGAGGTGGGAGAGGAGGCGAAAGCGGAAGGCGCTGTCTGCTGCTGGCCATTGCCAGTGCCGTTGATGCTGATAACGTCGTGTCCGCTGCTTGCTTGGCTATCGCCCACCATTGTTCAAGTGGTCGGTCACACTGTATGAGTGTATGTGTGTGTGTGTGTGTGTGTGTGTTTTTTTATCACAGTTTCGGTTTGTATTATTTTAATTACTGCCACGCAACGCTAACGTTTTTACGCATTCACGTTTGCATTGGTGCATAGTTTTGTTTATGCATTTCTCTTTGTTACATCATCACCATAATGTAACGCGGCTTTTAGTAACAACTTTAGTTTTTTAATAGTGTTAGCTACGCGTTTGTTTATTCTGATGTTTGTGGCCACTCGATTAATGCAAATTTCGATCATTTAAACTCGATATATTATTAGTGTGTGGTGCTGCCAGACAGTGTAAATTTCCCAAAATGCAGCCATTTAGAAAATTATGGTCACCCGAACTTCTAATATTGGTCACACATAAATGTTGCCAGCTAGTTGTTTTCCATTAACTATCTGGCCATACTACATACTCTTAAAAACATCATTTCGTCATTTAGCAGCTCTCGCTTTTTGTTTCATTTTAAAAATGGCAGACGTAGAAAAGGAGCCTGAGAAGACCATTGCTGAGGATTTGGTTGTTACCAAATACAAATTGGCTGGAGAAATTGCAAATAGTAAGTAAATAATTGAACGTTATTAAGAAATGCGTTGCACAGTGAAAGTGAAGTCAAATTTTTTCTGCATTTACTGTCGGCCGCTACGTGTAGCCGACAACAATGGAGCTAACGAAGACGTCGGCGCTGACGCTGACGTCGCCGTTGCTTGAAGCAGCCACGCGGCGGTGTTCGCGGGATATGCGAAGGCATAGCGTGCATAACCTCAAAGTTTTCAGGTGTTGAATTCAATGCCTAAATACAAACTTAAGACAATAAAGTTTGCGATTATAACTTTTAGAGCTTCAGTTTAATAAAAACCTGAAATGCCTACACTAAATTGCAATGCTAATGTGAGACTCACAGTGCCACGCGAGACACACAAAAACTCGTTTCGCATAGAACTAACTCGACTATTTCTGTTTCGATGTGTTTAATTTTAGAAACACTGAAAACGGTTATTGGACTCTGTGTGCCGGATGCCTCTGTGAGGGAAATTTGCACCAAGGGCGACAATCTGCTGACTGAAGAAACCGGCAAAGTGAGTTCCAACTGAATATTTTCACCAAGCAAAATAAGTCCAATGATTAAAACTAACGCAATTGAGGGCCTCTGCGTGCGCTGCTGCGCTGCGGGCCGGCAGCATGTGTGCGCTGTAAAAAGCCGCGTGCTTCCTGCTTGCGTTGAATTTTCATCCACGTGCGTTTTTTGGCGCTGGTCTGCGGCGCTTGGCGCGCGTGCTCTGGGACCCAAAGATTCACAGATTATGAGATCTGAGGACACTTTGGCATCCAGCCAACTGTCATTGTTTCTATGGCAAATCGATTAACACACTGCCTTCATGTACCCTACCCTAGGTATACAAAAAGGAAAAGGAACTGAAGAAGGGTATCGCATTTCCGACATGTCTGTCGGTCAACAATTGTGTCTGTCACTTTTCGCCAGCTAAGAACGATGCCGACTACACGCTAAAGGCTGGTGATGTGGTCAAAATGTAAGTATAATTCACTCACCTGCAACATTCCGCTTTAATGTATTTACCTTGTTTCCTAATTGACACACACAGCGATCTGGGTGCCCACATTGATGGCTTCATTGCTGTGGCTGCGCACACAATTGTCGTGGGCGCCGGCGCGGATCAGAAAATAAGCGGGCGCCAAGCTGATGTTATACTGGCCGCGTACTGGTCCGTTCAGGCTGCATTGCGTCTGCTCAAGTCCGGCTCCAGCGTAAGTGTTACCGCCTACTCATAAGATTAGGAGGGGGATGCAGGCAACGGATTGTCTAGCGTATTATGCACAGCGCCAGCACATCTCAACACCTGCACAGAGCACAGGCGACAATTGGCGAAAGCGCAGTCATCAAATCCATGGCTGGGCCTCTGTTGATTGCTCACATATGCATGCATATATATTTATAGATAGATATAGTAATAGTAATGCATGTATATATATTTATAGATAGATATAGTAATAGTAATGCATGTATATATATTTATAGATAGATATAGTAATAGTAATGCATGTATATATATTTATAGATAGATATAGTAATAGTAATCCTTATGCTGCAGGCAACGGAATGGCTGTTGACCCTCAATAATAATTGGCACAGCACAGCTCAACGCCTGCAGAGATCAATTGCGGCAATTTCGTGAACTGAACGAGTTTATACATAGAAATGTTTGGTCTTTACAATTGCACACAATTATAGAAAATCATATATAGTCTGTAGGGCTAAGATTCAAATGTAAAATGAATGCCTTTTCGTCTTTCATCTTTTAGAATTACTCAATCACCGATGCCGTGCAACAAATCAGCGAGTCGTTCAAGTGTAAGCCCATTGAGGGCATGCTTAGTCACGAGCTGAAGCAGTTCAAAATCGATGGCGAAAAGACGATCATACAGAATCCGAGCGAGGCACAGCGTAAGGAGCACGAGAAGTGCTCCTTCGAGACGCACGAGGTTTATGCCATCGATGTTATCGTCAGCAGCGGCGAAGGCGTGGTAAGCAGTAGGTCTCTACGGGACACTAACTTTATCACCCAACATTTGTTCAATGATTAAAAACACGCGCTTGAGGATTGGCATGGCAAGGAGATGGAGTTAATCATGTAAGCGCCTTGTGTGTTTGGCGAGTCTACTTTTTAACGGCTCGGCACATGTTAGCTTCCGATCTGCGCCATAGCTAGCCCGAAGATTGCAAGATTATGAGATCTGAGAACGCACAGAAAACCATCGAAGCATGTTGATTCGCTGAGTTCGCAGCATTGTTAACATTTGTGTTTGTTGCAGGGTCGCGAGAAGGACACAAAGGTCTCCATTTACAAGAAGTCCGACGAGAACTACATGCTTAAGCTGAAGGCATCGCGTGCGCTGCTCGCTGAGGTGAAAACCAAGTACGGCAACATGCCCTTCAACATCCGCAGCTTCGAGGAGGAGACCAAGGCGCGCATGGGCGTCGTTGAATGCGTCTCACACAAGATGATTGAGCCCTTCCAAGTACTGTACGAGAAGCCTTGTAAGTAGGCGTTTATTGATACGATATTAGTTTTGCAAAACTTAATTCCGGATTTGGTATAACTCTTGAGCTGCCAACTACGGCCAGACATTTTGCTAGAACAAAGCTCCAAAGGCTTTGGCGTCTTCAGCAGTTGCCTCCTTACACATGGCCTCAGTCTGAACATGCCATTGCTACAAAAGCATCTGAACAACTTCGTCCAAATGGGAGCCTATAATTTGTATCATTGTTTACTTTCAGCTGAGATTGTGGCACAGTTCAAACACACGGTATTGCTCATGCCCAACGGCGTCAATTTAGTAACCGGTATACCCTTCAACGTGGACAGCTATGTAAGCGAATACAGCATTGCGCAACCCGAACTGAAGGTAAATCGTTATTTCTGGTGATCTAACCTGACCGTAATCTTATCTGTGTTATTTATTTTGTTATTCAGGAACTCGTCGCACAGCCACTGGGACCTGTTAAGGGCAAGGGCAAAGGCAAGAAGGCGGCTGCCGGCAATTCTGCTGCGGCGACAAAAGTGGAATCGGCGCCGGCCGTTGAGACCAAGGCATAGGCCTCCCGGACACCATACACAACGCCCCCTTAAAGCAACAAGAATGTGAACAATTGCGCTGCCTACTGCTGCCGCTCTATAAATTTTTACTATAGAATTCGTTGATTAGTAAATCAGAAAATCCATTTGACAACACAATTCGTTTTCGTTCCAAGAACTTTAAATTTCACATTCTAAGATTATAAAGAGAAAAAAAAAAGTAACCACTTAAAAGCCTTTCGAGTTTTTCCAACAGTTAAACCCGTATAATCCTATGTGCAGTCAACTCTACATATTTCTTCCCTCCTTATAAAAACGTACTGATCTTTCGTTTTAAATTTCTAAATCGATTTGTTCTAAATCGCAACGAAACGATAAGTTTTAAGAATTAAAACATTTTTAAAGTAAACATGATCTTTAAAATACTTATAATTCAAAAAACAAAAACGTTACAAATCCACGCGTAGTAGGTATTAAATAAAATTAACATTTTATAAAAAAAAAAAAGGATAAGTAAAACTGAGTTTTCTTGGACTGTGGTTGGACATGTCATCAAATTGTTTCATATATCACTTATGTATAAGAGAAGAAAAGTTAATAAAAAAGAGAACTTGGTTACTTCCAATACAAATAATTTTTCTTTTATTTTTACGTTTTATGCAATTAAGTTATGTTCACAATCTTTTTGCATTTTTTTGTTTTAATTTCTTGCATGTAATTAAAATTGTACACAGTCTCATGTCTGAACTCTTGTATTACAAAAGCAGCAAGAATAATTTTTGTTATCGTTACTGGTTACTAGGACACCCATCCCCACACTCTTCCCCAACTAGCCCCGTCTGTCTACGTCCCATTTCGACACGCCAAACGACTTGTGCCAACAAAATTAAACAAAACAAATTACATATTAAACTGTGAATTATGAGAGCGAGCAGCTTGCAGCGTGCAGCACACGGGATACGCGAATAAAACGTGCAAACAAAACGGACAGAGGCGCCGTCGACGGACTCGTAGATTTGAATCGATTGCGTTTGGTTAGTTGAAATACAAGTTGTATGTATTTGCGGGTCCGATTATGCAACAAGCAAGTCTACAGCCAGCAAGGCAACGGGGGAAGGGTACAACGACAACGTTATTGTTGGTGCCGTATGGGCCATTAGTTCTCGGCATGTGCATCTATGGGCGCCGAGGCAGTTACATTGCTTGGTTTCTCTGGCGAATCCAAGTAGATCTTTAGGGCTCGTTCGCGCCGCTGCGAGTAGCGTGTCGTTGAAATGCAGCCCAATCGATCCAGGCGCGCCTTCTCCTTATTGGTTAACGAGCGGCGCTCATCTGACGAGAGCTCTCGCACCGGCACGCTTTTATCTCTGCAATAAACATTAAACTTAGTGTCATACACAAAATAGCACAATGCCATGCCTCCCACTTACTTATACAAATACATGTTGCCACTGTTAGTTGTGTTCAGTGGATACACGTCCAGCGCCGCGGGCACAGAGAGCCAGTTGACGGCCTCGTTAACGCTGACTGCCGATATGCTTGTGCAGGGAAAGTAGCTGTTTAGCTGTGGGCATAATAACGAGAGTGTTAGAAGATCTAATATGAACATATAAATGTGCGGCATTTCCTACCTTCATATAACTCAAGCGATCAATAGGTATATTGCATATTTGTGATAAACATCTTTTGATTTCGCCGTCCTCTGCAAGAAGTGAGATTAAGAGCCCTGCTTTAACAAATTACCAATTTCAATCAGCTTACTGTCCATTGTGATTTCCTGGAATTTGCCAAACTCCCATTTCTCTGGATACCAGCGACGCACAAATATGGTTAACGAATCTTCCTTTGGTTGCGCCACCACGCCCTCCTCACACTCTTGCACAATGAACTGTGGCCAAAACATGAACATTAATTAGATTTATATATATCGACACATGTAAATAGTTTCGTGCTCACCTCAGCAGCCGTGGAGCGAATGTCGCAGTACAGTGTATCCTCGTTAGCGAGTATTTTAGTGGGACAGCGACCGCCCTTTAGCCAGATGCGACAATTGTCCACGGTGAGGGAGCTGTATTTGGCATCGATGCGATGCAGCTTGGCGACCAGATCCTGTTTGGCCTGCTCCGCTGTAGTGGTGGCATTATACACCCACTCACAGACGCAGGGCAGCTTGGCGGTTTCATTGCTCAAATCCGCCAACCGCAAAAAGTATATCTTAGACTTGAACTCGTACGGTTGCAGTGTTTTACCGATCTCCACGGTCAGAGTTTCGCCTTCATTGAGAAAGACCAGCGTATTGGTCTGGTTATTGGATATGGTGCTCTCATGCTTGCGCTGCAGCTTAAAATAGGCGCTGGGAACGCGTATCAACTGCTCGATGTGCCGCTTGAAGGCGCCCATACGCATATGCTTGCCTACAAGAAGTTTATAAGCGTGTGTGGGCTTACGCAGTTGCGCCTCGTCATCGGATTGGTGGCCACTGGTGGTGCTGCTACTGGTGGCCAGATCCACGCAATCAATTTTGATGGCATGGAAAAATTGTGTTGTTGTGCTAGGTGGCAGGGAGCTGGTGTCGCCCGCCTCGCTGCCATAGCTGCCGTTGCCATTGCAGTAGGCGTGAACGCGCATCATGGCGTCATGGGAGGCGGCCTCATCCTCAGGACTGGATAGCTGTGGTGAGTGGCTGGTGGAGCTCACCTGACTATCGCCGCCGCCACGATGCTGCATACTATTCTCAACCAGCGTACGATCACCATCACTCAGGCTACTATCCTCCGAGTTGGACTCATGGCCGGGTGTCGTAAGCGAATCAGCCTGATCGCGCTTATAGCGACGCCAATCACAGTCGTTGTTGCCGGCACTGACACCCTCGGGCGTAGCCGTGCCGTTTGTGCCGTTAATGCCATTCATCATGGCAGCATCCACTACATCACCACCGGCACAGCCATTGGCGGGCTGCAAAGGGGAGAAGAGTTACTTGAACTTTGGCAAATTGCTACAATACTTGCATTTGTAAATAAAACAATTTACTATTGGGCACAATTTGATGGGAACTAGAAGTTAAAGGGTTAAGGTACCTACCTCGATGGGAGCTGCAATGGGCTCGCTGCTGGGCACGCCCAACATCTCGAGACTGGTGGCATCGGTGTTAGGCACGTTTAAGTAAAAGTATGTGATATATTTGAATTGTGAGTTAGCCAGTTGCTGTAGCTGTTGCTGTGCATCCGATGTCGGTTGGGGATCGTACGCCACGAAGGCCATGCGGTAAGTACCACGCACGGCGGCCAGCAGAAACTGCTGCTCGTTAATGTGCAAACGTACTGCAATTGAATGGCGCAGCACGTCGCTAGACTCCCGCGCTGCTGAATAAACCAGGAAGGGACCGTCCATCGCCATGGTCGAGAGATCTACCTTAAACACATACCACGTAGTGCCATCGCTGGCATAGTTTTCAAACTGCTGATCCTCAGCCCGGTACTCCAGCAAAAAGTCCAGATTGTAGTTATGTGAGGAACGCAGGTCAGTTAGTGCCGGATCACTGCAATTCTCCAGCGACTGTATGATAGTGTCCATGGATGAGTTGTAGGCAACTAGACGGCAGCGTGACAGCGGCGCAAACTGCTCCACATTGAGCATATCGTAGGCCGACATCAGCACTTTATTCACATCGAAACTCTGCGACAGATACACGCGGGTCATCTTTAGCTTCTTGAGCAACGGATTATAAAAGTAGACGCGCGGCTTGTATAGATGCGGTAGTGCCAGATCTGTTACTGTGATGTGTCTACCCAGGCGCGAAACGCGCGTATCTTCCTCCGCATGCAGCTTGGGAAGCAGCGACTTGATGTGCTCCGGAAAGTCGTTACACTTGACCACAAGCTCGTTACGCTTGGCGTCCACCTGGCGATACATGAGCATATACGCATTCGTGCTGGACGTATAAGCACTTGAATAGTAGCTGCCATTGGGCCCGCCAAATGAACGCTGGATGTCCTCTTGTGTGATCTGCAAATTGTGATGAGAAGATAGACATATAATATATGTTGACATCTGCCAATCTTTGGTTACCCACCGTGGACACATTTTGATCATTGAAACAGAACCATTCGTCATTATCAAAATCCTTGATGTAAGCATAGTAATGACCGCCTGAAGCGCTGCCCGAGTGTATCATGATAGCAAAGAGCTCATAGATATATGGACCCGATAGCAAGTCCTGTTTGAGTCGTGCCTCAATGTTCGCGCTCTTGCCGGTGCTGCTGCTCATGTCGATGCCCTCGTCCTCGTCGTTCATATCGTTCTCATGCTGACTGGAACTGGCCGTTGTTCCCACACCGCTGCTCAAGTTATCCTCTTCCATGGCCGAGCCACTGTCCGCGGTGCTGCAATCGTCTGCATTGCTGCTGCCATTCATCTGATACTGTTCGCCCTGGCCGTTGCGATTCACAAAGCTGTTCAGATTGAGCTTCTGCGGGAAGGTCACCCTGTAAATACCCGAAAAAATATTAGTAGGAGACTAAGAGTAAAGGATTGAACGCTTGCCTGTCATTCAGCTTGATGCGATGCATGGTCTGATAGTCAAAGTCGAAGCGCTTTAGATGCAGCGTCAATATATAGGGGAAGGACTTAAAGTGCAGTCCCTTGTGGGCGTCGCATTTCTTTTTGCATTTCTCGCACAGATACTGATTGTTGCCATCGAGAGTTTCGGGCTGAACAAAGGCGCGCAGTGCCTCCTCGATGCTACCGTAGGCGGAACTACTGCCAAATGGACGCACCGGTAACGGTATGTCAAGGAAGGTATCTTCGCGCGTCTTTTCGGTATTGCACTCCAGGCACTTGACATAATCATTCATTTTGCCCTCGTACAGCGTCGAGATGAGATTGGCCTGTTTTGTGTTCTTGAACTTGTGCTCCAGTGCATCGAACATGACGCGGCACAGCTCTTGGATGTCATGCTGTTGCCAGGCCTCCGTTGAGTCCCAGCCAAAGCTGCGCGTCAAGTCAGTTGTCTCCACCGATGACTTCGGCGATGTCTGCAAATTGAGAAACAGCTTCTGCAACTGATAGGGTATGTTCTTGGCCTCGTTGTCGTTGTCAAACTCCCAGCGGTACAAGGCATTGCGAAACTCGGGCGTCATATAAAGCGCTTGCAGCAGACTGTTAAGATAGCAGGTCATTGCCTGATTGACAAGTCCCACATATGCACGTGGCCCAACACCATTTCGATGCGTCTCCGTTTCTGTATTGGCCGAGGCCACAAATTCGGAGGCGCTGGTATTGATGCGCTGCCAGGCGGGCACCTCATCGCCGCCGTACTTGCGCCCAAAGAAATTTGAATATTCCATCTCCTGTCTATCATCCTCTTCGACTTTATCATTGCCAGCGATGGCCGCAAGAGCATCGGTGCCAGCTTCAGTTCCAGCCAACAGATCGCTCTCTGTGGGTCCGGCGTTGCCAAATTCGTAGGCTGGACCCGTCAATGTGGGACTGGCCGAGGCGCCCAATGCCAAATCATCGTCAGACAGCTGTTCAGCTTCCGAGACGGGACTAATATTAAATAACTCAGGAGCTACATCATCGACGGGCGAAATGAGGATCCTGTTTTGTGGCAACTGCTGCTTTAGCTGCTCGGTTATTTCAACTTTGGTTAGTTCGTCGATAGCTATATCTGTGGCGCAGGTACTTGGCGCTTTTGGCAGCTGCACGCTTTCATCCACTTGGTCCTTGCTCTTCACAATGTTGTTCTTGCTTTCGCTGGGTTTGGTTTTCACTTTTGTGCTGACCTTGCTGGGCGTTGTGGGCGTGGCTGTGGTTGATGCTGCTACTGCTGCTGCCGCTGACTCAACTGTCAATTCAGTGGGACTAACGCTAGTCTTGGTTTTGCTTGGCGATTTTTTCTTCTTCTCGCCTGTTGTTACCCGCTTCTTTTTCTCGCCAGTTTTTGTTGCTGTTGTGGTTGCGGTTGTCGCTGCCATGTTGTCCGCGGCATTTGCCTGCTTGCTGAGAGTCGAAGCGGATTTTTTCATGGTCAACTCATAGCGTTTGGCCACATTGCCGTCCCAGGTGCCCTCTGGCAGCAGCACCAGGTTATTCTTCAGCTGAGGCTCAAAGCCAGGCACGTCGTAAAGCAGCTCCTTGTCCAGCGCATTCAAATTAACCTATATCAATGTTAAATGCATTAGTAAGAGCGGGCGGCCGCATGACTTGGCATTAAATACTAACCAGATCCTTCTCGCCAGGCGGCTGCAGCAGCAGCTCGAATTTGCCATAGGCAAACTGTGTGCCAATCAGCGCAATGACGTGCTTTACCGTAAAATGGGAGCGCACAACGATGTTGATTTTCTTTTGTTGCGAGCCAGGCGTTTGGTCAAAGACGGCGCACTGTGTACTATCCTTGCTGTCCTGCTCAGCCATGTCCTAGTCCTGGGGGCGCGTTGCAAACCAAATGGGTTAAGGCCTGTGAAAATGAAAATTAAAACAAATAGCGATATAAATACAAATTTTGAAAGATTGCAAATAAAAAATGCCTGAAAAATAATTATATATATATATTTTATATATATAAAAATATAAAATAAATGAGAAAAATAATGGAAAAAAAAACTACTGACATTTCATTTTTAGAAGCTGCTTGACAACGCGGCCAAAGCGAAACAAGGAAGCCAGCCCACATGAGCTGTTCATTGCTCCCACCCGTTGCCCCACCCGTTGCCCCTTCCAGGCCCCAACACCCACCGTAGACCTCAATTCGAAAATAAACCAAAATCCCATTGCCTGCTGCTGTTCGCCTTTTTCGCGCCTTATTTGTGCGCGGGCACACAACAAAAAAGCAAAAATCATGACTAAGATTGTACGGAATTTTATAAACAAATTGCGGCCGAAAGGCAGCTTCTAGAAGTGCCGATATTCCATATTTCAGCTGCTTCTGAATTTTCAGCAACAGCGTCATAATTGCCGCATAAATTGCTCCAACAAATGTCATTCCAAGGCGATTGCTGTTGCTTTCTTTGTTGGGCAACGACGGGCGACTCGATAGCCGACATTGTAACGGAAATGCTACAATATATATTGTGCCATAATTATGCATATACAGATATATATTCAATATATGTATATATATGTGACATTTGGCCGCAATGCGCAAAATGTACAAACGGGACGTCAGTTTTTGGGGGCGCGCACAGCACAGCAATAAGTAA
Source organism: Drosophila littoralis (assembly GCA_018903485.1). Classification (NCBI taxonomy): domain Eukaryota; kingdom Metazoa; phylum Arthropoda; class Insecta; order Diptera; family Drosophilidae; genus Drosophila; species Drosophila littoralis. The sequence continues at coordinate 5,481,075 of JAEIGF010000408.1, forward strand.
ATAAATTTAAATGAAAGAAAATTAGAAGATATATTTTGGAAAAGCTCTAATGCGCTTTGCCTTTAAGATTTGAACATTAACAGCGCATAATAGCAGCTGACAGCTGGAAAATTTGACTAATATTTCATTCATTTATATACAAATCGAACGCACATAAGCCTGCATATCAGCTATGATATGCTCTATTATCTATTGTCTGGCAACACAAAGCACATCTACATCTATTTTTGATAACGTTTGCTAAACAAAACAAACTCTCGCGGTTCTAAGATGTTCCATTCATTCAACATTCTGGCTAAATTGGTTAAAATCTATGTTTACCGGAAAACTTGCGCAAATGCGTTCACAGTCGAATTAAATGTCCAAAGCAATTAGTATATACGAAATGCGCAATGTTTTTCCAACTTGAATTTATAAAAATAGGCACAAACATTGCAATCGAGACGAGACGAGGCGAGGCGAGGCAGGGCGGGGCCAGGAGAGGCGCGTTGTGCCAAGTGCTCTGGCCAAAAGATAAACCCAAACGAGCTGCAATTTCAAACACATGTTGGATGAACGCAAGCATTTATATGATATATTAATGTATAAATAAAAAAATAGATATATATACATATATATATGCAAGTGCTGGTACGCAAGAGTGGAATCCAAAAATGCTAATATGTGAACAGAGGGGAAAAAAAAAAAAAAATTGTGCGTCTAAAAATAAAAAGTGGCGACGACGGCGACAAGAGCAAAGAAATTGACGGAACAAAATAAAAAATAAAATAACGTCAAAGAAAAACAAATATTTAAGGCAGGGAGCACAAGTATCCGTCAGATACAATCTGGCTATTTGTAAATGCGAAGGTTTTCGTTACCGAAACGTAACGAAAAAAAAAAAACGCTGCACAGCCAACCTGAAGCTATATATCTATGCCCATGTCTGTTTATCCAATATCTGAGACGCATAGAAATCCCATCAATATTTACATTGACGCTGAACCCCATCCCCACACGAGGCATTTGTGTTTTGGGCGTGACGTGAGCGAGATTTTTACAGAAATTAGCCCAACGTCTGGCGCACACGTAGATCTTTATGTTTTTCGCCAGACCTGAATAATGTGATAAGTGTGTGTATTTTTCTTTATTTTTTATTTTTGCATATAGTTTTGCTATTTTTAAAACTATTTCGCTACATTTTCAGTTTTTGAGGTCTGCCACACAAAGCGAGCCCCACATGCCAAAGAGGTAGAGTTCCGATTTCTCAGATATATAGTACACACACGCACACACACACACGCACGCACACTCGCACACACACGCACATCTATCGAGTTCGCAGCTTTCTATGTAGACTCAAATTATGCAGTTCTATGTACTCCCTGTAGTTATTACGAAAGCAATCTATTTCAAATGGATTCTATTTTTAGACCAATTGCAAGGGGATTCGCACGTTATGCGATAAACTCCATTTGAAGCGCACACACATATACTTATATGGGGAGGATTAAAAATATATACATGTATATATATAATTTATCTTTTTTATGCACACACACACACACACACCGTCCGATTGCTGCCGAGTTCTTCTGTGCGCTGTGGAACCGCCGTCAACGCAACGACATCGTTTCACGCGTGCTCGAGTACTGACCACTGCTGCGGCACGAACTGGGGCTGGCGCCACAGAGTGCCCGAGTGAGTCTCGATCGCTTCCGAGTAGCCGGGCCGTTGGGTGCGCTACGAATCGCGCACTGGATGCAGTTGTTGGCCGCGGGCGCAGCGCTGATAACAATAACAAATGCACCCAGCTGGCATTAGCGGCAACTGTTGATAACAATATCACAAAAACAAAACAAGAATATATGCGAATAAGCGAACGCGTGAGTAAGTAAGGGCTCAGGGCTCTGACCGGTGACGCAGTGACGGGTAGCCCACCCGGCAGGTCTATAGTCTCCAACCTAGACAAATTGTTCAATGAATAGTCGACTATATTGTATGGATATTCTGTGAGAGGAAGAGAGCGAGAGAGAGTGAGAGAGAGAGAGTGCTGTGTCGAAATTCACAGCGAAAGTGCTATTAATGTTTATTCAAGATGCTCTCGCCAATTGGCCGATGAATGACTATTTTTATGCGCTGCTTGGCTGTGCCTCGCCAGCGTCTCATGTGTGACTAAGAAGCGCTGACCGTGTGTGCCGGCATCTACGCTGCTCTTGGGGTCGCGACGGGGGTTGCGGTCGAACTTTGCATGTTGGCGAATTTTCATTTGCGCAACACTCATCGGTAGAGGATGGCGGGTGGGTACGCGGTGGGCGGGAGATCGGTCAAGGTTTTGCTTTGGAACGTGACACATGTGATTGCTTAAGTGCGAAAAACTAGTTCAAGCTATGCGTCCTTCAACGTCTTGGCCAAATGTCGGAAAACTTGCGGCTCCAAAATATGTTCGCTACACATACACACATTTACATATATGTATGCAGGCATACAGATACACATACATATGTATGATTTCACTCACCTGAACTGTGAAAATGTTGCAATATTGTGTTAGGGTTAAATGCACAATCCGGCCCAACGGCTGGGACTACACAGGCCAATTGATTTGTTGCTATCTAAACTGTTTAAACGGAGGATGTCTGACGTTGATACCGAGCAGCAACCATTTTTATAAATGAAACAAATGTTTTTTGTTGTTCTGCTGCGGTTTGGCTGCAGTTCTATCGATGGCAATACCGATAAGCCTGCCTACTATCGATGGTTATCCGATAGTTCCACCAATTATCTTACGCAAAGTATCGATGCTACGGCTGCAATTCGATTCGCTCAAATCGATTATTGATTTGTAACAAACGCAGTTAATTGCCATACTTTAATCCAAATATCAATGGCCCATGCTTATTTAAAGGCAATTTATCAACTTATATGCCATTTTTACACTCTTAGAAAAAGTATTTAAATATTTCAATTTTGGCGCCAAATGTTATCGAACCGTTGTGTTCCGGATGCAACCCTATTATGCTAGAAGCATCGAGAATTTTCGACGAGCAGACTGCTCCGAGTCTATATAAAGGCAACATCCGTTGCCAGTTCGACTCATTTAGCAAAAATCAAGAGAAACGAGTAGTGGGTGTGTTTTCACACAAGACAAAAAACCAGAACTATTGATTAAATCCAACATAATTTCAAGAATATAGTGAATTTTTAAACAGCAATTCATAGAAATTCAAGTAATAACCAAATCGGAAAGTTAATTTACAAGAATAACTTAAATAAAGGAATAGCACGCAGCTGCAAAGCAAATAAGGTGAGTAGGGCCTAACAAATTAATTGTTGCTTAAATTAGCTTGTTTTCACTTGAAAACAAACTGCATTTGATGAACTTTAAAACGCGAGATAAAAAGAAAAGCAAAACAAGCAATACAATACAGTGAAACGTGAAATTTAAATCCCAAAACACGGCAGCGTCGACGTCACGCCCAGATTGACAACACATCAGCTTTTCGCTGGCGTTGTCTCTTTGTCGTTGCACAACTCAAAGTTTCTAGCAATTTCCATTGAGCGACGCGTTGAAAAAACAATCGAGACATTCGTCTCTGCTGTTTTAGCTTTTCGTTTATAAATAAATATATCAGTAGAATAATTGTGTGCTTTCTATTCTTTTTTCGCAGTTTGTGAGTGCGCGGCGTCAAAGCAAAGCATAATGGGAAAAGACTTCTATAAGATATTGGGCATTGACAAGAAGGCCACAGACGATGATATTAAGAAGGCGTACCGAAAATTGGCACTCAAATACCATCCGGACAAGAACAAGAGCCCGCAAGCGGAGGAGCGCTTCAAGGAGATCGCAGAGGCGTACGAGGTGCTGTCCGACAAGAAGAAACGCGACATTTATGATCAGCACGGCGAGGAGGGACTGAAGGGTGGACCACCCGGACCAGATGGCAGCGGCCAGCCAGGCGCCTACACTTACCAGTTCCATGGTGATCCACGCGCCACATTTGCCCAGTTCTTTGGCTCGCAGAATATCTTTGGCACAGCGGATCCGTTTGGCGCCTTCTTTGGTGGCGGCGGCGGCGGTGACGGAACTGAGCAAGTCTTCATGAACATTGGCGGTGATGAAATGTTCAACGCTGGCGGTTTTGGCGGCAATCCTATGGGCGCCTTCCGTTCCCAGTCGTTCAATGCACAAGCGCCCAGCCGGAAGCGCCAGCAACAGGACCCACCAATCGAGCATGATTTGTATGTGACGCTGGAAGAAGTCGACAGAGGCTGCACAAAGAAAATGAAGATCTCGCGCATGTCCATGTCAACGGGCACGGCGCGTAAAGAGGAAAAGGTGCTGAGCATTACTGTAAAGCCGGGTTGGAAGGCAGGCACCAAGATCACATTCCCCAAAGAAGGCGATCAGGCACCACAAAAAGTGCCAGCGGACATCATCTTCATCATACGCGACAAGCCGCATCCGCAATTCAAGCGTGAGGGCAGCGATTTGCGCTACAATGCCCAAGTCAGTCTCAAGCAGGCCCTGTGCGGCGCCTCAGTATCAGTGCCAACGCTGCAGGGCGATCGCATAGCAGTCAACACACAGGGCGAAGTCATCAAACCCACCACAACGAAGCGTATTAGTGGGCGCGGCTTGCCTTTCCCCAAGGAGCCGTCGCGACGCGGCGACCTGATCGTCGCCTTCGACATCAAATTTCCGGATTCGCTGCCTCCCAGTCTAAGGAACCAACTAGCGGAGCTGCTGCCAAACTAAATGTGATTGGCTAAGCCAAGTTGTTTCGTACTACGTTGAGCTCTATCCTCCTACAACAAATTTGTATAGTATGTTTTAAATTAAGTTCTAATTTTAGTTATAATCCTTATACTGGGACACAAAATTAATTTGTCGGTTTAGGCTTGAAATGTTTTATGGAAAAACATAACATGCCAAACGAGTGTTAAAAAAATTGGCATTTCGATATATCTCGCCAATTTGGAATCCATGTAGATATAAATGCAAATGCTAACCATAGAGTTGTTCTCGCGATAAGATAAGTAATGAAAATACAAAACACTGACACACACACGTATGTATAAGATAGCTGAAAGTGTTTTGAGCTGGAGACTGATCGGTTACTTAATTATGTATATTTTCTTCCCTATTCTAAACATAACCAAGTAAATAAATTGCAAAGAAAATTGTTAAAAGTTTCCATGTTACCTGTAATTTACTGTAAGGAATATCTGGATCGATTCAACTCCACAAATCCAGCTCCCACAAAGCACTGCTCTTATGCACATCGGCTATTATGTTGTAAGACATTACACGTACACTAAACCCATACAATAGAACTAGTACGTTTTAGTACCATAATTATATTATATGTACATGAAAGAGAAAAGTATTTAATAAACTAATTTCAATGATATTTTAATTATACCATTTGAGTAACTTTGGGAAAGACGATTTTATCTAAAAAAAAAACAATTGTATAGAGCTACCAACTGGCCAGTCCTAGATTCTAAGATGACCCCATAATATTTTGCAGGCAGATCGACGGTGCTGGTCCTTGCGATCCTAACACACCATGTCCCTTGCAAATCCGCAAGGATATGGCCGAGTTATGGCTATATTTCTAAAAATTACATTCGTTTTTTGGCCACAGCTTGGCCAAATCTCTAAGGATCTGGCGAGCCCACATCTTATTGAACTCACAGGACACAGGACCATCGATTGGCAATCAAAGATTTCCAGGATTCGACCAAAATTTTCGCCTAAAACTTTTTCAAGGGGTATGTATAGTCGCAAAATTGGCAAAAATCTAAAAAATCCTGGCTTACTTGGCCATTGAAGGACTATCGGGATGTCCTTAGGCCAGCAAGTAGTCCTCATCCTCCCAATTAAGAATAAACATTAATAAGGACTAAAGTCCTTCAAGTCCTGGATTCTTAAATGACCCCATAATATATTGATGCAGATCGATGGGGCTGGTCCTTGCGGTCCTAACGCACCATGTCCTTTGAAAATCCGCAAGGATATGGCCGAGCTATGGCTATCTTTCAAAGAAATATTACAAGTGTAGGTTTTTTTTTTATTTTCACATTTTATTTTGTTTTTCTTTTTGTTCATTTCAAAAGGATCTTTGTAATTTAATCATTTTCACATATTTTCACTTTCCTTACTTTGAGTGTTAATTTGCATTTGCAATTGTATAATAATTTTGCTCATTGTGTATTTTGTTGTTGTATATTTCTTTTGTTTTTGTTTTTGTTTTTTTATTTTTTTTAATTTTGTTTTTATCTTTTCAAAAATTATTAACATCGATTGCATGTTGTTGTTGCGGTTGTTAATTGTCAATAATAAAAATTGAATTCATGAATGCTTGTTCATTTGTTCGTTATAACTAGAATTGTTTCTGTTTAACTTGTTGTTGTTGTTTTTGTTTTTGTTGCTATTGTGTGTTACAAATGGTTCATTATTGGAATTTCGATTCATAAATTTTCTTATGCTTGTGTCTGTTGCTGACTTATAAATGTAATACATTTGCAAACTTTCTCTATGCATTGCTGCTTCTGCTCTTTCCAAAGTAAATGTGAATGAAACAAAAATGAATAACAATTGTGTAAACAAACCAAAATACCCATTAACAATTTGTTAAACTTGATACGCGCACTTTTACTTAAGGCAGAGAGAAGCGGCCTGAACTAAACTAAATAAGTACATGTGTATAATTATACATGTTGCAATAATTATACATACATATATATTAATTGGTTTATATATTTATATATAAATTGTTTTTAAAATGCATTAAAAATAGTCAAATGTGTACAAAAAGTTTATACTATTTCGAATGATTCATATACTTAACCATCTTTAAATAAGTTTTAGAATTTAACTATTTCATTTGACTAAAGTTTCTCGCAGGAAACTGCTGACTGCTTTTCGGTTTATTATTTATATTATTATTTGTTATGCTTAGTTTTGTTTTTGTTTTCTCTTTTTTGTTTTTTTTGTCAAACTTATATAAACAGTAAAAATTATGTTAAAATGTTGTGATTTGGTATTTTGCTTTTTGCTTTAATTTCTTGTGTTTTCTTCTTTTTTCTTTTTTTTTGTGTTTGATTAACATTCATCCATTTATCAATTGTATATTTATTTTGTTTAGAATTTCTGTTGACTCGATTCTTACGCTTTGCTTGTTTTTAATGTCTGTAGTTTAATTGAAGTTTTCATTGTATTTCATTATATTTAATTCAATTTGATTGGAAACCTAAAAATGTTTTGATTATGTTTCGATTTTTGCTACACATGTGTGTTTGAATGGGATTGAAAAATGAATGCATGAAACTCGCATACAACACTGCATGTCAAGTGTACACTGAAAAAAAAGGAGAATAGAAAATTGCACCAACTACTTGCAGTGTACCCCGGTTTAATGAGCTGGCTAATGCATTGAATTCTTTCAGCAATTGGGTAGGTTCTTTTTTGTTTTCCTGATTCGAATAACATCCAAGCTGCATTCACAACCAATATAATTATTATTTTTTATCTTCTGGAAGAATATTTCCATTTTTTTTGAAAACTCTTGTTTTCGCATTGAAAACTCATTAAAAAATAAAATAAATAAAGTCAAAACCTATCGGGAGAAATGGAAATTTGTGCTCAATATTTTGTTTTACGTTTTCGGCCTTTCAACTATGGAATTTACCTATGCATGTATTTTGGTTTTCGCATCTCTTGCAAGTGTTCGAGTGAAGATCTTAATTGTAATATTATTGTAATTTAGCTAGAAGAGTGTTTGTTTGTGTGTTTATTTTCATTTTTTCTTTTTTTTTTTTTGCTGTCGTGTTCACACTTATATATTTATATATAGTTTTCGTTTTGTGTTTAGGTTTATTTAAATGTTTGCCCGCGTTTAACAAGTTAGGTTTTGCTGTATTTGGCGCTGAATGCTGCATTTACCATTGTCTTCTGGGATTTGTAATCCCCAAAACTCATTTCGATTTAGTGTGTGTTTATTAATATGTTCTTGTTTAAGTGTATGGAATTCTCTTGTCTTTAGTTAGTATTACTTGTTAGTTTACCATTTAACATTTTGACTAAATTTGTTCTATTTTGTTTTCATGTGTGTGTGTGTGTGTGTGTGTGTGTGTATTCTTTTGTGGTTGCTGTATGGTATTTTCTTATTTCTCTTTTTTTAATTTTTTAATTTTTTTCAGTGTACTTCCTACAAACTAAACATTTTGCATTGCAGCTTTAGATTTAATTCGAGTGTTTGTTGACTTGCGTTCGTGTTGCTTAATTCTCTAAGATTTTCCTTTTTTTTTTGTATTTCGTTTTGCCTTTTAGAACGTTTGTTTAAAGTTGCATTTTTAATATATTTTGTTTTATTTGTGTTTTATTTAAGTTTCCATTTTGGTTTTCATTTGCGATTGTTGGTTTTGTTTTCATTTTAAATTCTCTAAGCCTAAATACAATCAATGTTTCCATTTGTTCACGTTTTCTCCTCAATAAATGTATTTAAATCGAAATTTATTTTCAAGTCTTTTTCAGCGACAAATGCATTTGAATTTGTTCACATTTTCCTTTTTTTTGTTTTTTTAATTAATTAATTTATTTAATCCTTATTAAATTTGTTCAAAATCCTTTGCTATAATTATACGTTTATTATATGTTTTGCACATTCAATACAATCGATATTATAAATCAAAGTCTTCTTTTTAAAAAAGATGTGCACGTTAGCATCTTTTCGCTCTCATTAAAAACGTAAACAAAAAACAACAAACGGTTTTTTTCATTTCTTCATATTTTGTTTTATCTTTCATTCGATGTTTTTTATGCTTAAAAACAATTCGAGACTATTCACTTTTTCAAAAGCAACTTTAACATTTTGACACACTTGTTTCAGTATTAATTAGTTAATAATAAATAAAGTTTTATTTTTGTTTTTATATTTTCATTTTTTTTGCAAGTTGCTTGATTGGGGACTTGGGGGAAGGGTGGAAAAAGTGTTAGTTCGTATTGTTTCTGTGTGTTGTGTTCTTTGATTGAACTGTTGCCGTTGTTTCTTACACTTGATTAGTTAAAATTGTAACAAAAGAATTTATTCAAGAGTTCTTATGTTTGCTTAGCTTCATACTAAATGTATTGTTTTGCTTTTTCTGATTTAATTTTTCACATCGTCTTTGCGGGTTGTTGACTGTGGATCTGTGCCTAAATTTATCATGTCTCGTGGTTTCCACACCGGGGACCCTACAATTAAATGAAAGAAAAGAAAAGATACAATGGAAACCATATATGAAAAAATATGAAATTTTCGTATTCTCGTTCTATTATTTTTGTTTGCATTCTGCATTCTATTGCGTTCAAACAAAAATCCAGAACTTAACTTGTAGCAGTATAAAGAGTAGCAGAGAAAAGCTCTCCATTTTGTTTAAATATATAATTTGGTGTACATTTGGTTAAGGTTTATTCAGGAGTTAGCCAATTGTCGTCTTCAGATTCAGATAATTACTTTCAAAACATGCAACGCAGCCCGTTCAAAGTACTTGGCCAAACCAAATACTTTCAACGTTCGCTTTTAGCTTAAATAAAATATAAGCAAAACTAATTATATTTCTTTTAAATGCATAATGAGCGCTACTTTAAGGCTGCTTTTGCTACTTAATATGGGTTGGACGGGAAGGAGTTGGAGAAGTAGGAGGCGGGGTAATTGTGGTTTCGGGCAGTTTAAACAGCTAGGCTAAAAAGAACTAATTAAGAATTTGTATAAATTTAAATTTTTGATATTTGTTGAGGGGATTAAAACAGTATGGGATAAAAGTTTAGTTCTGTTGGTTTAAAATGTTGACATCGCTTGGTTTTTCTCATATTTCTTGCTTTCTTCTCATTTCTAGATATTTTTTTTTTGTTTTTTTCGTTACTTCAAGATAATCTACTTTTTCAGTTAGTTGCATTCAGAGATTGTACAAATTTTCGAATTATTTTTTATTAGTTTTGCATTTTATGCCAACATTTTTGTATGTTTCGTGTTCAGTACAAAAAGGAAATGGAATTAAAATATGGTCAAAATCGTGATTGTTCCTATAAACTCGGCAAACACTTTGAATTCAAATGGGTGCATGTTGAAAATGTTAGAATATCTACAACATATGCTTAAAGTACTTCAATTTGTCGGCCAATTAGATGAGATAATTGAGGGCGAGCGTTGCCACGCCTCCATTGCAATAAACAAGTTTTAGCTGATTTCGGAAATTAGTTTGAATTAGAAATTAGAAAATTTTTGGAAAATATTTGCCGTGATTAAAAAAACGATGTGCTTTTCGAGGTATGAGATACACAAAAATGCAATGCAAAAAGTTATACGTGAAGCGAAATAAAATTTTTGCTGTTTTAATTTTTAGATTGAAGCGAGAGAGAGAGAGAGAAGGGGGAAGTGTTTACATGGAGTTTGTTGCTTGGTTTTTAGTTGGTTGTGGGGACACGTGTGTGTAACCATAAGACATTTGTATAAATATTTCGATTAAATACATATATGTTATTGCGTATTTTAATTAATGCTTTAGTTTTCCATTGGCACTAATTTATCATAAACATAATCATAGCGTTTAAGGAGTTTACGTTAATCTGGCACAGTTGTTTTTGCTTTATTTAACTATTAGTTGTTGTTGGTTTTATTGTTTGTTTTTAGATAATTAGAAAATGCAAAACAGATTATTATTGAAATGACGAAAATGTTGAATGGAAAGAACTTGCAAAATCGCCGCCGAATTTCATTTTCAATAAAATTTTATTTATTATTTATTAATTAATCAAGCGATGCCAACTAAATATAAGTACTTAGATAATCTTGTTATTCTTGTTGTTGTTTGTGTTGTTGTTTTTAGTTGTTTTTATTAGCTATCAAGTGCTTGCAACAGATACAACAGATACACACTGTACGACTGGCTTTGACCATAGATGCAGACTGTATCTGTGTGTGGCTTACGCACACAACCTTCGAACATACTTAAATGTTTACTTCTTATAAATAGACAAACATATTTTAGCATAAATTAATAGGAGATTGTGTTACGATTTGCATTGTGTTCAATGCATTTGATATTATTTATTTTTTGGATTTTATTATATTTATTTATCTTGAAGATAATTTGCAATAACAAAATTAAATATCACCCGTTTAATTGTTTAACTGCTAATTCAATATAATTAATAATTTGTTACTAATTTACAAAAGGAAAATACGCACTTACCTGCTAACTTGACTAAAACAACTAAAATCAATTTGCAACTAATATACTTGGGCGCCTAAAACATACGATACGATACGATACGATACGGTTCTGTGGCTGTCCTTAAGGGGGCGGGGGGAGTTGTAGGGCTGGGGCGGGGGCGGGTTTTTTCAGAGGGTTCTGCATCGATTACTGTCATTTTGTCGCTGTCCAAAGAGCTCGTTGACATTAATTTGAATTGTTGTTTAATTAGCTATTCTGTTTGTTTACTTTTCAATATTCGTTATTTCAATTTTGTGAGCTTAATTATCATTTTGTTTGCTGTCTATGTTTTTTTTTTTTTTCATCTTCTTCTCGTTGCTGTTGATTTTAGCGCTCTTGATTATATTTGGTTTGATTATTTATTTAGTGGTATACATTTATATTGGATTTTTTTTTGCATATATGCAACAATGAAATTTTAAATTGATTTTGTGATTAAAGTGTTAACGCGATTATTTGCTTATTAGTTGTATTAGTTTTCCTTTTTTTATACGTATTGTGTTTGCTTGTGGTTTTTATTAAGTTTATTTTTCATTTTTATTTAAATTTATTACTTATGTAGCCATGTAAATTGATGTATTGTATATAGTTAGTATATGTTGTCACTTGCCTTATTAATTGTATTTCGTATATATTTTGATTTTATTGGTTTTTCCGTTTTTGAAATTTGTAGTTTTTGATTTTGCTGCTGTGAAGCCCAGTGTAAACTGTAAACGTTTCTTTTTCTTTTTCTTTTTGTATTGTAGATATCTTAAGAATTATTTTGACTATTTTGAATATAGCTTGAACAACCTGACATTTGATCTTTAAGTCCGTCTTGGGTCTCTCTATGTGTAATATATGCCTGCAGTTAATAGACACCCAAACTTAGTCTAAGTATGAATGTGTATATGAGAGCGTGGCAAGTCGAACGAATGGATTGAATAGGAGGATGGAATTCGGACTACTTTGGGTTTTGCTTTTAGAATTGGAAGATCTCTGGGTATGCATTAGGTTTGTGTTCACACCTGCCTGCCCCGATTTTAGTGTATATTTATGGCCGCATATATCCGCAGCTCTATGTATAATCGATTTATATAATATGCTGAATTTATTTAATACTGAACATTGAGGTACGACTTACGATTATCATTCTTCAATACATTTATTTCATTTGGTTTTTATTGTTTTTTTTTTTTTTTTGGTTTTTTTTTGTAAATCAATATTTGCCTATGAAAAAATGTACGTGATTTGCATATGCAATTTTATGATTGATAAATAAAAAACTCGTAAATGTTTTGTTATTAATTAATGCAAAATTATTTGTCACAACACCCACACATATTTTGACATATTTTGTTTTTCGCTAGCTAACTATGTAAATATTCATATTTGTTTTTGTTTCCTGTTTTTTGTTTTGTTTTGTTTTGTTTTTTTTTTCTTTTTTAGGTAGTATGTATAATGTTAACCTATAGAATGTTGCCAACCCGCATTATTCACTTAGACTTAAACTTAAATACACACGAGTATTTTGCACCCCGGAGCAGCTGCAATCATTTTCAATCTTGCGAGCCGTGTAATTAAAAACTTTTTCTTACGATTCCGGAAATGCCAGTGACACAGTTTGCACAGCTAATAGTTGGAACGACTGGCATTACCTACAACTTTTATCCTATATATAAGTACCAATTTTTGCCATAGTGTACGTGTACATTTGCGTGTGCATGTGAGTGTGCATGTGTGTGCATTTGTGTGTTTGTGTGTGTGTGTGTGTGTGGTTGTTAGTAAGTTGGGCATGCATGTCTCTTAGTTTACTTGAGTGCGAGTATGAATTTCAACTTTAGTTTTTAGTCGTAATTACGCCACTTGAGCATTGTGTGCAACGCGGCGTATGCGTCATGTGCGTATACGTAATGCCGCACGCAGCATGCAGAACTTCCGCCATTTTGTGTAAATCATAGCCTTAAAAATAACGCCCCAAAATTTGCTTGTCTCTCTAAAACCAAAATAATTAACCTGATGTGCCAAGCACACACACACACACACTCACACGAAGGGGGAGGCGGAAGGGGGCGCGGCCACAAATTGCAGCTGCAACTTTTTATAGCCCGCCACACCCCACAAAAAATAAGTTGTGCTCTGAAGATGTAGTTGAGTGTTCCTAAGAGCTATACCAAGAGCTTAATCTAACACTTAAACATGACTCTCAACTGTGCTGTTGTGCACGTGTGTGTTATGTGTGTGTGCTATGCGTGTGTGTGTGTGCTGAGTATAAGTATTTGTTTTCAATCCCTTGTGTTCGAGTTTTGATTAACGTTTTTATATAGTTTGCATTGGAGTTTACGTATATGTTAGTATTTTTGTAGAGCTGAGCGGTAATATTTCCATTTTGTTTATAGTTTTTGTAAAATTCTTGAGGCATTTTGGGTTGCTGTTGTTGTTGTTTTATGTTATCTTTGGTTGCGCTTTTGTAATGAGTTTTAATTCAACTACTCGTATATTTAATAGATCTCATAAAATCCCTGTTTTTGTGTCTCTCCCTCACTCTTAATTCCCCCTACTTTTTTCTTTGGGTCTAGTGTCAGTTGGTACGTCTTTAGACGTGTATCTCGAAATAATCATGGCAGTCGACACAGCCGCCTGCCTGATCGCTGCCCATGTCGGGCATGTAGCCAATGCCACCGCTGGCTGTGGGTTGTGTGCTAACCACCATGCCGGGCATGCCGGGCATTCCGCTTAGGCCACGTGGCGTCTTCTTCCGCGTGCGACTTTGCCGCACGCGGGACTTATGCTAGGAGGGTCGCTTCTGGTACAGACAGTCAATGCATGTGGTATATTCGGGCGCCGAGGAGCTCAGCTGATAGACCGACTGCTGTGCCGGATCATGCGGGCAGCTGGGCGGCGGCGGCGGTCCATAGCCCATATCCATATCCTGCATATAGCTAACCATGGGCATGTATTGCTGTGGCGCCTGCCTGGGCAGTGCATCATAGATGGGCTGCGAGAAGGTATTCTCCGCCGACTGAGAACGCAGCGGACCAGAGCTATAGACGACATAGTTGCGTTCGGGCGAGACGCCATAGGGGCGATAGGAGCTGCTCGTGGTGGTGCTGTCCCGCGAAGTGGAGCGCTCAAGGGATTTGCTGAGTCGACTGCGCCCATTCCCGGAGCCATATCTGCTTGTGGTCGGCGCGGCGGCCACATAATGATCGCTGCAAGTTTGATTGTCATAAACCGGGTAATACTGATATGTCTCCTGGGCGTGCGGCTTGTTGCCCGTCTCAAAGCTGCCGTGGGCAGACATGCTGCGCTTGCGTGATCCGCCGCCGCCGTAGGGCACATCCAGATTATGATCGGAGCCGCCGTGGCTATCAAAGCTGCTGCGCGGCGAATGGCGCTGGCAAATGCTGGCGCGATCCGGCGACAAATGATCCACACTGCCGCGTGGCGAGATGCGTGGCGACAACGTGGTGGTTGTTGGCTCCATGGCACATACATGCGAGGCGCCGCCCTTCTTCAGGCAACTGCGATCGGGGCTCTTTGACTTGGCCGGGCTGGCCGGTGGCTTCAGTATGCCCCCGCCAGGGATTGTGTGCTTCAAGATGCCGCCGCCACCCTCGGAGCTGCGACGCGGACTGGGCGTGCGCCGTCCGCCGGAAAGGCGATCCTGTGAGTTCTCGCGACTGGAGCAGATGCTTAAACGTTTGCCTTGGTCGCTGACGCTGTTGCGTGGCGATTTAATCTTAATGATGCGAACCGGGGAACTGCCCTGGGATTTGCAGCGATCTGGCGAAATGTAAATGCTCTGACGCTTGCCGCTTTTCGGCTTGGCGCCGGCCGCAGCAGTGGCTCGGTCTGGGGACTTGGCCTTGAACACCTTGTCCACCTTCTTGTCGATGACAACAATGTGCGAGGCCAGCGAACTGGTTGGCTCATCCTCGGTCTCATCGCCGGACCGTTCCGATGGCCCAGTTGTGTTGCCGCCAGTGCTGTCCGATTCGGTGGCAGGTCGACTCGAGGGCGACTCAATGTCCACGGTCACGATCTGCTGTGTATTCTCCACAATGGTCTGTGGCTCGGGCGAGAGGCTGGAGTCGTTTTGCTGCTGATCTGCAGCCTCCTCACCGGCATCCGATGGCTCAAAGGACTTCTCGCGCAAGTTGGCCATGTAGGCGGCTATGTCACAGATGCCCGCTGCCAGATCCTCCTGCTCCAACTCGCACAGATGCTTGTCCATGAAACGCGTGGTGGCATCTGATTCGGTCACATGGCCACTGGCTGAGCCGTTGTTGGCATCACGTTCGCGACGCTTATGCTGCAACTCCGCTGTCCCCCTGGGATGCTGATGCACCACGGCCACCTGCTGGGAGGCCGCCAAACGCTCCGATTCACTCTCAAAGATCTCAATTACCTCGATCTCTTGCTTGGGCGACTGACGCGGCGACTGTCGCGGCGACAAATGTCTCATGGTCTGGCTCTGAGTTTGGGTCAGTGTCTGGGTCAAAGTCGGATTCGGATTCGTATCGCTACTGACTGTTGCTGCAAACAAGCTACCACTACTGCCTAGGCTTAAATTAAACGTGGCTGCCACGTGTGCGGCATACGCCTCGGATTCCGACTCGTGCTCGGATTCGCCGGCAACTACATCTAGGTTGCTCTTACCTAGATCCTTCATAAGCACCGGCTGATAGCTGGCCGGCGGATGCGATGATTGTATCAAGCGCGCCTGGCTGCCAGTGCTGCCCACCGAGAGCGTCGATGTGGTGCTACATCATAAAATGACAAGGAAAGAGAGAAAATAGCAATAAGTCAAGCGATAAACGAGCGTTACGAGGATTTCATTTTAAATAATTAACAGTTAATATGACTAACTACCTATTAAACTAGTTCCCGACTCGGTTAACAGAACAATGTTATTGGTTGGTATGTCTGTAAATCAAGTTTGAACTGAACTCTGGCTCAAACGCGGAATTCTAATATATTTGTACTCTAAATCAAAGCAAAGTCTGGGTTCACGAATGTGAAAACCACTTTTCTGAATTGAACTTAAGGGCAGGAGCTGGTTCAAACCGTAAGCCGAACCACAGACATATTAATCGGCTTACAGCTAATTAATCGAAATGCACTAGAACTTTTAGTTTTTCAAACTAAATAGCATCAGTTTTTACAATTATTACAATCTTTCGGGGTTTCACTTTTTTTTCAATTATATTTTTTATATCATCTGAGAGTTTATAGCTAGCTGCCAAATTACTAGCTAGGGTTGAGCATAGGCAACTGAGTGAGGCTTTGGGACTTACCTGAGCGTCAGGTGATTGGGCGTGCGGCCCAGCGTAGCCTTGGGCCTGATTGTGCCCTGCTGTGAATCCTCCTCGCCCTCCGATTTGGTGCCCGGATCGATGCGTTCAATGTCGCTGCTGTGATGGTGCAAATGCGGCTGCCTTATGGGCGGTGGCGGTGGCTCGCGTGGATGCGGATGTGGATGCGGCGCCCCCGACTGTTGCACAATCTGCTGCTGCTGCTGTTGCTGCTGCTGCTGTTGCGGCTGTTGCGGATCTATGGAGGTGTAAATGATTTCTTTGTGAAGTATGAAGCGATGCAATGATGTATGTGTTTGTGTGTCATTAGCATTATTTGCCAGGCAGGTGAGACGCCCGCAATCGACTGCAGCTCAAACTCACCTGTCACATCGCCCAGCGTCTTGCTGCGACTGCGAAAGCCGCCCGGCTGTTGCAGCTGCTGTGCGTGTGAGAGTGGCACATAGTGCACCACGCCGGACATATTTGGTGGCAGCTCATCGCCCTCCTGGCTGCCCGACAGATTGTCGTAGTCAATATTGCCGGCCGAATGACGCTGTGAGCCGGACTTCTTCTTTGGCTTGCCCAGCGTATGAGAGCCATGAACGATGGTGATCTGAGAAAAACAGGGAGTTTAGCAGCTGGCAGGGATTGGGTATTATAGGCAGCTGTTAGTTTACCTGCTGCTTGGGCCGCTCCAGCGTTTGCGAGTTGCCCGCATAGCCGCCCAGCTGGGAGGACAGACCCGACACGGAACCCGAGCTGCCGCCAAAGTTCTTCATGGGAATTGACATGTTCCGCACGCTCTCGCGTATTATTTGCCTGATCGTCTTAAGGAATGCATTGCGAAAATCGGCTGTGCTATTGGACAGCACATAGACCTTCTCAGAGCGGCGCTGCAGCTGCGAACGCAAATGTATTAGCTCCCAGAGGAAGTGCGAGTCCATGTCCTTGGCAGAGCTGGCGCGCACCTGCACCTCGGTGACGGGTATTAGCACCTGATACCGAATAATTTCGACCTCATTTGGTGCATTCTTGCTCGAAACGCCCTGTGTACGATAGCGAGGATGAGATTGGACAGGTTGGACGGGGGAGGGGGTAATTATTTGTGGCTGTTCACTTACCATTAGCTTCTTCTTTTGACGCAAACGCTCTTTGCAGAGGAACACAACCGCCGATTTGAATACAAAGCACATGGCATGCAGTTCCAGGCCTTTCTTGATCTTGCCCAGAAAATCGGAAATGTTCAGCCACTCGACGCCGCCGTAGTAGAGCAAATCGCCTGGGAATGCGCAGCATTGCGGGGGAGGAGCATTTGCATTGGCATTTGAAGCTGATGTAGCTATTGAATGCTTTTGCTGTAACCCACCTGGACTCAAATCGATTGGCTGCTTGCATGACTTCTGATGCTGCCGGAATAGATGATCAAATATAGCGCCGTATTCCTCATGGATGCGTTGCATCTCATTTATGTGCTCCGCCACCTTCTCCATGCCCTTGAGCGCCTCTGTTGGGTTAAACGAATGGGTTGCAAGACTGCCAGTAGTGTGCTGGGGTGGGTGTGGCAGCTCGCCATACTTACCGCAGAGATGCACGTGCTCGTCGGCGCGCGTATCTGTTAGATTACGCATCTGCTGCAAGAGCAGTGGATACTTGAGTATGCGCTGTATCGGCTTGATCAGATACGATTCCAAGGTGCTGCTGTGCTGCTGCTTGGGATTGCGTGCGGCAAGGAACTCCTGCAGCGCATGGTTGCCCTCGTCTGCAGCAAATGAGAAAATTGAGACGTTTAACAATTGCAGAAATTGAGACAAATTTGGCAAATGATTTGATTTCAGTTCACGCTTAAATTCCCATTAATTGCGAACGTTGTCCCGAGCCAGGGCCAGAGCAGGTGACACAAGGACAGGCTACACGTGCGCAACGTTGACAAGAAAATGTCATTAACTTGTTCTTATAGTCGGCTGAGAAGCTTTGATAAAGGCCATAGTCAAAGCCTGTCTGCTGCATGGATTTGCGTCTAATGGCTGCCTTCTCTTTTCCTGCCTCTCCTATCCTGGCCACCTACTCCTGCTTTTGCCAGCCAGCCTGCCAGCCTGCCTGCCTGCCTGCTTGTAACGAAGGCACTTAAGTGCACTTCTTACTATAATTAATTATCCTTTCAACTTTTTGCATAAAATTGCATGCAACAGCCAAGCGCAACAGCAGCAGCAGCTCGAGTATCTGCCGTAGCTAAAGCTGAAACTTAAGTTGACACAATGTGCTTCATCTCCTGCTCCTGCTTCAGCTGTTGCTGCTCCTGCTGCTCCTGCTTGCTCTTGGCAGCAGCTTTGACTGCCATTGATTGCAAATATTGCAAATTTGTACCTCGACGTTTTGCTGCTGTTGTCATTTATCAGCTACTTTGTTATGAAATTGTAAAGCTTTCCCACATCTACAACACTCACTTTCGCTCTTATTACTCCTTGCAGAGGGTATTATATATTGTCATGTATTCTATATTAAAGAAGACATCTGTATATAAGTATAACCCAGAGTCGTCGGAGTCACCTTGTTACCTTGTCTGTTTCCATGCTAACTTGGCTCTCTAACTTTGGAACTATCTTCACGAAGAGCTGTTTAAGTATCATGCTTTATATAATAAAGCTTGTAGTGGCTGCTTTGCAATCCCTAAGCGAATCTGCTTGTTGATCAGCTGCTCTAGTTTGGTTACTGCTTTACCGACCGCACTGGAAGCCGATTCTTCGTTTATTGCACAGCTGAGGGCATGCGCAAACGAATAGGGCGAATAGAGAGAAAAAGGTGATAAGATCAGGCCATAGTACCGTTTTAAAATATAATCGCGTGATGTAGAGCTTTTGAAAGCTTCTTTATTCTTTTGTCTTTGGGAAGTAGTAAAGGTTAAAAGTACAGCTCAGCATGTCATTTATATTTGATGCGCGGGCGAGTTAAGTTCATAACATTTTCTTTCTTTGCAAATAATTTTATTGCAAAGACGTCGAAGACAAAGAGTGCAATTGTGGTACAGTTTGGAAGTGTTCTTTTGGTACGCTAATAGAAACCAAAAACCTTCATAACAGCTCGACCCACTAACCTAAGTGTGATTCGGGGTGACCCTAAAGAAAAGGTATCTATATGTGCTAGTGTTGAGACTTGGAACTAATTAAGGCTTCCACAGTTTCCGTACCTGCTCAGTTGACTAGAGCCGTTCCACTCGTCAGTAGCTTGCTAACAAAGAGCAGCGGGAATATTTAGACGTACTAGTCGGCGCTACCAGAGGGGGGAGATCGGACCAGACAAGGGCAACACCAAGAGCACGTGTCGCACTTAGCAACCCAGTAGGACCAATTTTGTTGCTATTTTAATTATCAGCCGCTGTCTTGCGAAGAACAACACCTGGCATAGCCTCGGAAAACGGCGTCCAGCGGATGAAACGCTTACTATTTATGCAGCACCATCGGGGCCGCATGCACTAAGCATATTGCATAACCCGCGGAGAGTAACAAAGGAGCTGAGTCTGTATTACTATTGGTGTACCCTTTCGCTTGCTTAGAAGCCATTGCCATATAATTCTATTACTTATTTAACGTTGCCAAGATGTACGGCTAATAGATCCTTAGTTTTTTTTTTTTTTACTTTTAATTCCTTTAATTTTTCTATTATTAATTTTTTTGTAAAAATATGCAATGAATATGCCTACATAAGTTAAAGCGAGAGGAAATTCCCACACCACCGACCTTGACCGCTGCTCATTTACATGTGTTTATATACTTATAAATTTCTTTTGTAATATTTAGCAACAGCGATCATAATCGTCGTATACATTGGGCCCAACGTCTGCTTCGAAGGATATCGCGTGAGTAAGAGTTTAAAACAACGCTTATAGATATATGTATTTATGTACACACATGAACCTTTAAATGCAGCTTAATTTAGCAAGACGGTAAATTAATTACTATCCGTCAGTCTCAAGATAATGTTGGTGAATTTCTTCTGCCACTTAATTTCTTTATGGGATTTAAACTAGTTATTGCACATTCATCATATTAATTTGGATTTAAGTTTTGTTTGGAAACTGTATATTTTTTTTTATTTTGTAAATCGAGTTATACCTACCTTTCTATTAATTGGCATCATGCCCAAAGAAAATGAACAATGCGTGAATAAATGAATTATATTAGCTTATTTGATATGATATCCTAATTCCTTAAATTTTCTTTTATCTGTCAAGTACCCATGTTAGCTGCTTGCAATTTATAGTGATGGTTTAAGAACCTGAAATAGGGACAAGCATCCACATTCCATTTTTTTTTATTGCTTGTCAAGGTAGGGAGGGTAAAGAGAAAGAGAGACGATCAACACCTTAGTTCTCTCTCTTACGCGAAAAATGAATAGTTTGAATTTGGATGTTCGGTCGGAACACATAAATGGTACCCATACTAGTATCCGGATTTCTTTTTTTTTTTTTTGTTTAATAGATTTACTTAAATCAATAATCTTTTTTTTTTTTTTTGATCGCACTTAAACTATATGTTTATGGTAAGTGCAGAAGGGAAAGGAAAAAACCCCGACCAGTCCGACGAGCTATTGTCCGAGCATTAGCAAGAAGTGCGAACCTCCAATCCCTATGCACCCGGTTAGGCAACAGCCACGGCCGTTCTTTTTATTTTGGTAGACGGCCAAACGAAAGGCAAAAACTGAACCCGAACATCACCACCATTACATATATGGCGCCCAACGTGGGGCCCTAGCAAGAACGTAAAACTTTTACCTTTTGCGTAAGCACGACTAACACCTAGTGCACAACAATCCCCAATCGAAACTCGAAGTTATACCATATCACTTACTACCTATTATTTTTGAATTACCCTGTTAGGCCCCTTTCTCGGGAAAATACGTTGTGTTCAGACAGTAGTTAGTTGTAGGAATATGCGATTGTAATTCAGTCATTGCTGGATTAGTCGACCACAATTAATTACTAGTTCTTTTAGCAGGTAAGATCGGAAAAGAGGGAATAATAATCAAATTTGGGTTTATTGTTTCAAGGACTATTTGGAATTACAACAAACTGGAAATATTTCGGATGTTGTCTAGTAGTCCATGAGCAGTAAAAATCCAAATCAGAAATAGACTCCAGTAAAATAAATAGCACAAATTCAACTACTCAGATTTGCTTAAGGATTGTAAGCAATAACATGTGGGAAAAAGACAGATAGAATAAATAAGCAAGACTAAATCATATAAGTCCTATTTAGTTTTTCCTTTTGTTCTTTGGAAGCAAGCAATAGTTTGCATTCATTATGGCAGTGAGACGAAGCACAGAGAGCATAGTTGCAGCGATTAACGCGCAAGATCCATTTTGTGGCATTTGCCATGACCAATTGCAAGCAGAACAGCTATCTGCGACTACTCCTTGTCAACACCGTTTTCACGACGTTTGCATAAGCAACACACTAAAGACAACCCCAAAATGTCCAGTATGTGAGGCAGACTGCAACCCAGGGCAATTAATATTTATGAACAATACACTGGCAGCGGAGTTACACTCAGCTGGTAATGCTGAAACAGACGAAACTCTATCGCGAAATACCCTACCTGGCCAAGATGGTTCGACTACTACAGGTATCAGGAGAGGTCAGCGATTCGGAAAAGGGCGAGGAGCCACGCCCAAGCGAAGTATGCAAACTAGGTCTATGAATCGAAATCATAGAGAATATTTAGGTAGTTGCATGTCTCTAGGCAGCAATGGAAATAAGTCCGTGGACAATGGTCCAAATGTAGAGACAATTAACTATATTAACGAAGCTCTACAATCTCAGCAAAGGACTTTAATAGCAGAACTCAATAATGTTATTAAAGCTTCTGTTGAACAATCACTGCAAGAGAAGTTGGCAACATTAAATGTACGAAGTGAGCGAGCTGAATCAACACGCTCTAGATTAGTTCAGTCTCCAAGGGGATTAGGTGCAGATACTCTCCCTAATCGCGCCCAGAACTCTGACATACCCCTTGACTGCGGATCATACAGCCCCAGAGGTAGCAATCGATCAAATTCAAGTTTGAGTTCAGAAAAAGCAGCTAGCATTATGCAAACCTGGCGACTTAAATTTGACGGTTCGAAAGACTCTATGCAGATAGATGAATTCTTGTATCGAATTCATTCATTAACGGCTCAAAATTTGAACGGCGACTATAGGCTCCTTTGTGACAATCTGCATTTACTTTTCTTCGGGAAAGCCAATGATTGGTTTTGGAGCTTCCACAAGAAAAACCCACAGTATACCTGGTTGGCTTTCTGTACGGATTTTCGACTTAGATTCGAGGACGTCAAAGACGACTTTGACTTATGGGAACTAATTAGGAAAAGACGCCAGAAAGACCAGGAGACATTTGACGATTTTCAATCAGCGATTGAAGGCTTGGTTAGCCAATTATCTAACGAAATAAGCGAAGACAAGCTTGTAGACCTATTAAAACGCAATGCGAGAACAGCGCTCAGGTACGAACTATTGCATTTGAAGATTAGAACTCGAGCAGAATTAAGAGAGGAAGTTAAGAAACATGAAAGTTTCTGTAGAGAAACTGGCTCGTTTCCCAATCGAACCAAATACGGTAGAAGTAATGTCTCTGAGTTACTGGAAAATACTGATATAGAAGATAATATTTCAGAAATACAGAACAAGAAATTAGTGTGCTGGAATTGCGATAAAGTGGGTCACCGATTCGATGACTGCATGGGAGAAAGGCGTATATTCTGCTACGGTTGCGGTGCTAAAAATACTTTTAAACCCAATTGTAGTAAATGCAATCTTTTGGGAAACCGGAAGCGGGATGCGCAGACCAACACCTGTTTGACGCATCCCACAAAAGAATAAAGTCCTTGCCAGTAATTCAGTCATATGGTAGTACGGAGCAATCAACTCCAAATACTATATTTACAACTTATATGGCAAATACATGTTCAGTCGCCGAGGCTGCAACTCAAACTGATATTGAAAATAAATACGTACCGTACCATATTAGAGTAAAGCGTTATCTTGACACACGAAGACGAATTTTTAGCAGCATAGAACCCATCGAATTTCTCAGTCGGCCAAAACGCTCTACTGTTCGACTTAGAAAATTCTGGAAAAATATTAAGTGTCTTCGTAAGAAGCTCGTTCAATCAGTGTTTATGAGCTCAGACAACCGCTTGTACACTGAGTTAAGCCTAGAGGGAGAAAGATATGTAGCATTACTAGATTCCGGAGCCACGATTAGTTGCCTCGGTAATGTTGCAGCTAAGTCACTGTTGTCACATCCCAAAGCGCGCAAATGTTCTGGATCAATCCGAACAGCTAATAACGCTATTTGCCCAGTGGTAGGCAAACTGACACTTAAAGTTGAATTTAGAGAACAAGCGCATAATGTTGATTTTTTTGTTATACCCGATTTGAAACAAGATGTTTACTTAGGCATAAATTTTTGGCAGGACTTTGGACTGTTAACGAATTTAATTCGTCCTGATGAGTCCGTAAATGAATTAGACAACAATAACGAACATGATATCCAGGAAACAGCGAAAATGCATCAGCTAACCGCTGAAGAAAAGTCACGTTTAAATTCGATCGTTTCTAATTTCTATTCATATGAAAAGGAAGGATTAGGACGCACTGAGTTAATCGAACATCGCATTGAAATGGATAATGTGACCCCCGTCAAACAAAGACATTGGCCTATTTCGCCAGCCGTTGAAAAGCTAATGTTCGACGAGATCGAGAAAATGCTAGCGTTAGATATAATAGAGGAATCGCATAGCCCCTGGAGCAGCAACTGCGTCCTTGTGCAAAGAAAGGATAAGAACAGGCTGTGTCTAGATTCTCGAGTCATAAATAAGTACACTCGTAAAGATGCGTACCCTCTACCCCATATCGACGGAATTCTTAGTCGTCTGCCGCCAGCTAAATATATAACGGGTCTCGATATGAAGCACGCATTCTGGCAGATACCCCTAGAAGAAAAATCACGGCAGTATACTGCTTTTACAGTCCCTAATCGTCCATTATTTCAATACAAAGTAATGCCGTTTGGATTGTGTAACGCTCCACAAACGCTTTGTAGACTAATGGAACGCGTGATACCAGCCCATTTGCGGACCCGCGTATTTGTCTACTTAGATGATTTACTTCTGCTTTCAGAGAACTTCGATTCTCATATGTTGCTTTTGCAGGAAGTAGCGTTGCACTTGCGTAAAGCGAACTTGACAATCAACATCGCAAAATCAAAATTTTGTATGCGGGAAATTAAATATTTAGGCTTTATAATTGGATATGGTCAACTAAAGACGGACCCCAGCAAAATACAAGCTATTAACGAATTCCCTGTACCAAAAAGCGTAAAACAACTGAGACGTTTTCTTGGACTCGCTGGATGGTACAGACGTTTCGTTAATCATTATGCAACAGTTAGCTTTCCGCTTACAGAGTTGCTAAAGAAATCGAAAGTATTGAAATGGAACACTGATGCTGATTCCGCTTTCAACGACTTAAAAACACTTTTAACTTCTGCACCTGTATTGGCTACACCCGACTTCTCAAAACCTTTTAGATTAGTTTGCGATGCTAGCACAACTGGTTTAGGGTGCGTTCTAGCTCAACTAAATGAACAGGAAGAGGAGGCTCCAATAGCATACATGTCAGAGAAACTGTCAAAGGCCCAACGGAATTATAGTGTGACCGATCTGGAATGCTTAGCCGTAATAAGAGGTATTTTTAAATTTAGAGCGTATATAGAAGGACAGGACTTCGAAGTAATAACTGATCATGCTTCCTTGCAATGGCTCATGAGACAGAAGGATCTCAGAGGACGTCAAGGTAGATGGGTGATCAAATTACAGGGTTTCAAGTTTAAAGTCTCGCATCGTAGCGGTACACAAAATGTTGTCGCTGATGCGCTATCGCGTCAAAATGAGACAGAGCTTGCGGAATTCGAGGAGCAAGGTCCCATAGTTGACCTGTCTTCACCTGAATTCAAATCGCCAAACTATCTGGATCTGATAGATAATATCTCTTCTAACCAATCCAGATTACCAGATTTACAGATAATCGACGGTTTTATATATAAACGTACTGAGCCAGCGACGGGATATAGCATTCAGGAGAAACAATCCTGGAAACTCTGGATACCTTCGTCTCTCACCCTACAAGTGATAGAGAGAGCCCACAATCCCCCTAACGCTGCACACAGTGGCATCGGGAAAACAATAGAGAAACTCAAGAGATACTTGTTTTGGCCAAAAATGTCGGCCCAAATTCATGAATATATAGTCAATTGTAAAGTTTGTCGGCAAACGAAAAGCCCCAATGTAGTGTTGAGACCCCCAATGGGCAAGCCTATGACGTCAGAACGGCCATTTCAGAAGCTCTACATGGATCTTCTAGGGCCATATCCTCGGTCAAAGAACGGCAATATAGGTCTCCTGATGGTTGTAGACCATAATACTAAATTTCATTTTATGTGGCCTCTTCGCGCGTTTACTACCAACAAAATTATCGACTATCTAGAAAACACACTGTTTTGCACTTTCGGCGTGCCAGAAACTATTCTGACCGACAATGGCTCTCAGTTCATTTCTAGTGTCTTTAAAGCTTTTCTTACCCGGTATGGAATCATCCACATTCGAACGGCAATATACTCGCCACAAAGTAATGCGAGTGAGCGAGTAAATAGATCAGTGCTAGCGGCTATTAGAGCCTATATCGGAAAAGATCATTCAAATTGGGATAAAAAGCTGTACGCCATTTGTGCAGCCTTGAGAGCCAGCGTTCACCAAAGTACAGGGTACTCTCCATATTTTTAGCGTTTGGACAGAATATGATGTTAAACGGTAAAGACTATGACTTGCTAAAGCGGCTTAACCTCTTGTCCGAAGACACCGCTATTGAGAGGCCCACAGCTTTACAAGTAATCCGTCAGATAGCTAAAGAAAATGTAGCTCAGTCACATAATAGAAATGCTAAGATATATAATCTGCGCAGTCGAAACATAAGTCTTACTGCTGGTACGAAAGTCTTCGCACGCAATTTTTGTCAGAGTAACGCGCAAAAGAAGTTTAGTTCTAAGCTTGCACCAGTTTTCATTCCCGCGGTTGTTGTACAAAAAATCAGCCCAGCCTACTATCAGCTAGCTAATGAAACAGGTAAATGCATCGGAACTTTTCATCTCAAAGATATACAAACTAGTAACAAGTTCTAACTCAACAGTTATTATAGCTATTTCAGTTTATGTCCCGCTAGCAAGTAGCGCTGCATAAACTGTGGTGTAGTGGCTGCTTTGCAATCCCTAAGCGAATCTGCTTGTTGATCAGCTGCTCTAGTTTGGTTACTGCTTTACCGACCGCACTGGAAGCCGATTCTTCGTTTATTGCACAGCTGAGGGCATGCGCAAACGAATAGGGCGAATAGAGAGAAAAAGGTGATAAGATCAGGCCATAGTACCGTTTTAAAATATAATCGCGTGATGTAGAGCTTTTGAAAGCTTCTTTATTCTTTTGTCTTTGGGAAGTAGTAAAGGTTAAAAGTACAGCTCAGCATGTCATTTATATTTGATGCGCGGGCGAGTTAAGTTCATAACATTTTCTTTCTTTGCAAATAATTTTATTGCAAAGACGTCGAAGACAAAGAGTGCAATTGTGGTACAGTTTGGAAGTGTTCTTTTGGTACGCTAATAGAAACCAAAAACCTTCATAACAGCTCGACCCACTAACCTAAGTGTGATTCGGGGTGACCCTAAAGAAAAGGTATCTATATGTGCTAGTGTTGAGACTTGGAACTAATTAAGGCTTCCACAGTTTCCGTACCTGCTCAGTTGACTAGAGCCGTTCCACTCGTCAGTAGCTTGCTAACAAAGAGCAGCGGGAATATTTAGACGTACTAGTCGGCGCTACCAGAGGGGGAGATCGGACCAGACAAGGGCAACACCAAGAGCACGTGTCGCACTTAGCAACCCAGTAGGACCAATTTTGTTGCTATTTTAATTATCAGCCGCTGTCTTGCGAAGAACAACACCTGGCATAGCCTCGGAAAACGGCGTCCAGCGGATGAAACGCTTACTATTTATGCAGCACCATCGGGGCCGCATGCACTAAGCATATTGCATAACCCGCGGAGAGTAACAAAGGAGCTGAGTCTGTATTACTATTGGTGTACCCTTTCGCTTGCTTAGAAGCCATTGCCATATAATTCTATTACTTATTTAACGTTGCCAAGATGTACGGCTAATAGATCCTTAGTTTTTTTTTTTTTTACTTTTAATTCCTTTAATTTTTCTATTATTAATTTTTTTGTAAAAATATGCAATGAATATGCCTACATAAGTTAAAGCGAGAGGAAATTCCCACACCACCGACCTTGACCGCTGCTCATTTACATGTGTTTATATACTTATAAATTTCTTTTGTAATATTTAGCAACAGCGATCATAATCGTCGTATACATTGGGCCCAACGTCTGCTTCGAAGGATATCGCGTGAGTAAGAGTTTAAAACAACGCTTATAGATATATGTATTTATGTACACACATGAACCTTTAAATGCAGCTTAATTTAGCAAGACGGTAAATTAATTACTATCCGTCAGTCTCAAGATAATGTTGGTGAATTTCTTCTGCCACTTAATTTCTTTATGGGATTTAAACTAGTTATTGCACATTCATCATATTAATTTGGATTTAAGTTTTGTTTGGAAACTGTATATTTTTTTTATTTTGTAAATCGAGTTATACCTACCTTTCT
Organism: Drosophila littoralis; assembly: GCA_018903485.1. Taxonomy (NCBI): domain Eukaryota; kingdom Metazoa; phylum Arthropoda; class Insecta; order Diptera; family Drosophilidae; genus Drosophila; species Drosophila littoralis. Next base: position 5,509,362 of record JAEIGF010000408.1, read on the forward strand.
ATTAATTGGCATCATGCCCAAAGAAAATGAACAATGCGTGAATAAATGAATTATATTAGCTTATTTGATATGATATCCTAATTCCTTAAATTTTCTTTTATCTGTCAAGTACCCATGTTAGCTGCTTGCAATTTATAGTGATGGTTTAAGAACCTGAAATAGGGACAAGCATCCACATTCCATTTTTTTTTATTGCTTGTCAAGGTAGGGAGGGTAAAGAGAAAGAGAGACGATCAACACCTTAGTTCTCTCTCTTACGCGAAAAATGAATAGTTTGAATTTGGATGTTCGGTCGGAACACATAAATGGTACCCATACTAGTATCCGGATTTCTTTTTTTTTTTTTGTTTAATAGATTTACTTAAATCAATAATCTTTTTTTTATTTTTGATCGCACTTAAACTATATGTTTATGGTAAGTGCAGAAGGGAAAGGAAAAAACCCCGACCAGTCCGACGAGCTATTGTCCGAGCATTAGCAAGAAGTGCGAACCTCCAATCCCTATGCACCCGGTTAGGCAACAGCCACGGCCGTTCTTTTTATTTTGGTAGACGGCCAAACGAAAGGCAAAAACTGAACCCGAACATCACCACCATTACAAGCTATGTGTAACAAATTAAGATTTAGCCAGTTAGCCATCAAAAAGCTCTCTAATTATTTAAAAATTATATTGAAAATCTGATTGCTTTAACAGCTTCAAGGGTATTTTAATTGCGGCATACCCAGGCATATCTGGTACGCTCTTGTTTGCTCTCTTTTCCATCCGTTTCTCATTTGTGGCACTTGTGTTTGCTCGGGTGTTTTTAAGCTGCCACTAAGTCTAATTTAATTATGACATGTTGTCGCCTAAGCCAGAGTCTGGAGTCTGCAGGTCTCTCCAGTCTGCACTTTTTCGCCTATTCCCGGGTCGCAGCTGCTGCTCCAGCTGCCTTTCATGGGGACACTGCCAGTGGCAACAGCGCGACATAGTTTTTGGCAGCCCTGCGTTTTGCCCATTTGCAAACGTGTCATAATTCTACAAGTTTAATTAACAAAAGATACTTGACAGCTTCTGTTGCTGCCGCTGCTGGCATGGCATGAATATGAATATGCCACGCCTTGCCGCGCCTGCGCCTCGTATCTTTGCAATTGCGGTTGTAATTATTCATTTAACTTGCAAATCATTTAAAGGCGTAGAGGCGTGTTGTGTGCGTGGGTTGCGGCAGCCGCAGACAACAATTGAAGCGCATAGTTTGCCAATTGTTCGTAACTTGTCGCTTGTTTGACTTTTACAACTTTCACGAACAACCCACCCCCTGCGCTCCCCGAGCCACGCACCCACTCGCATCAAACTTCAAACTCAAATAGACTTTGACGCTTCACGCTGATTGCAATAGTTGAGCTCACACCAAGCACACACACACACACCCACACACACACACACACATTCATAGAAATGGCTCATAATATATGTATTTATGCATATGGCAAACACTTTTCTTTTGGTTTCTCACACGACACGTCCACAAATTTGTCTTTCCGTGGCGCTCGCTTTGGTTTTAAATTTTATCCCATGCAAATTTTTGTACAAAACAACCTGCAAGTAGGCTGCAGTTTTTTATAGCGGACTACGCGGCGTATGAGCAATCAAATGGAATTGTATCAAAAACTGGCAAAAAAAAACTGTTAAATTGCATTTTTTAAAAATACAGAATTCATATTTTGTATGGTCTTTTATTTGAATAGAAAAAGTCCATGAAATTTCAAAGCTAACTTAATTGTAATACATTTTTGAATGGAAATCAATTCAGCTTTGACAAAAAGCTTGGTCTTTGAGGCAACTAAATGAAATGCATAGATAATTGATATATGTACTTACTTGGATGCAAGACCTTTTGGGCCTTGCTGTGGCTGGCACAGAACGAGGAGTACAGCTTGAAGTGATTGACATAATAGAGAAAAGCCGAGCCGATCGCAAACAAGACGTTCTGCAAAAATAAAGAAAATACACAGATATTAAACACATATAAGATAAATTTAAAACTGCAATTAGACAGGCAAGTCACGCACTTGCCGGAATTCGGAAGGAAACTGGAACTTACCCTAAACTGACCGCAGTGCTCGAATTTATTGAATTCCGGCTCAAGTTCGAGCGCCTCCTCGAGATTCTGCAGGAACTGGCGCTGGAATGTAACAATCTCGTGTATGTTGCCGAAGAGCGCATTAATTTCCGCATTCGATAGAAACGTTTCGCGTTTCATGGGCTCCAGATAATGCTCCAGCAGATTGTTCAAGTGCTGCATACGAAAATAATTCAAACGTAGTCGTTGTTGTTGTTTTTGTTGTTGTTCAATAAATTCAAATTTGTTGACACATAAAAAATGAAAAATGAGGAGAAAGGCAACAACCAAAAAAAAAAGATGCATAAATTAAATTAAAAAATCACCAGCAGTCGCCCAAAAACGACAACTGCCCACAACAGCAGTCCCGTGCCCCCCTCCAACGAGCTCCCAGTTGGGATGAGCTGGTGACCAGTTCCTGGTGCTCTGGTAGCTACCAGAACAACTTTTTAGTTTGCCAACAACAACGCAGAAAGGCAGAAGAAAAAAAGTAAATAAAAATATGGACGAAAAAAACTGTAGCATAGCCGCAGGCGCGCGCTTTCATTTGGAACAATACTTCCGGCCAGCGGATAGGGAGAGGGTGGAGTAGACTGGAGGGGGGAGAGTGGGCAGTCGGGTTACAGCCAGAGATAAGACTCGCCAACGTTGCGGCAACGTCGCGGCGCTTTACATAATTTCTAAATTATAATAATTATTTGTATGCTTCCTGGCCAACTCGGGCGGCCATGGCTTAAAGCCAGAAACATAGCCGCATGGTTAAAGGATTAAAATTTGCATTTTTAATTGCAAGCCAGGACTAATGAATGGAATGTGTAATGTTGGCCAACAACGACAGCAAGAAAGTAACATTATCTTTGCTTTCAAGAAGTCTAAATACCCTGATAGTTACTTGCTTGGCTAGGTGTACTATAAAGTAAAGTAGTAAATTAAATATTCTATATGTCTGATCTATGTAAACCTGCGAGACAGATGAATATGATGCTTAGAACTCGGCTTATATTATATACCAAAACTGAAAACCGGGTTTAAGCTAAGCCGATTCCGAGCCGGTTTTCCAATTTATAGAAAAGAAAAATAATCAAACTGTAATATTCTCAGTGCAGTGAGCAATTGTCTATTTAAAATTTCTTTGATTTACTTAAAGTTGAAAGCAGGAAGTCGGTTAGTTCAAAGAACCAAACCAGCCTGTTTTTTCAGCCCCGATTTCTACATATTCTCTTAATAACTACCTCAGTGCGTGTTTAATGACAAATTGCAAATACCTGCAGCAAGTGCATACAAAAGTTTGGCAACAAATTGAATAGAATGTGAGCATGGGGTCTATGACTCTGGTACTCACCTTAACGTAGGTGCGCTCCGTGTCCACCAGCTCCATGATGACTTTGCGCAGTTTCTCGGCGTCGGTCAGTTGGCGCGACGGTGTCAGCGCTGTGGTCGAGACCGACGATGTGACTGAACCCGTGGGGCTCGATTTGCGCGTTTCCTGAGGTGAACGACAAAATCCGGTAACCTTAACAGGTCAGGGTTCGGTTGGGTTGGTTTGTTGTTGGTTGTTGATTGTGTTGTGTTGTTGTGTTTGTTGTTGTTTTCATTGTTGTTATTGTAGTAGTTGTTGTTGTTGTTGTTGTTGCATGATGAGGATCGTGAAACGAAAGAAACGAAACGAAAACGAGCGAAGCGACCACACAAAAAAGAGACACCAAAAATAAATGACAATAAACAAAAATGAAGTTAGCATGACAGAGATAGATAGACAGCGATAGTTAAGAACAGGACATTGGAGTAGGTGGGCCGGTGGGTCGGTGGGTCGGTGGGCGTTAGACGTTGGGTGTGGCAGCGGGTCAGGGGGCTGTGCCCTGGGTCAAACTGTTGGCATGGCTCGTTCGGCTGCTGCTCTGGTTCGGGGTTGGTTTTATTGTGGAACTCGCGGCGGCCACTTTAAACAGACAGACATAAACGTAGCCCCAGCGACGACGACGTCAGCTGCGGTTCTAAATGACTGTCACGTCCTTGTCGTAAGTCCAAGTTGGGGGCGTCGTTTGCTTGTTGTAGTTGTTCTCGTTGTCGTCGTTGTTGTTGTTGTTGTGTTTTGTCCTCGCTAAAGTTGTTGCTGCTGCTGCTGCTGGTGTTGGTGTTTGTGTGCGGTTACAAGCACATTTGGCACTGACAGTTGACGCTTGACGGTTGACATAGAGCGTGTGTGCATACAACTACACCAGACAAATACACGCGCAAACCCACACACACACACACACACACTCATAGAGTTAACCACACAACCGCATTTTGCATAAAGTGTAGAGGTGCGCAAATCTTCAGCCTTCTTATGTCACTGGCACAGTGGTTTTAGGTCTCTCGGCTTTTCATTTTTATTTAAGTCTTCTTTATATTTATTTTATTTACTTATTTTTTTTTTTTTTGGTTAAACTTTTGTTATTATACCTATTTTGTTGTTGGTGTTTTTTGGCTGAGGCAAAAGTGTTAAATGGCGCGTTGACCGGAACTGAGTTAAATTGACTTGCCACGCCCAGAAAAATATTGAACGAATTTGCATTGTAAATGCCTAAACAAATATTTTTATACGCCTTACCGTGCCTGGGAATGTGTGTGTATTTGCGTGCTGTGCAATTTGCAAAAGGTCAAAGTTTAAATCAACAGAGCGGTAAACAGCAAAGAGATAGACACACACCAACACAGACACAGACACAGACACAGACACAAACACAGACAGAGACAGGGATTGAGAGCTGGCGCATAAGCCTTACCACTGTACTTGACAGCGCTCAAAATGCGTGTTGTTCTTCAAGGAACGGGCGGCCACTGGCGATGACAGCGTGATTGCGTCAAAGGTTTAAGTGGGCGCTGTTTTACACTTTAAGACATCTGAGATATTCATTTGAATACAATTGAAATTTAATATCAGTTCCACGCAGATGGCAGCAAAAGCTAAATGCTCAATAATTAAATTCTCAATATACCTAATTCTAGCATTTCTTACCGTGGAATTTCCTTTCGAATTTCTACAATTCTAAAAATTGTATTCATTCTGTATGCAAAGAATAAATACTTGTTTCAATTGCAGTTTGTATTGGTTGCTGGCGCCATCTGTTGGCCGCACGCTTAAGCTAAACAACCGGAAATGCAGCATGCAAATGAAAACATTTTTCCGACTGCTGTTTGAAATGAAAATAAACAGCCGGAAGCTACAAAATAAATGAAACTGGTTACTTGTGAATATTTAAAACTATCTTTATCTACCTATAGATAAAGTTCAGTTAATTAACATTTTTCTTTGGAAAACCTCGACATATTGCTGAGAAGTTACAAATTAACTGATAGTCAAATTTGATTTGTCACTTGTGTATTTTTATAGCTGGCGCCATCTATTGTCTAAACCGCAGCCACATTTTATGGCAGATTTATATTTGTCTTGAACAATTTTTGTTTTAGCGCAAAATATGGCTGGAAACCTATCTTGCATACAGATTTTTAGCTGCAATTTTTTTGTCGTGACTGACAATCTTGTCACGTTTTCATCCCTACAAATACACAAACACAAACACACACACACAAAGCACGCAGAGGCACACTTGAAGACTGTGCCATGTAGTTGCAACAACAATCTCATGAAATTTCAGTTGTCATTGTTCGTGCAACATTCAGTTGAATTGTTCTTGTTGTTGTTTTTGTTGTTGTTGCTGCTCGTTGGCATTGTGGAAGACATTTCACTTTTATGCAGTTGCACTTTGTGTATTATTATTTCCTTCTCTCTCCCGCTCTCTCTCTCTCTCTCTCTCTCTCTTGGCGTTTCTTCTTTGCTGTTGTTGTGCAGCTTGTTCTTGTCTACTTTTAACTGTTTTATTGTTCTGCATTTCTTTCAGTTGCAACGTCGACGGCTGCGTCGCTGATTTGCATAAGCGGCGTCGGCAGCGACCCAAAACCAACAAAGAGTAAGACACAAAGGGTCCATGAGCGGGCGGGGCGTGGTGCAGAGCTGCTGGGGTGCTGGCTGGCATGGCGTGGGTTTAGTGCCAGGTGAGCGGCTGAGGCAGCTTATGGGCCAGCTGCTGAGTGCCAACATTGTTGTTGCTGCTGCAGCTGCAGCTGCTGCTGGCGTCATGCCCCAAAGATGAAAAATTTGAAAATTTCTTGAATTTCTTGGTGAGCTGCAGCCGCCGCCGCTGCTGCTGCTGCTGCTGCTGCTGTGCGAAATGTCAACTTGAATTAAAAGGATTCTTATGTAACGCCCTGACTCTCCAGTTGCTGTCTCGCCTGGCAGTTGCATGTGTGTGCGTGTGTCTGGGTGTGTGCATGTGTGTGTGCGGCTCGGCCTCAGTGTGTTTGTGTGTCACAGTGTTCAAGTATCATTAAATGAAGTGGGTTTCTGCCAGTTTCGAGCACACTTGGGTAAAGCATATCCAGAAACAAAGTGCATTCTGTGGCGTCTTTGCGTTTCTTTCTCTTGTCTCTAGTCGCTTCTCTCGCTTTCGCTCATGCTCTCGCTGTAGCTGTCGCTCTCTCTCTCTCTCTTTCTCTGTCGCCTGTCGTTCATATCTGTTGTTGTGTATATATCCTTGATATTTTTATGCCAGCACATTTCTATTTGTGACGTTTATTGTTTGGTGACTTGCAAGCAACAAGACCCAATAGGCCAAATTTGTGGCACGACATCTTGAGCGTCAACCAGCTACTGACAGCCAGCTGCAGCTAGAGGCCCGCCCAGAGACCCGCAGCTGCTTACCAAACCATAACCGCCCCATATGAAGTCCCCAGTCCGCCGTCGTCTCATAGCTTTAGCAAATTTCAATTTGTGCACATTTCAATCAGAAGTGCACAAACCCCAAGCCGAAGCTCAAACCACACGCCATGCGTTGCCGCCTCGTGTTTGGCGCTCGTTTTAATAGTTTCCGTTTCCGCTCAGCGAGTTCAAAGCAATTGGAACTGACTTTGCCCGCCGCCTTAGCCGGTGCCAGCCAAGTGCCAAGTTCCGTTCCCAGCGCCGGGTTTGAATGTTCTTGGATGTCAGGTCTAGGGGCCAGGGTATTATTTTTTGTTAATTTTACTTTTTCGGGTTTCAGGGCAGACGGGTTTAACGTGTTTGCGTTTTGTTTCTTCTTGGTCATGTTTATATTATATATATAGAGAGAGAAAGAGACAGAGCGAAAAAAAGGGGACAGGCTGAGTACTAGGCACTTACTTGTTCCGCGGTCTTTAGCAGATTCTCAATTTCAAAGCTGCTGGTGCGCGATGTTGGCTTGGCCACGCCCAATGCCGAGACGCCGCCGCCTGCGCCAACTGCCAATTGCGCCACAGTTGGCTCCACAAATGAGGGCGCCGGCGAGCTTTCCGCCTCAGGTGAATACAAATCCTTGCCAGTGCCATCTAGAGTAAAGGAATATATTTGTTAGATAACCGTTAGTTATGTTTATTATTATTAGTTTTTGGCTGGCCCATAATTAGTTGCCAGTTGCCTCTGGGCAACAGTCTGCCTGCAGTTGTTGTTGTTGTTGTTGCTGTTGTTGCTGTTGGCGGGGGGCCAGTTTTAAAGTTCGATTAAGCATTTTATTTATGTTGTTGCAGCTTGTTTGTTAATTTTAAATTCCATGTTTGCGCAATAAAAAGCAGCAGGAATTTAATACTTGCGGAAATGGCGCCCAAAAAAGGAAGCAGCAACAAAAAAACAAAAAAAAATAAGAAACAAGGCAACAACAAAAACAACGCAGCCAGGCAGCACAAAGCTGAAAGTAATAACAACAAAAATACTGCCAGCAGCCAGTAGCCAGAAACAGCAGCAGCAGCAGCCACCAAGCAGCCAAAAACAAAAACAGCAGCAACAAGAATAACAACAACAGCCACAACAAGCTGTAATGATTATTGCTGCTATGTGTTTGCCACAACGTCCACACAACAGAGGCAGAGCGAAGGGGCATGCTAGAGGTGTAGCATGCAGAGGGCGCAGACACGCAACGCACACACTCACACACACACACACATATGCGGGCGCGGCAAAGATTTAACCAACAAGAAAAAAATTTATGGGCCATACACATGGCATGTATACATATGTAAGCAGCAGTATGGCTGTATATAAATACATATATATATGCGTGTGCGTGTGTGTGTCAGTTTATGTAGTGGTAGTTTCGGCAGCGCCAGGAAGCGTTTAAAAATCATGTCCTTGAATGCCGCCACCGCTGTCCCCTTGGCCACGATCTGCCACATGCAAATTGGTTACAACAAATTTTATGAACATTTTGCTTCAAATTTGACACCACACACTAGCTAGGCGTGTGTGTGTTCGTGTGTGTGTGAGATATTGAAATTGCCGCCTTATAAATTTCAACTTGTGGTCTTCTTACAAATTGCACGTAGTGCTCCAAGGCAGAGCTAGGCAAAAACTACAACAACAAGAACAACTAGCTAATAACTTCTAGACGTCGTTCGTTGTTCGTTGTTGTTGTTGCTGCTGCTGGTCATTTAAAACGAGCAAGTCGAAAACGTGTATTGCACATAAAGTCTAGAGTTTTACTGGCTTTAAACTATGATGTTTTTTTCGTTGGGGCCAAGGAGCACAACTTTATAACGCGTGCCGAGCTGGCAGCTGTTCCCCAAACGTGAGGCTGTTAAAAAGTATCAAATGCTTTAGGGGCAGGTGAGCAAGTGTCAGCTGGGACGGTTTTCTTTTTGACAGCTATTGATAGCGTAAAGATATTAAGCGTACTAGATTATTGAGAGATGATGTTTCAAAGAATATGTGCATGCAGACAAATTGGCTGCTTTAGAAAAGTAAGCTGACATCGAGATACTTATAGCTTGAAGATAATTCTGAAGATTCGTGATTTGCAAATTTAACTTTATTGCTGTAGGCTGTCAGATGTAACTAAAATGTTGTACCAAAGTAATAAAGTATCTCCAAGCCAATCTGGAATTCGAATTTGTTAATAATTAAAAATCAAAATGTACGCAAAAGCAGCTTTTAATATTAAAGCCTAGCTAAAAGGCGGTACAGCTTTAAAAATGATTTGCCTCTAACACTATTCAAAATCTATAGCAAAACTACATAAACTAAGCACGAGTCAAACTTCTAAGGCAGGAGGACGGTTCGAACTGTGAACGGCGACCAGCGACAATTTTTAGCTTGCCATGCAGCCCTGATAACCACTCAATTATATGCAGCTGCTCGGACACAAGCACGTTAAGGGATTGCAAGGCACTTCAAAGGGAGCTAATTGTGTGCCTTGGCTCGTGATTAAATAGGGTAAAATATGATAATTAAAACTGTTTCGATTACTCCGCAATGCTTGTGGCTCTTTCGTTAATTGGTTTGCACAGCATAAAAATTGTGTAACTCTTGACCAGCTCATGTTGTGCATGTCTACAGCTTGCGCTTCTCTGATTGGAGTCTTCATCAAATTGTGCATTTAATAAGCTAAAAGTGCTTCAACATCAAGCTGCATGCCCCTTGCTGCTGCTTCGTTGCCCAAGTTGCTTTCTCTGTTTAATTGCCAAAGTGAAATGTAATCCAGTTTTTTGTTTTTACTTTTATATATACGCTCTACCCTGCACCGCCAGCCTGCGTCGGCCCCAACTACCATTCATGTTGAATGGCAAACGATTTTTGTTGCATATGCCGCCATATCCATAACCCATATGCCACAAATGTCCGTTCATCAGCACACTGAGTGTGTGCGAATGTGTGTGCCAAAATGGGGAATATGGTACAAAATACGCAACGCACACACACAACCAATACATGTGCCAGTTGCATGCGAGTCGTTTAATTTTTGCTACATCTTTTTTTTTCTTCTTTTTTTAGTGTTTTTTTATATAGGTTCTTGTTGTGTGTATTTTATTTTAATTCTTTTTTAGTTTGCTATGCCTTTTAATTGTTTGCCGCATAAAAATGTTTCATTTTGTGTATAAAATACACACACACATACACACACACACACACATCTGTTGTTGCCGTTGTTCTTGTTGTTGTTTTCTGCGTTTGTTGGTTTTTAATTGTTTTGTGTTCTTAGCCACTTCGGCTTTTTGAGTGCAGTGCAGCGTGTGTGTGTGTGTGCGAGTGTGTGTGTGCTTGTGTGGTTGTGTGTGTGGGTGCAGTTTGTAATCCTGTAATTATGTAGTTGCAGTTGTAAAACGAAACGACTGCGTCTGGCAAGCAGGCAGCCAACTCCCGCCACACACACACACACACACAACTCTGTTTACTGCTCCCTTTCCTTTCTCGTTCTCTCGTTTTCTCTCTGTCTCTCTTCCTCCCGCACACTGTTAGCATGCTACTTATTGAAGTAATTGTTGTTGCTGTTGCATGTTGCATGAAGCACTTGCAACATGCATTTAACAAAAAATATAAATTACTTTAATGAACTTTAGAAATTCGCATGCGCGCCCGGAAATGCGCTTTACGTTTCCGCTGCTGCCGACACAGCATACATCTACAAGAGAGAGAGAGAGAGAGAGAGAGAGAGCGCGAGAGAGAGAGAGAGCGAGCGAGCGGGAAGGGCAGACCGCACCTTAACCACAACAACAAGAACAACAACGAGCACAACTGCCGTGATTAGTATGCTTTTGTTGTAGCCGTAGATGAATGTTGTGTTGCGGCTTTTAAATGTTGAAAAACGACGTAAACAAAATAAATTCCACGCACAGTTTTAGTTTGAAGCCGGACCAAAAGTATTTACACGGCTTTGTGTATAGAGAGAGGGGGTGGCTGGAGGGGTAGTGGTTACTTACTCCAACCGGGCGCTGGCACAATCAGTCCAGTTATCATCTCCTCGCTCATCACTGGCGGATCTGTGGGCGGCGGCGGGCACACCAGAGAGTCAATCATATCATCCGTCACACGCATAATGCCTACTAGATCTGGCGGCTCGGTGCGTGAGGAGCTGTAAAACAAATATATAAAATTAAAACTTTTTCTTTTATTTATTTTTTTTTAAATTAACATACATTTTTATTAAATTTGTGTTCTGGTTGAGTTTGCTTTGCAGCCGCTTTTTAAAGCAAACACCTGGCTGACCTTTTTCTATGTCAGTGGCAAAAGATGCGGAAAAATGCTCTCCAACGTGCATAATTTGAATGGGATTTGAGCAGGGCACGGGGTACGGGTAACGGGTAACGGGCGGGTTGTTTACTGGGCATGGGCTACAGTTTGTTGCCTCGCAAGCGCTTAGCACAAAAGCCAATGCGGCCATAAAGAGCAGCTAATTAGGCTATCAAAATGCCTGGGTCTGCGACTGCGACTGTAGTGGGGTCGTCGTCGCGTCGTCCGAGCGAAACAAGCGCCCAAAAAAAAAAACGCCCAAAATCTACACCCTACCCTACCCCAACCTATGCTACCCTTACTTTAACCCTGCCCGCAGCAAACCCACTCCATGAGCTGCTGCTGCATGGAGGGAACGTGGTCAACGTGTTTCTGTTCATCTGCGGCTTTAGTTTTGTTGTTTGGACTTTGTCATGAAAATTGAAAAGCGAAATATTGAAAGCTCGCAAAATTGTTGGTCGCTGCCATTTTTGGTGCTAAATTTCCCCATTTTTGATTTGTTGCTAAACAATTTTTGTTAGTGTCTGTGTGCGTGTGTGTCTGGTTGTGTCTATATGTCTATGGGTTGGCTTCAGCCATCTGCTTATCAAAAATTTGCAAAAGCTTGTCAAATGTTGACATATTTCGAGGTTTTTCTGTTTTATTTTTCTTTGCATCATTTTGAAAGTTTTATATATGCGGTATTTAATATTAAACGAGCATGTGGGCAGCCGTAGAGGTTGGGATTTTAACAGACACAAGTTGGGCGTTGCGGGCGTCGATTTTTACAAGAGAGCCAAATATGAAAATTTAAGATAGATATACCGAGCATGAGTTGGCTAAAAAGAGGCACCGGGCTAGTGATATAAGGTCCCATTAGAAAAAATTAATTGATTTTTCGAGTGCCATAATAAAGCCGGAGCTGTCAGAAAAATGCACTCTGGAGCCATTTATTATATGCATGTGGTCTAGTTGGGCGGCAATGGACGATATTATTTTGTTTAATAAATAAATACCCTTGAAGCTATTCTATTTGACAAAAATGTAATCGAGTATTTTTCTGAGAAATGCTCTCTATTTAAAAAATGCTCATGTAACATGCATGTCCTTTCATAGTTTTATAATTCATAATTTAATTTGTTTAAGTCTTAGTTAAATACAACAATTACTTTCATTCTTGTTTTATGTTTTCTCTTCAATATATATATAAGCTGTAGTATATGAATAGCTAAAGCTACCTCGGAACACCTTTAACTAAGTTTGAACACAAATTATTATTGCACCGTATTAAGATTAATTCCAAAATAAAGTACAAATTTGTCGGAGCTGGCTGCTATTTTGTTGGCTGTGCATTTAACATGGACACTCTGGAGGATGTATAGTTAATCTATGGACAATGAGAGTGCAACCAATTGTTATTGTAACTAATCAACTGAGGCACTAGTGTGACGCTAAATGGCATTGTAAGTAAAACAATTGCTCGCTGGCGGCTAAAATAGTTAATTAATCTGTATATCTATTTGAACAATGGGCAACCATATCGAAATTCGACAATGGCAATGTGTGCATTGTCAATGGAAATAGAAATGCAGGGCAAGGTGTGCGGGCTGAGGAGTTGAGGGTTCTGCACTTAACTTGCATTCAAGTCAACAGATGTTTGCGAAACGTGCGAGATACAGACAATTGACAGGCAGAACCACGAACAGACAGGGACAGGGACAGGTACAAGCAGAAGGACAAAGGACTAACGCAACTTACCGCATCATCATGCTGAGTGATTGCTCCTCCTGCAGCACGCTCTCCAAGTACATCATATCTAGATCAGAAACAATCGCGCCATTGATGACCATTATTTCGTCTCCTTTGATAATGCCTGTGCAATGAAATAAAGACAGAAACTAGAGTTAAAAGCAAGTTACGTTTATATCTTAACTATTTTATAATAGATGCATAGCTAGAAGGCGCACAATGCAGCTCTGTTTTTCCTTGAGTTAAACAGAAACTTAATAGATGCGCGTTGTTATTGTGTTTGCTGCTGTGGCAAAGGGAAATGGGCGGCTGGGGGTTGGGTTGCATGTGGCAACTGTAACAGCATCAATTGTGGGCGAGGCAGTGACATCTTTCGTTAAGATAAGCGCCCATGTCTTTAGCCAGCGATAAAAACAATAACAACAGCATTCTAGGTTTCGCATTGTTCATACGCCACGTTGCCAGTTTAATGTATTGCAGCTTTTCTAGCTCATGTGTGTGTCTGTGGGTGTGTGTGTATCTGTGAGCGTTTTCTACAACATTTATTTCGACCAGGCAGCTGCTTCATTTTTGTTTTGTTGCACGTTATCAGTGTTGTTGCAGCTGCAACAACTTCGACAGATATGCACAAGTGTGTGTGTGTGTGTGTGTGTGTGTCTATGGGTTGTTATCTGCCAGACAGTTGTGTATTTTATGCAAGAGTTTGCTGCACCTTGAACCTTCTGCCAGGCAGCAGCCGCACCTCATGCACAATTTTTGCATTTGTTACAATTTCAAATGGATTTTGCCTTATTCTTTTTTTTTGCCAGGGAATTCGTTACGCTTACGTTTACGTTTCGTTACGTTTTGGTGTGGATTATTTGGCTTTGGCTTTGGGTTTGGCAGCACATGCATTAGACAAATATCTACTCGACTTGGTATTTATTTTGTTTATTTTGCGGTTGCCCTTTTTTCCCCTCGTTGCACTTTGTCCTTTTTTTTTTGGGAGGGGGTAGAAGGCTGCGTTGACAACAGCTTTGTTCTTGGCTTGAGCAAATTGTTATTTCATGTTTGCCAAATACTTTGCCACGCTTGTTTTTCAACACTCGAGTGTGCGGCATGCAACTTTTGTGCACATGCTGCCAGCAGTTGGTGCAACTTTAGCAGCAATAGTTGCTGCTGCTGCTGCTTCTGCTGCTGCTGCTGCTGCTGCATTTGTGGCCATCATTATTATGGATGGCTCGATGGCTGCTCGACTGCGTCTGTTTGTTAACTGGAAAAAGCCAAGCAAACAGGCGCCGAGTCACAGTCGAGAGCTGACAGTTGCCAGTTAAGAGTGGCGTGTGGCATGTGGCATGCGGCATATGTGTGGCAAATTGCACTTAAAGCCGACGCGCATTGATTTAAGGCACAATTTTGTGCGCTCATTAAAGCCCCAGCCCGCACTCAAAGACATTTTGGGGTTTCAATTAGCCCAAGAAAAGTGGGCTGCCACAGCATTTGCATTTGCATTTACTGCTGCTGCATTTGTGGTTGCCTCTGTTTTTGTTTAAGGCGAAAATCGGGCTGGCAGCTGCCCTGCGCTGACCAACAAATTCCCTTAAATTGGTCTTTGGCATTTGCTAATGGGCATTTAAATCAATTGTACGTGTGCTTCTCTCTCTTTGCGGCAACTTTCAAGTTGTTGCAACCAACTGGCCATGTAAATTCAAGTGCTTAATTTGTGCAGCCACACGCAGTTGTTCAATTGCAGTATTTGGCACACCCTCAAACAACATTTTAGGCAGTGCTATGTAATATTTGTTGATATCCCTGAATAATATCCTGTCATTATCACTCCCATTTTGTTGTGCGTGTGTGTTTAATGCAGATTGTAGCAATTTGTTATTGATCGTTTCTTAATATTTATGACCTGCGTGCGGATGATGTCTTTACAGCAGTTCGTCGAAAATATTATATTTGCAGCATATTATAAAAATAAGTGCCTGCCTGGGCGCCTTTCAATCAGTTTCTGTTCGAAATGGTCAACAAAATTAAGAATACTTGCAAAAGAACTACTAAGTCTTCTTTAATGCTCCATAATAGCGCAATATTTTAAATTATTGTAATATGTATCTCTGCTCAGGTGCCATTGCCTTGGTATTTATATTGCGTATGGGTAAATATATTATGTATGACTATTTTTGCACTTAAAATTTCACTTTAAAGTTATTTTTTCATATATGTACAGCAAATTATTAAACCAATTCCCTGCCCAGGCGCAATTTTATCAATCCAATTTTGTAAATAATATTGCGCTGAAAATAATGAAAGCTGTCATAGCTTCCATGCAGCACAATATTTTTAAATATTTCAACAAAAATCCCTGCTCGGGCGCAGGTTAATATAAATTCTTTAAAATATGGCTATACCGCGTTAAAGGTTAATTTTACATTTACATTTTACAATTTGCACCTGCATTGAAATGCAATTTTGCAAAACTATAAGGAAAATAAACAACTAAAGTCATTAGCAAATCTGGCACTTGCTGCGGCACTTTATTTGCTGCTCATTAAATTCAACACCCTGGTAAAAACTTGTCCAGTGGCATTGTTAACGCAGTTTTAAGCCACCAAAAAAAACTAAAAAAAAGAAAAAACTAGAAACAAACAAAAAAAAGGGGAGAAAAACTTATAGCAAATTATAAACTAACCGCCAGTGGCAGGGCTAACTTTTAAAGGAGTCGCGGACGGGTCCTGGCGCCTGCGGGTGCTGGGCGGGTTCATGTCTCACTTTTTGCTAACGATTTTCGTGCACATTGTTTTATGGACTTTTGATTCGTTGTTGTCGTCATCGCCGTTGTCGTCGCCATCGTTGCCACATTCGCACTCCACGTGCTTAATGAGGTTTCCGCTGCGAAATTTTCTTTCAGGTTCATCACTTTTGCAAGTGCAGCGTTGCAGTTATCCTGCCAACACCTGGCGGGGCGTACCGGCGGAGTGAGGTACTGTCAACATCAGGCGACATAATTTAAAGCGCTGCTCGAGTAGCATTTCGACTACAAGTACTTGACTACAGTTCGCTAGCTGCGCCTGTGCTCCGGCCCAGGACGCATGCAAATGCCAACTTAAGTTGATTTTAAGTGATAGAAAAACAACAAGGTTGGCAAGGGATATGGGCGGGCGGGCGACGACGTCTAAGATGACGCCCAAAAACCCTTTAAGGACTCAACATGGCGCTATGGCCCTGTGGCTGCCATTACAGGTGCTTCCACTTTATACACCCACACCCATACACTCCCCCCCACACACACACACACACACACACACACACACATATAGAGAGAGCATCTTCGAGTGCGCTGCTCATCATCAACGTGATGTCTGCTCGGTCACAAGCGCTGACTTTTGAGTTTTTATGAAGATGCAGCAGTTGCAGCAGGCACAGTAGCCGGCCCTGAGGAGCTGCTATACAAACTGCTGCTCACTCCAAAGGCTGCAGCAGCTTCATTTCCAACTCCTGCAACTCCAGTGCACCACTTGACTCGCCTCTGTGCAACCAAAGCGAGTTTGCTCAAGTTTTGTGACATAAAAGTGAAAAGCATTTAAATATAAAAGAAGCGCAGTTCTTACACAGAAAAGGCGCATGCCAACCGAGCACTATTGAGTCTGCGAGTACGGCGAGGGGAGTGAGCGGGGAGGGGAGGGGGGGAGGTACGCTTGGGCGTGCCACTTGATAATATTCTTTGCCAACATTGGGCCGCACATTGTTTCAGTCGGTGAACTGCGGCTGGCAAAGACTTAGTTGGCCTGGCAACGTTTTTGTTTGGTTGGCCGGAAACAGGAAATCATGATGTTTGCCCATTGGCATTGGCCATTTGGCATTTTGTGTCATAAATTGCAAGTGAGTGCACAGAATTGAGCTGAGCTAAGCAGCTGTAGAAGTTCGAGTGTTATTCCCCTTAAGTACTTACCATTGTGCATGGCGACACTTTTGTCCTCGACGCGGCTCACATAGCAACAGAGCTCGTCCTGCCGTTCGGCATTCTCAATCAGCTCCGCTTCCACCGAGAAGCCCCACATTTGCTCCAATGTGGTGCGCTGCAGCTCCACCTGGTACAGTATTTTCATGCAGACCTCCACAAATTCGTGATTATGTAGCTGCGGTTAAACAAAATACAAAAATTAGCCAAAAAGCCACAGTGCAAAAGAGCTAAAAATAAAAAGGTTGCTTTTTTTTTTTCCTATTTTTCTCGCTCTCCAATAAATTTTGGCCCCGGAAAGTTGTTTTAATTCTCAATTTATTGAGCAGCCAAAAAGTTTCGTACAGCTGCACTTTTGACCTGGCAATATTTACAGCTTGTTGTTCAGCAAAAACTTTTTTAGGGAGCTCTGCTCGCAGTTTTGTTGAAGCACTTTCCTTCGGGCGGGTGGTGGCTGACTTGGCAGTTTGAGAAATGGCATCCTTAGACTAATCGTCTGCTAAGTGGCCACATTTTCGGAGTTCAGGCTTCGGAAGGCTGACAACTGCGAGCGCCTAACATGTGTGTGGTCTGCACAAAACTGAGCTGATATTAATCAAATAGCAAAGCTTTTCGAACTTGCAAGCAAATATCATTTTTTAGCAAACAATTTACAATTACTTATTTCAATTTAATTAATTAAGATTGACACTAATTTAAATGGTTATTAAATTGTTTTTCAGATTACGTTGTCATTTGTGTAATTAAAATGGATTTTGTGTCTTAACACGTCCATTGCATTTATAATTGCGATATTGATTGCATTTAATTGTTTCCCATTTGAAATAATATTGTTGCATACTTTTTGAGGCAATTGCTAAAGTATTTAAACTCAAATGCAATCTCTGCTTTGTTCTAGTTGCAATTGTAATTAAACTTGAATTCTAATGCCAGTTAGAAAATCTCGAAGGTCTTTGTTAAATCCGAAACATTTGCACTTCGTTTGTGGCAACAAATCGCATTTAATCCTTTGAATTGGTTCACGTTTCCTTTGTCGATACAAGAAAAAACCTAACTCCTTAATTGTCCTTAATTTTGAGCAAACAACAAGCACATGCGCAAAGTTCAAAGTTCAATCGAAATTGCCACACACACACACACAGACACACACCCATACACCCACAAGGCGTGTGTGTGTGTGTGTTTGTGCTTGTGTGCCTGGGCATGCTTTGTGCCGGGCTCCTGGTATAGGTTACTTACATAATTTTCAATCAGATCATTGCGATGTGGCACAAAGTAATTGTGATCCTCCATGTCACGTCGCTTCTTGACGCGCACAAAGTGCTCCATGGGATTGAGGTTGCGACGGGCGCAGGCGCTGGCAAGGAATTCCTCCACAGACATCGCGTCACGTAGATAAACTGTCGAGTAAGCATTGTCGGGCATTGCAACTTTGAAGGTTTTTTCCGGCTCGTCACGTGAATTCATCTGGAAAAAGGCAGAAAATTCGATTGGATAAACAGGCGAGCTAGGCGAACACTCACACACACATACACACACACACAGGCACATACACAATGTCATTAAGGCTGTTGTTGGTCTTGTTGTTGTTGTTGTTGTTGTTGGGGCACATACACACGGAAGTGAAAATTGAAAAATAGCAAAAACACATTTCTATCCGAGCAAATGTGTAATGAAAAACGTCAGCAGCAGTCAGCCAGCAGGCAGTCGGCAGTCAACGGACTCTGACAGACACCATTTTGAAGAAAACTCGAAAACTTAACGGCATCATCGTCTCTGTGTGTGTGTGTGTTTGTGTGTGAGAGTGATGAGTGGGGAGAGGGGAGGAGTTAACGCTAAAGCTGCAGCTGGAGTTGAAGTTGGCGCCGTGCTGCAGCCAACAGTTTGGCCAACTGGTAAACGAATCAGGCGCCCAGCTGCCAGTTGTTGCCGGCTGAAAATTGCATTTGTATTGGCAGCCATCGACGATGGATTTTGCTGGCTGAATAACTTTGGCTACCATTGCCGTTGCCGCTGCAGCAGGCGCCCCGAGGCAGCCGCACACAGGTGTAATGCGTACACAGACACACATACCACATTAACTTATCAACTACTGGGTGTGTGTGCAGTTTACTGCTTGCACGACAATTGAATTAGTTTGGCAGTTACAAAACTCACACACACACATACACAGAGAGAGAGAGAGAGACAAACTGGCAGCAGCAGCGACAGCGGCAGCCATGCCACATTTGCATGCACATCCGTCAGGCTTGCCACATGTGCAGCAGCAGCATCAACTGAAAGGAATCTTTGCATTGCATAACAATTGGGCAACGTTGGCATCTTTCTTTTGCATACATGTACATACTTATAAGCACGTATATTTATATATATTTGCATATATGTTTATTGCGGCATATATCGCTTGCAAAGTCATTATGCCGCACAGTTGATGCCACACAGTGAAATCAATAATAAATATGCAATGCGTTGCATTTTTGGGTGTCAACTTTATATTCATATACAGGAAATGAAGGCATTTGTATTATTTTGTCCTTTGTTGTTCCTGCTGTGGCTTGAACGTGATGTGAAATGCGAAGGCAACAGCTGCAGAGATTGCAAATTATAAATATAATCAAGTTAAAAATTCCCACAAAGAGAGAGAGAGAGACAAACAGTCAGAGCGAGAGAGATAGGGAGAGGGCGATAAATTACCGAATGCGAACAATACGCAATATTTTTGTTTTTATGTCTGATAATTAAGAAATATTCAGAATACAAAAGACTCTTAAAAATCGCTGTGGCAAATATTTAATAAATTTGTGATTGCAATTTACTTTTTATGGTCGTTAACAAATGCAAATGGAGTATATGGGGCTTATGCAATGCTCGTCTGCGAGATAGTTAAGCCCGCTGGAGGCATGGCAAATCGCCAAAATCGATATCTGCCACAGTCTAAGATCAAGGAGAGCTTCACATAAGATGCAAAAACAAAATTAACTGGGCAGGAAATCGGTTAAACAATGTTTTTTTTTTTTTGCTTGATTAAGTATTACGCAGTCGGTTATACCCGACTGAAATATTCTCACTTGTTGTAAATTGAATAGCTTGCGTATGTGAATATTAAAAATAAAATAAATAAAACATACAGAATGCAATTCGTTTATAATCTGCTCTACTTGACGGTTAAAGCTGATCTGGAATATATCTATTTTATGGACTCAAATAAACGTCAAACTTTTATATTTTCCAATTCAATTGAGTTCAGCGCAGTTTTTTCCTTAGATCGCAGCTGCATTTCGACAGCACTGCCCGAATTTTCATTAGCATTATGCAACTTTGTAGAACCAGTTTTAATTTTGAAGTTCAGCTCACGTTGCCTGTGGCTGGGCGCACTTTGAACTGTCGATTAATGAACTTTGGCTGCTTAATGCCACAACGAGTTGCACGCTGGTTGAGCCGTTGGTGTGGCACAAGTCAATTTTCAGTTGTCGCTTCGTTGCGTAATTCAATTTTGCGTCGTGATGCCACCTCTCTTCGGGCCAACTAGTATGGGGCCAATTAAATGCGTCGTGACAAAAATTGTTTAAAGGCCATTTTCCAAAGAGTTTGCTCTGCTCGATAATTGCCAGTTGCGAGCGCTGCCACCGGCGCTGGCGGACACCTTTAATTTGATTTCATTTCATTTTCAATTGCAATTTCAACTGCATTGCAGCTGACATGCTGGCAGAATGAAAAGCCACGCACACACACGCACACGCACACGCACACATACTCAATCGAGTTGACTGCGCAAAAATATCAACCAAATCAAATGCACATTTTTCAAATTCAATGAATTTTCAGCGCCGCATTTACAACGCCAAATCCAAAAGTCTCATTTCACGTTAGTAACGTTTTATATATATTTATATATTTATGTTCTTGTTTTTACCATGAATATTTTTGGCTTCACTGGCGACGGCGACTGCAATTGTGCAGCGTTGGCAAATTTAATTGGAAATGAAGTGTGCACGCCCCTGTGCACAGGGTGTGTGTATATATGTGTGTGTGTGTGTGTGCTGCGCACAAGATTATTTTCCCAATAATCGAAACAAATTGAATTTATGAAATGAATTTCATTAAAAAAAAAACGAGTATATGCAAAACAGCCAACTCTAATTGAAGTTTATCAAATAAGCAGCATCAAATACATAACGAGTCCATAAATAAAACAACAAAATAACGCATAATAAAATGAAAGAACGGGTTTAATTCGTGTTGCTAAAGAAAAGCAACCAACTAAACAACATGGTAAACTAATTTGAGTATATTAGCAAATGGGCATATCGACTTAATTATCCTTTTGGCCTGCATAGTCTATTTAATTTTGCTGTCAGCATACATGACATTGATTAAGTGTGCCATATATTTGATGACATAGCCAATATAGCCACTGGCAGTGTATGAAAATCCACACATATTTCAACGTGACTTCAAGCATCGATTTCCGCAAATTGAGTTTATAGTTTAATACACTTAAATGCCTTTAAAAATGTGCGGCTTTTGGCGCTGCGTGTACTTCATGCAATTTGCGACTGTGATAATCTTAGGGCTAAGCACAAATTGCATTGCATTTAATACTATTTTTGCATATTTCAATTATTTGCATTGCTATTTGTGTGGTTGGCTTCTAAACGAAATACCTCAAATTCCAAATATCAATACAAAGACTATTTGACTATTGAATGGGATGAAGTGCAAATAAAAAGCATTTAGTTGAAGAGCTGCATTTGTGAAATGTAAATTGTAAAACTGTTTCACATATTTGTGATTTGTGTGTTTGCCTTTATCGAGATTAAACTGGCTTTTGGAAAACGAACTGCGTAACTTATGCAAATATTTTCCGAACTTTGGATTAGTTTTTGCCGCTGTTGTTGCTGCTGCTGCTGCCATTTGCCTAATGGCTATCTAAAGAATCTTCCAGCCAAGCAAAACAAAAATTGGGCGTTTTTTCCGGCAGCTTCATAAATTTGTTTTTGTAATTCCTGATGGCCATTAAATTTAAATTATAAAAGAAGCGCACACAACCACCAAAAAAGAAAGGACAACAATATGCTAAAAATACGCGACAGCGGTCAGCGTGGAAATACATTAGAGAAGTCCGTGGAACGCTGGTGACACATTCAGCTGCTGTTCAGATGCGCATTAGCGCTCAATTTGGCTTTTAATGCCGTTTCCGCTGCCTTAAATACAATTCAATTATTTAAGCATTCCCACTTACACACATATAAACATAGGCACGCCCACTTCGCACACGCAATAAAAATGAGCAGACAGAGGCGTCATAAAATCGTTTCAAAAAATTGATATACTTTTATTACGTATACGAGCCGTGGGCTCAATTTTATATTTAACTTACCTGCATGGAGCGGCGACTGGAGCCGCTATTGGAGCGAGATAACATCGGAGGTCGTCGCTTGGTGGCACCACGTCCAGCCAACAGATTATTGAGCAGCGACGGCGACCGGGCGCAAATGAAGGCATGGAACGAGGAGACCGTAAAAACTCCCAATTTATTTAAAGTGTTCTTCGTCGGCCGCGACACGTGTGTGAGCAGTGACTGCAGTAGAAAAAAATAAAAAGTTACCGATAATACAATTTTAGATAATCCATAGAAAAATACTGCCCATAAATTAATTAAAAAACTAAAATTAGTCGGGCAAGTTGTAAGTACAAGAGCTGAGTGTAAATGGGCAGTTATCGGAAGCAAGAAAACCCACGAGGACTATTGAAAATGTGGCTTGTAAGGTTGCAGATGTTTAGCTACTCCTGTTCGCGATCTGATGAAGAGCCTGATGCAGGTGGAAAACCGTTTACGGAGCAACTGGCTGATTCATTTTGGTCAACCTGACTGATATGACATAATTAATTTCATAATACATTCAGACAACCATACAAAGTACATTAACTGGCTGAGTGTTTGTGTGTGTGTGTGTGTGTGTGTGTATGCTTGGCTTGCGAGTGTGCTGTGTAAATAGCCTCCGGTGCATGCACTTTCTCGTGTAAGTGGTGCTGTTGAAGTTGTTTGGGTTTTGCGGTTATTAATAATAAATGTGGTTGCTCTTTATGCGAGTAGTTGAGTTGAAAGCACTGCATTTGCTGGCTGCCAGCCCCCTTTTTCCCTTTACACCCCCTCCCCCCTACTCTCCTATGCTCTCTACAAGCCATAAAAAGCGCAATTAACTTGCAACCCTTTTCGTCACCCGTCACGTTGGGTTACGTTGGGTTGGCCTCGCAAATCTTTTTAATGCAGTGCAAAGTTCGAGCTGCTTGTGCTGCCGCTGGAAGTTACCCCCAAGAGTGCCCTTTGACCCTTTAAGCTGCAGCTCATTTAAGGCGCTTAAATTGTGTTATGGAGATTAACAGTACACGTTTCGGACTCTCAACTAGTCCGAGCAATCGAAATTTCGGCCGAGTGCTGCCGCCGCTCTAAAAATAAGTAGGTAAAACCAATTATAGACAACGGGGCCCCAAACTCTCTGCTAAGAGCTGTAATCTGTGCCCTTTTTGTGGCTGGAGTTGTGTTTAAAGCTTCGTTATGGCTGGTTTTGAGATGTTCACGAGTGCGTTTTATTTTAGGATCTCGGTGATTTTTAATCAACTTCTGTCTAGTTGTATTGTCTGAACTTTAAGAAGATTACGACAAGTCTTGTGGTTGATTACAGGAATATTGAAGGTTGGTGCGTTACTTTGTTAGATAAGCTTATAACGCCTATAGCGAATGGCAATGTTACTCGAAGCATGATCATCTCCTATCAAATCACTGTAACTCTCTAAGTTCTTGTACACCGAACGTGAATTGACTTTATTTAACGCCTGAAATTCATCCCAATTCCTTCTTTAAAGACTTTAAACTCTCTTGATTTCATTTCAACTGAACCAGTTGTCAAGTTTTGTCGAGGCTTAACCCTCTAGCTTCACTTTGCATTTATAATATAACAGATTTAAATAGACTTGTAACTCTTTTTGCTATTCCTTCAGTTTCAAGTACCACCTGTTACTGGCCCCCTAGAGACTGCTGTTATCCCGTGCACTTGACAACTACTTTGCATTGAATAGCAGTTTCAGGTACGCAGTTTATCACCACAGAGACGAGAGCAGCTCCAGAACCATCAGCATCAGCATCAGCATGAGTGTCAGCAGCAGGAGCTAAGTAATTCAAATTGACGCAATCTCAGCCACGTTATGTGAACTTTCTGTGGCTTCCGTTAGGTAAAACAAATTGCGGCAATTGCCATTTTGCCATTTGGCGCTTGAGAGGGTTGCGGGGCTGGGTGTTAAAATGGTACGCATAACTCACCTTTGGATTGGGCAGCTCGCCGCTCTGGAGCGAGGCCATATAGCAGCGCAATCGGAACTGTTCACAGTGCAGGCGCTCAAGGTTTTCCTCCCATTGCAAAATCTGTGCCTGAATTTGATGGCGCGTCTCCTGATCGGTGACAACTGATTGCTGCAGCTCAGCCATGTGCTTCAGCTTGTGATCCTGCAAATGGAAGAAAAAGAACACAGAAAAACGACAGACATTAGACATGAGCAGACACATACATGCATATATTAAAGGAGTGTGTTCGCATGTGTGTGTGTGTGTGTGTGTGTGTGTGTGTGGATTGTGGGGTAAGGATGCGGCAGTGTCGCACTCGTGACGGTTATGAAAGCATCTCTGACATGGCATCATTAGCATTTCATGGCAGCGTCACAGCAACTATTGCTTGTGTTGTTGTTGTCGTTGATGTTTTTGTTGCCTCTGCGGTAGCTGCTGTGGCTGCCATTTGACGAAAATACATAAATCACGCGTCATGTGCAGCAGCATTTTTCGTTGACGCAATTCAAATATCTCTGAGCCCTGCTCTCCACACTTCAGCGCCAACCCTGCCGTTCGCTTTGGCTGCTGAAGTGCGTTGGCATTGCACCAACTTTGACATACACACACATGCATACACACACAAACATACACCGTTAGAGATACTTTGGCATCGTTAGCCACACACACGCACGCACACATATGCAACACATGCCCCTGTTTTCATTACAAATAACGTTTGACTTCCGCCGCAGCGCATCCCATCCGCATCAGCAGGACGGCGAAGAGGAGCGGTAGCAGGATACCCTTCCTAGTTTAGCCTGCTTTGCCCAATCCAACCCCCCTTCGTTAGCATTGCCAGTGCCATTGCAATCCCACTTTCACGTGCATTTATACACGCTTCCATAGATTTCATGGAGCACGTGATTGTTTCATTTTGGTTGCTAGACTTTTTTTTTTTTCACTTTGCAGTTGCAGTTGCTGTTGCTGTAGCTGTTGTTATTGTTGTTGTTGCTATTGTTATTGTTGCTGCTGTTGGTGCTGTGTGCTGCATTCAGCTCGTGTAAGCTGACAATTATTTGCAGATGCAGCTGCCGTTGCAGTGGCGGATACAGTGGGCGTAGCCGTGGCAACAACAACCTGAATGGGCACTTTCGATGTTCGACATTTTAATGAATGTGTACACATAAACAGCAGCAGCAGTAGCAGCAGTAGCAGCAGCAGCACTCACACACACATGCACACAATACACATATGTAAATGTATTTGTTTGCCGGCTTACACAGGTGTCTGCGTAAGCGCGTTGTGTGCGTGTTTGTGTGTGTATGTGTGTATGCGAGAGCACGCTACTTGCTAGCTTATGTGACGTTGTTGAGCTCGGTATTGTTTATTTTACGTGAAATAAATCATATTTGGTGTATTTGATTTAACAAACTCAACCGGGCCCAAGCGCCGTATACGTAATGCTTGTGCATAATGCAACAATCATATGCTACATGCAATATTTGATGGACGTGCTGCATATACTTGAAAGTGTTCTTATATTATTATAAGAGTAAAATGGAAGCCTCAAATCAAGAATTTAGTTGCAAGTAAACAATTTTTAATTAGTAGCGAGTATGAGCGGGAATGAAAATAATGAGAGAAAGCCTGGGACTAATCAGCGAGTAAGTTAGACTAATCAGTATAAGCTAGAAGAAGAGCCAGTGAAAAGCTGAGATTAGAAGATGAGGTTCAAGTAACGCGAGTTAACTAAAGAGAGAGCGATTGAAAAGCTGAGACTAGAGAATGTGGCTTACCATACGGCGAGAAGGTTAATACCAAGAGTTTAGACAAGAGGAGAGCGAGTGAATAGCTGAGACAAGCGAATGGGCTTACCATCTAGTACTAGAGCTGAGACTAGCGAATGCAGCTTGCTTAACAAACTCGTCGCAGAAATGGAAACTCATCTCATGCACCTTTATTATCATTAGTATACGGAAATATGACTGCTTTGCCAGCTAGTTTGATCAAGCACTCTTCGATCCAATCAACAAGGCTTCTCTAAGTAGTTGCTTTGTTGACTTCTTGCAACAAAATTGATGATTTTAAGCCCAATGTTGCCCAGCAATAACAACAAAAAAAGCTAAATCAACTAAAGAGGCTTAGCTACTGTATTCTCGATTGCCATTGCCAGTTTAACGAGCAGCAAGAACAATAAATTGTATTACGATTTAATGACTGCACTTAATGTGCGCACAAGCTCACAAACAATACGTGCAACAAGCAGTTGAGCTGCTCAATAGGATTGCGTTAGTTTTATAACAATTGCAAGAGCGATGGGCATGTGGCATTATGTGTAGGTCCAGGCAGACAACAAGAAATGGTACAATTAATAAGGCTAGCTGAAGGGTTGTAGGCGTCATTTGACAAACACAATTGACAGTCAAAACATTTGGCAAGTGAGTTTTGTAATTATTTACGGTCAAAAACAAAAGGACAACTATCCAAAATAGACAACAGCTTGAGCTTGCCAACACACACACACACACACGCACGCACAAATAATATAGCAACATAAATAAATGGCTGAACGTGATGGATGTGTGTGTGTTTGCCCACATTAATCGTGGTCGTATTGTTTGCTGTTGTTGCCGTCACGTTGTGTGCTTCATGGTTAAATGGCAATGTTAATTACCTTGTAATTGCATGCACTTGCAATGTAAATCAACGTGATATGATTGCCATCGATGTTATCGATTTTCTCTGGAGACGTCGCAATAATAACATATACACATTGTTGATCAGTATCAACAGTCCAGTCAAAATAAACCCTCTGTATTAAGGAAATTGTCACATAATTTAGCGATGCTTTCGTTTGATTATACCAGGTAGAACATATGTATAAACAACGTAATTTGGCATTTACTAATGCTCCCTACATATAATCTAAGTCTTATCAATATTGGAATAGTTAACATATAGGGAAAAATCGATAGAAAAATAAGTTTTTGTACGGAACAAGATATCTTAAGCAGATTCTGCAATGATGAGCTTCTTCAATATATCATTTACAAGCTTCAGTGCACTCCCTACATGTAAGTTAAATCTTATCAACATTCGAAAATTCGAGGGAATAATAGTTTGTTGTATAACGCAATCTTCTGTTTTGCAAGATATATGAGAAAAACTCCGCTACAACGAATTGCACTTATCTTCCAACCTATCTGGAAACCTGTTTATAATTGCACGGACTAAATTATATAGCTCCTGTAGGATTGGTGAAAATTATTCATTTGTATAACCTCATATATTTACAAAACGGTGGCAAACATTGCTTTTGTACAGAATCATATGTCTATAAAGGTATTCAATCTGCACCATGCCATGCTGATAGCCGCTCATTGTTTGTTGTACTGTAAACAATAGTCATTTATGCGACGCAAAAACTCGACTCGTTTCAGTATGTTGGCGTTTTCTTTGAAAGCGGTTAGTTAGTTAGATGGCTGGTGGCTGTGACCTATAGTTTTTTTTTAGCAGCCTCCCGTATCTATGTTACGGGGGGCCTCCCAATTTGGACTGTCATCTCAATTCCCCACTTAACAGCAATTTTATTATTGCTATGTTGTTGCTGCTTGTTTCTGTGCGGTTTATATTTTTTTTGTCTCAATGCTCTTTGCGCTTTGCTCTGGTCCAGTGCTTTTGCTTCTGCTCTGTGTGTGTCTATGTGAGTGTGTTGTGGTTGTCTGTTGCGCTTTCATTAAGCGTCACTCGTGTATGGCTCCCCGTGCGCACATTTGTGAGCTGCACAGCCACAGGCTCTCTCAAGTAGGCAAACTGTAGTTGAAGTTGTTCGGGCTCCTAGATCCTGTAGCTGGCATTGCCATTGCCGTTCTTGTTGTCGCCATTGTCGTACTGTCATTTCCGCTTCCTCAGTTTGGCTGCCCGAGTTGAGTTGAGTTCAGTTCAGTTGAGATGAGTTGAGTTGAGTTCATGGTGCGTTTTGTTGCTGTGCGTTGCTGTGATATATGTTTACCCGAGAGTACAATTAAAAAATACATTTTGCTATTGTTGTCATCGTCATCGTCGTCAGCGTCAGCATCGCATGACAAGCCAAAGATGCCGCAAATAGCAAAACCACAGCAACCGCAAACCAAAAACAACAACAACTACAACATCAGTAATAACCACACACACACACACATGCACACACAGTAGCAGCAGAAGCAGCAGCAACAAGCGTGGGCAACAATGACTGAAATAATAATAACGCCCCAGCAAAAAGCGCTGCTTGGTATCAGTTTTGTTGCTGCTAATGGCCTCGTCCTTCGATAAGTCAACCGGTCGCTCCACATTCTTTCTCAACCAGCCAAAGACAATAACGATCAATTAACACAGCAGCCGCCCCCGCTACACCCCTCGCAACTATAGCCATTGTGCTGCATGTGCAACAGACAGCAGTTGCAGCAATAACAGCAACAAAGACAGGGACAGCTTTTGGCTGTGAGTTAAAGAAAATTAAACAAAAAGTAAAGTTAAACTTAAAGTTTGTGGTGCACCACGTACAACGTAGCGTATGCGCAACGTGAAATTTTAAATGAACTGCAGCTCAGCTGACCTCATGGCAGGACTTTTGACTTTGTTGCCGCTTCAGCCATTGCTGGTGCATTAAATGCACGCCCCCACGTTCCTACCACTCACAAAAAGTCAAATGTGAGTGCGGGCGACCGCATAAAGTGGGCGGTGCAAGGGTGCAAAATGTCAACAAAAGGCCTGCAAATTGTACGCTTCGTGCACGTTGTGTGGCTGTAAGTGTGTGCGTGTGTGTGAGTGTATGCACATGTCCTGCATAAATGCTGACCACAAAATGATGCCACATTATATAACAAGAGGCAGGGACGCAGGTTGTGCGTGAAACAAGCTAAGCCTAAAACCAAAAACTGCCGCCTGTTTGTCCTTGTGGCCACAGCTAAACGTGTGTTCGTATGTGTGTGCGTGTGTGTGTGATGCCCATTTGCCTTTTTTTCCGGCTGCTGCTGCTATGGCTGTTGACAATTGAATTGAATTTGGCAGCAGTTGTGGCAATGCCACGCCCACATGCCAGACGCATAAAGCATATTTCAGCATGCAAAACCCAAATAGGCAAAACCAAAAACAAATCAAAAACCAAAAGCGCATTTGCTGCCAGCTTCCCATACAGTAGGGCAGCAGGAAGGGTAAATAGAGGGGGTGGCAGTACCCAAACTGGGTAACACCTAGTGTCAGGCCTTAGCGCCTAGCTGGCTCTAGCTGGCCATGTGACCGTATGCCTGGCCATATCCTGTGCAACTTGCGACCGAAAGTTGCAAAAATATTCGCACGTTTGCTCCAAAACAAAGACAAAAGCAGTTGCAGGGTTAGCAGGGTGCAACAGGGGGCAGCAGGGTTGCCAAGAGGCAGCTGGAACGTGGACAACTGCCAGGAATGGCGACATGTGTGCGTACTTTATGACGTTGGAAGTCGGCTTTGGTCATATTTCTTGCCATAAATTCTTGCCACATCTATGTAATACACCCTCCCTCCCTTTTTTTTTGGTATTAGTTTTGTGACGGGGGATGTCACGCCCACACTATTTGCCATGGCCAGTTAAAAGGAAGTTCGGTGCTGGGCAACCGCAGAAAATCGAGCACTACATTTTATGGTAATTATAAACTTTATTTTACCAAAAAAAAAAATAGAACCGAATTTGAAAAGAAAGTTGCATCGCTTGTTTATTGTTTCCCAGCAAAATAACTTTCTCGTGCGAGAAGAGAGGGAGAGAGCTGCGGAAATGCATGTGGCTTTAAGTTGGCCAACAGTTTGCCGTGGCCAAAGAATCAACGCACTAATTAACAAATGTTTAAAACTTAATTAAGTATGTATTTCATCATACGGTTTTGCTGGCCAGTGTTGCTTTATTTTTTAATACCCTACCACACAGTGCACAGGGTATATTATGCATGAGACTTGAAACCTTAAATATACTTATACACTCATCTATATACGCATCAGATAAGCATGAAGATTATATGGCTACGCCCAACGAAGGCGTGGAAAGAGCCAAAAAATCAATTTCTTCTACAGTTTTAGAATGTGGCCAAGGTTCTTTACTTTAAGAGTGTGAGCAAATTCGAAATGTAGTCCACATTTGAACTTCTCTAAAGATTGATCTGAAAGTAATTTGGCTAATCGGCTGCCAAGTAGCGTATTTAAAGCTAATATTGAACCGTGATAGAGTATTAAATAGTTCGTACTACCCGACTGCGACAGCTTATGCTTGTTTTTGGTTTTATTTTGTTGTTGGTTTCGGGTTTTCTGGACTGGCAAATGTGCGTTTGGGCGCTGTTGCTGCGCGGTAAATTTAAGGATTTCATAAGCTTTAATTAAAGCTTAATTGTTATTAAATTAATTAATGGCTTTATTGCGATATGCTGCATCATGTTTGTGTGTTGTTGCTATCAAATTAGCTGCCCAAAGTTGGAAAATTACTCTGTTAAACTGTGCTACATGATGTTTATTTATGAAATGCTTTAAATTTGCTTTGTAGCTTTTGCTTCGCAAAAAACTATGTGGCATTTGAGCTGTGTGTGTTTAAAGTTAATGAAAAAATATGTATTAGTTTCAATTATTTTTCATAAATTAGCTATTTTACAGCTTGTATTTTACAAGCTTTATTACATACAAACAATAAAAATCAAATCAAATAGCTTTGACGCTTAGTAAAACACACATCAAAATGCGCCGAAAATACTCCAATTACAAAAAGGAAAAATTTAATTTCATGTTCATGCCTTTGGCAATTGTAAAAAAAGCAATAATTAAATGTTATCAATAACGTTCAACAAACAGAAAATGATACATTTAATTAGCTCAATTATTGAAATATCGAAAGAAGAATGCGGAATAAATGTCTGAAATGAAGCGATGCACGCAGAATTTAAAACGCAACCTGCAGCGATTTAAAAACGCAGCTCGCATTCGACCAACTATGGGTGAATGATGGGCGGCGCGAGGCGATGGGCATGCCCGGGGGTGGTTGTGGGTGGCGGCTGCTATTGAGCTGAAATGACAGCCGCCATTGCAAATTGAAAGCAGCAGGCAAGTGAGCCTTGTTTAGACTGAGCGCCATGGCAATTGCACACGAGCCACGCCAGCCGGGAATAAAAACAGTTACTGTGGGGCACAGCCGAACAGAGGGTGCAAGGTGTGTGTGTGTGTGTGTGTGTGTGTGTGTGTGGGTGTGTGAGGCAGGACACGCTGGGAAAAGCGGTCGGCGGGGCTGCTCGTAGGAGTCGTAATTAGAGCGTAAAAACCAGAGCGTACGAAAAACCAAATGCGCTCGGGCAGCTACTACTATTTTTTTTTCTCTACGCCTGCATTGTGTGTAGGTATGTGTGCGAGTGCGAGTGTGTGAATGTGTGCAAGTGCTTTATGCGCAAAGAAAAATAGATAGCTAGCGAAAAACTAGAAAAGCTAAAGCAAACGAAGCGAAGTGCTGTCCCCCACTGACACATATATGATTATTTCCGAAAGGTGACAGCTATAAAAAAGGGCAGACAAACAGCCGTACGTAGGTGGACTCCGCCCACCACACACACCCACAAACACACACACACACACACACACACACATACACACATTAAGCAGAAGGCAAGACAAAGGCCGTAGACAACACTGTTGCTCTTTTCAGCCACGCCTTCACGACCATTAAATTGTGATAGGCAGCCCGCCCGCGTTGGCACCTTTTTTAATTTCATTCAGCGCAACAGCATATTCTCCTCCTGCTCATTTTTATTATTTTTTTGATGACCTGCGGGCTTTGTTTATCCGATGGCACTTTAATATTTTTTTTTAATATTCATTTCTTTTCTTTGCACACAAAATTAATTAACAACAAATGCGAATGCAAATCCAAATGCAAATGCAAATGCAGTTTTGTGGCCACTCTGGCAGCTCATTTAATTAATATTCATCTGCCAACTTTGGCAGCCAGCAGTATGGGGCACCTTAATTCGAGGCGCAGTGGGCATTTCGCAAAGGGGGCGTGGCACTTGAAAACTAAACGAACTGACTGTCAAGTGACTCTTGCCAGCGACCAGAGCGTAGTAGACCAAATAAAACAAAGACAAAAAAAAAAAACCAAACGAAACGAAAAAAATAAAGGAAATCAACATCAAGTTGAAAACTTATGAGTGGGATAGTAGACAGGAAAAACGCAGCGTTCAAGGAAGTAATTATGGTTTATCCAAAGGGACAGATAGAGGCGAGGCAACGCAAGACAACAATAACAACAACAACTAGAATAATGATAGCAACAGCAGCAGCAAGAAATTGTGAAAGGAAAAAGGAAAGGAAAACGAGAAGACGATTCATAACATCAAAACTTCCAACTTTACGTGTAAATGAGAAAAACTAAATTAGAAAAGGGGCAAGACGCAAGGGAAATGCGACAGAGACGAATGAATGAATGAGTCAACCCAGACTGGACACAGAACACGGCTGGATAAGTTCAACTCCGTAGATGGGCCGACAAAATAATTTTCCTTAGGAATTACGCCAACAAACAACAATAACAACTCAATGTTGGCTCGGTCCGTGCTTGGTTAACGTAAAGTAAACGGAGTGAAAATATGAGAAGTAGGGTTCAAAGCATTCGACTTTAAGATACGCTAGGTCAAGCTGGATGGAAATCCTAATCAATGCAGTCTTGTGAGTTGTCTAAGTGACCTGGTTAGTTTGGCAACTGATCAACAACGATTGGTTTTTGAATCCCAGGCTAGTATATGGATTTAATATTGCCCTAGCCGGGGGCCAAAGCGTCCAGTTTTGTTTAAAAAGTTGGCTTTAGCTCTAGAGTTTAAGTTTAAGACTGCTTTCTATACTGTTAATAATAATTATAATGAACCAAGTCGGTTCGAACCTCGACTGTAAGCCAAGTCTTTAGCAAAGCAGCTATGCAAAATAATTAAATAAAATACTTATGGCCAAGAATTGGCCATAAAATATAAAAAGCTTGTATCCCAAACATTGCATTTAACCAAATTCGTTAGCTGCCAATTTTGGGTTGAATTAAAATGTAGCCCGGATTTTGTATATATATATACATCGGGCAGTTGTATGTTAAAAAACTTAAATTTTTTATTTAAAACTCTCGCTTCACAGCCTGGCTTATTCCCCACTGATGAAATGCGGGGTATAAGTGCTTTTTAAGTAGTAGTAAAAAAAACCTGCTGCTGGCCAGACCAACAATCGGTCGCAAAATTTTTTATGCCGGCTGCACTGCAAATGACATAATGCAAAAATAAATAAACGAATATAAAATAAGAAATAAATAAAAAAAAAAAAAAAGATATGCAGGATGACACGGCAGAGCAAACTGGAGGTCTGCTCCCCGGCCCAAAGCACTAGCAACTGCCTCACTCAGAATTTCTTGCTGCCACTTTGGCTGAGTTTATCCAGCCATTTATTGTGTGGCAAGTGCAGTTCCTTGTACTGCACCCTCTTCCCAACTCGAGCTCTGTTTGGCTTGTGTATTTGTGTTTTGCTTTCATTTTGGCCGCTCAATTTTGCCACGAGTTGAGTTGCAAGAGAAGCTGCCACACGGCTACCGCTGCGGCCATAAAGTTGTGCAAATAAATTGCAATGCAGTCGGAGGCAGGCAAGAAACAAATGTTGTTGCTGCGAGGCCGCGACGCGAAATTGATGGGGAATTGATTTGAAAGCAAATACATAAATGGAGCAGAGCCACCAAGAAGCCACTAAAAACAGGGCAGCGCATAAATCTTTGGGGAGCACCACACTGAGAAATTGGCTAGATATTGTGCTTGTGCCAGAAATTGAGAAATTGGGCAGACAAAATGTGGTGGATGGTAAATTGGGTGTTTCGTGTTGCGTGTTTTGCGGGAGAAAAGCCAAAACAAAAAAAAACAAAAAAAAACGAAATGCGTTTGTTGTGTCTTTGCCAGTTGGTTGGGGAGTTGAGTTGAGAAATCATCGCGAATTGATGTATTCGTACAATTTGGCTTTGTTGTTGATTACTTTAACGACTGATTAGGTGCTGAAATATACAGAAACATGTTCTGAATATCAATGAGATAGGACAAGAAACTTTGCGGCAGCTCAAATTGAATGTACATGAGTAGCTTGAAGATAATTTTATTGATTGATTTAATGGTTTTACTTGGATTTATTTTGTTGTTCATTTTGGATTGTTAGGGCTTAGGGCAGCCAGGTGTTGTGGCTATAAGTTGGGAGTTGCTTTAAAAAATGAATGCTTTTTAATAGTATGGATAGATTACGGCTGCAATCCATAAGCCTAGCATGAGCTGCAGTCTAGTGCTGCAAAACTATGAAAAGAGCTAAGTTCCACTTGTCGACAGGCGACATTATCGATTTTAACAAACATTTAATTTATCGATAGTTGATGGCCAGATGTCTTCATTTTTGGTCCTGTTTTATGAGGTTTTATATAAGGTTATACTAAAATATTTCATGTAATGATGCTTAAAAACTTATCGACAGCGAGCGGAGTATAATTTTTATCGTTATTGATATCGATAGTTTAAGAACTTTTCAATGTTCAGTTGCTAAATGTTGCCTTTGCTCTATTAGCAGCTCACACACAACGGGGAACTCATGTATTTTGTATTCGTCCATCTAATATGCAAACCAGTTGGGCTCATAAATCATGGAATTTGCATGTCTTTAGATATTCTTTTTTGCTTATTTTTATTTCTCTTCTTTTTTTTGCATATCATTTTCATAATAATGCCGTTGCTTTTGGTGGCTGTACACTCGACAAACAACTTTTATGCTCAATACACAATTTCAATTCTCATCACTTGAATTTGCGCTGAAGGAGCTCAACAATTTCCTTCAAGTCGAAAATGCACGGCAATAATTCAACTCAATATCCTTGTGCACACACACACACACACACACACACACACATTCCCAGGCATGCTCTTTCATACATGCTCGCACACATAAGTTAGCTAGTGTGGTGGAATTTTAAGTAAAATGTTGGCATTCACTTACCGATTCAATGGCCTTCTCCAGGCGAAAGATCTCCTCCTGCAGCAGATGCAGCGTGCCCGTTTTGCCGCGATGACGTGCAAATGCAGCGGCACAGGCGCTGTGTATGCTATTTACCCAATTCTCCAGCTCCACCTGTGTGTGAAAAGAATGAGAGAGCAGGTAAGAGAAAGTGTTGCAGAGAGCGAGAGAGAGAGAGAGGTGATTTTTTGTTGCAACAATTTGCTGAGCCAAATGCACCACAAGCAATTTGACATGGCTCCCCAGCGCCAAATGTCGACAACGACAACGTCGTTGTTGTTGTTGTCGATGTTGCCGTTGTTGTTGCTGTTGTTGTTGTCGTTGTTGCTGCTGTTGTCGTTGTCATTGCTGGCTGACTATCAGTTATGCAAATTTAATGACAAATCACTGAGGCGACCAGGCAAAACGCTGAAATGCTGTCAGCCAGCGAGTCAGTCGGTTAGTATGTTGGGTTTTGCGTGGAGGGGCAGATGATAGGTGGCAGGTGCGAATGAGGAGCGTATGCCTCTGAGACATGTAACAGTTTAGGCACAAGGACCCAGCTAGGCAACAACTATTGGTTCAAGGCAATCTGCCAGTTGGCTGTCGCATGCCCAGCCTCAATCGCACTTTAAGCCGAGCGATTTGCATTTCAGCCATTTGCGGGGCTGCATCAGTTAACGCCTTCGAGTCTTAAACTGTCACTGCGAGTGTGTGTTGGTGTGTGGCACACATTTTGCATGGCGATTACGAATAAGGTCTGTTGAA
The DNA here is from genome assembly GCA_018903485.1 of Drosophila littoralis. NCBI lineage: Eukaryota > Metazoa > Arthropoda > Insecta > Diptera > Drosophilidae > Drosophila > Drosophila littoralis. The sequence continues at coordinate 5,545,304 of JAEIGF010000408.1, forward strand.
AGCCCGCGAGCGCTGAACTCGACACCACACACACCGAAGCAGCTGCCTGATAGATATCCTTGATATCCCTACGCAAACAAGCTCTCACTCAATGGCTCGACGATGTCGTCCAAGTCCAAGTCGTGCTGCTCAATGCTATCTGGACAAGGCCAGCTTTTATGCTCAACTGCCCCTGGGCCGGGGCCTGATGTCTTTTCTAATTGCAGCATGAAAGTTGTACGCTTGAAGGACTTCCCAGTTTTTATTGAGTACGCCACGCATCATATATTACAGCCTGGGCCAAGTCTAGCAGCAAGAAGCACTTACCTGACAGGGCGCCTGGAACAGATAGGCATCACCGAATGCGGTGCTCAAACAGAATATGTAATCGCGCTTGGGATGCTCCGGTATTGGCTGCATAATTGCGCCGTCCACAATAATTAAATGCTTGGGCGCCGCCTCAACGCTGCGACCCTCACGCGAATCGCACGGATAGAACAGGAGAGTGGTGCCCTTTAGGCACACCCAATAGCCCTTCCAGCCACGTTTGCGAGCCAGCTCGATTTGATGCTTCTTGCGTAATAACCATTTCTTTACCGATAGAAAGCTGTAAATAAAGAAATGTAATCAAATTGTGTTGTTAAATAAGCACAACTAATAAATTCTGAGTGTAGGCAACAAATTTGTAGACAGCTGGTAAATACCATTGGCAGCAACAAGAACAATATTTCCTCTGAGGATTCAAGAAAATTAAATAGACATGACTTGGCAAATCGATGCAATCAATTATAAAAAAGCGAGCTGATTTAGTAACCTGCTTTCTAGAAGCCGTAGAGAATTATAAAATAAATGTGCTGTGAATTGGGACAACAATTACTTTTATATCACTAAGTTTGAAGAATATCTGAGACTTTGGGAATTCGAATGGATCGAATGGGTGAAGTTTCGTTGAGAATTATAAAGAATATTCGGAAAGAGCTGCCCTAAAAGTTGGGTCTTTTGCTGCTTTTATGTGCTGATCGCGTTAACTAGTTGAGAATTATAAATTTACCAGGGTTAGTTCTTTCCTCTCAATTATAAAATAATTTATATGAGAAAATTTTCCACAGAGAATCTAAAGCTAGGATAATGAGTGCTCACAAATTCAAGTCTAACGACTGTATAAATTACAGAGGTTGCTAAAGAATACGACTAGATAACGTTATAAAAAACGCGACTGCAGTGAACTTTTGTGCAAAAGGATTTATTTAACATAATAGGCAAGATAGTTAAGGTTCATTAGCTAATAGGTAACACTAAACGTGCATGCTTTGTGGCCTCAAAGAGACGCGCATCTTCTATTACATTCAAGAACTTTTCTCTGTCTGCCTTTTTGGGAGTCTCTACGGCATTGCAGCTACGGGCGGCACACACTTCATCACAGTGCTGATAGCAGAGTGTGCTATGCGCTTGGCCGTAATCGTTGTAAATGATATGGCAAGCGTCAGGCCATTTGCTACTTTATTTATGATTAGCTGTTCGGGCTGGCAGCATGTTTGGGGCACACGTGCCCATGCTACCCAGCTGGCAGCAGCAGCATGCTGCCATGCCTGAGGGAATACCATTTCGTGCCACTGATTACAGCTAGTTGGGGCTTGGTATTAACTTACCCAGCTTTACGCACAGCGCCCGTGCAGTTGAAGGAGGATGCAGCGGTGCCAGTGGCCTTTGCTTTATATGGTGACGCCATGACACTTTCGCCATCATCTTCATCCGAAACGGCAGTAGTTAGGCTCATTCGATCATCGTCCGAGATCTGAAAAAGTGCATTAAGTGAAAGCGTGTAAGTAAGGAGGAAGTAGCAAACAGATATACATATGTACAACACTGACTGCTGTTGCTGTGATGGCTGATGTTGTTGATGCTGGCAACGATAAAATTCAATAAGTCTGCGAGGTAATAATTGAAATAATTAAGTCATAATTAGCAGTGCCAGTCAGAGGCAGGCTCCACAACCAACGACAACGACAACGACAACAACAACCACACACGCGCACACACACCCACCCAGCCATACACAACTCAACCCGATACGAATCGCAATGAGTCGAATCGACCCCGTAAGCCATTTGAAACCAATAATGGTTGACTGGCTCCTTGTTGTTGTTGTTGTTTTCGTTGTTCGTATTGCTGTTGCTGTTGTTGCTGTTGCCGTTGTCACTGCCGACAGCAACATTTGTTACGTATGTCGTCGATAAAGCAATTTGTCTTCTCTCGCCTGCATTTTTAGTGAAGTTGGCAACATGGGAGCAGAATTGACTGCCGGGACGGCTCCAGAGGGCGACGGATGGACAACAATTGACAATAACAAAAAGAAAAAAAGAACGGCTCAGAAAACGAATCGAAACAAAATAACAGCAGCAGCAGCTGGAAGTGGAGGAGATGTGACAGTAGAAAATAAAGGCAATGGCAAACAGTTTCTTGGCCATGTTATCGAGGCGAGCTGGCTAGCGAGCATTCCATCAAAAGCCGGGTCGAGAGCGACAGCTCGGCTCTGCTCTGCTCAGCTCTGTTCTGTGCTGTCCTGCCTTGGACCATCCTGCGACTTCCTTCCGTTCTCACCACACACAGAGCCCAGTGCGCCAATTTTGCTTTCGCAACAGGAAAGAGAGAGGAAGAGAGCGGGAGAGGGGTGCAGAGAGGGGGTTTGCTGGTAGCTGGTCCGTGTGGGAATCAAGCTGAGGCAACACGGCGCTGCCAATGCTGAGGCTGAGGCTGTGGTGCCGCGCGCACGCTACGTGTCCCGCGTGGCAATAAAAATTGGTTTGCCCATTCATTCGTTTCAATTGGATGGGGTGCTCTGGTATCCCCAGCTACCAGCCACGCCCACAATGTCGCTCACTTGCTGTTCATGCCATTTTTATTTGAGTTCCCAAGGAAATCAATTTACAATGTGTTTATTCGTTTCGTCTTCGCTTCCTGCTGGCTCTGGACGGTTCGGCACGGGACGGGACGGGGCAGGGACGCCATCCAGCGACAGACCCATCGATTCCTTGGCCCCATTTCTTGGCTTTGGTTACTGCGATACACAGTGTGCCGCCCTAACCACCAACACCAGCCCGACCAAACCATACCATCCATACATGTCCGCCCGCCTCTTTTACGTTTTTGGCAATTTTCAAACATTTTTGCTCATATGCATGTTTTACAAGTTATTTATTTGACTGCCCGGCGCGTCGGCTGGGGGCGGCAAATGGGCAACTGTCAAGTGGCAAGCGCGCTTATGTTTGCACAGCAGCCACGCCCCAATCCTCAGGAGCAGTCGTTCGCCCTTTCTGCAGGCAAAGTCATGTGTGCTTAACCCAAAAGTGATGTCGTTTGTCGTTGGCCAAGTTTAATCAAATTTTATATTAATCGAAGGAGTGCAAAGGCATGCAAATACCCAAACGTGAGCTTGCTGAGTGACTGCCGCTTCCGCTCCGGCAACATAAATATTTTCCGAATCGAAATTGCCAAAAAAAAAAAAGAAATAAAAAGGGAAACCCAACGGCAGCACATCAAAGCAGTACCACACTGTGGCAAGGGGTTTTCATGGAAGCTGGGGGAAGTGAGGGCGGAGGACGTAGGGCAATTCCATTGAATCGTGTTAAGGTGCAAAGCTTGTAGCTCTGATTAATTGGGAATGGTATATAATAGAGCAGGGCAAGCGGAGAAGCCATTAAAAGCTTCAACAAGCATTGTGCCGCAGTTGGAGCAGCATATTTTTAAGGAATTTTCCAACACTGAATGCATATTGTAAACTTCCTTATAAATTCTTTGCACTTAATTACCACCCAACCTGGACTTCTCCTTGAATAGGTCAGTTTAATATATTTTCCTCTTCATATTTTAAACACCTTTGACACACTCTGCTTTCTTTGTTTTGAATTTTTTTTTTTTAACTTTGATTAACCGTTACAGGTTTTTTAATTAACTATCCCAATTAATGTTGCTTTCAATTTGGCAGTTTTGATTTTGTGTACACTTTTTACAAAATTAATTTGCAACATTTTCATAAACAGAGCTTCAATTTTAAATAGCCAGCGAGTGGCCGCAATCATATTCGGGACAGCTTCAATATTGAAAACTTCAAAAACACTCAAAAAGCACTCTCACCCACTTATCAGTAGCCGCCCTCACCACTGCGATGCCCCGTTGTTGCCCTAAAGTACACCTGACAACATTTATAGCGCCAAATGAAATAGTTTCCGCTTGCTCAATGAAGTTTTCCATGAAATCATCAAGCCGAACGGAAGCTGTCGAGCGGAACTGTTCCAAGCAGGCGGCAGCAACTCTGGCAGCAGCTATGGCAACCCTGGCAACGAGGTGTGCTACACAAATACATAAGCAGCACGAACTTTTCGCATCGAAATTAAAGACAATAAGCAAAGGGCCAAGCCAAAAATACATTTTGCTGAGTTGCCGCTAAGATACGCATGAATCTGTATCTGTAAATATGTATATGTATATACATATATACCAAAATAGAACTTTGTGTAACTAAAAGTCACTTCATCAGTGGTTGCTGTGCACAACAACAAAACACTCGGAACAATCGACGCTAATGTAATGGAAAACCCTTTAGAAAGCTGCCCCGAGTGGCTAGCAAAAAGGACACAGCTCGCAAAATTAACGAGTTTTTTACCTTTTACAACAGATTACTGTGCATCTACAATTGTGTATTATGTATGTGCGGGTGTATGTGTGTGGGTGTGTGTGTGTGTGTGTGGGTGGCCGTAACCAAGACTGCGCAAATGGCAGCATCAAAACTCAACGTCGACTGATTGGCCCCGTCGCCTGGTTACAATTTGTGCAGGACCCAAAGAGTTTGTCAAATGATTCATGAATTTTTAATTGATATGACCCGGGCCGAAGCACCGGCAATGGGCAATGCATGGGCGCCGTTCCATGGCTAAAATGTTGTCGAATTTCATCAGCAGTTTGGGACAGACTGCCTGACAATGGGTCTGTTGTTGTGTCTGTCGGCTAACTCACATGGGTAAGCCTAAATGGGCAGCCCTAAACACGCGCGCACACAAGCAAACACACACACACACATACACACAAAAGATTAAATGCCTATAGTCCTGGGCTGTGACAAGTCTCCCCATCCCCCAGCCTCTTTTCATCTGATTACTTGGGCCTAATATGCCATATCTCAGCATCAGTGCAAAATCAAAATTCAATTTACGCACAGAATCAAATACACACGCACGCACCCAGGCGCCAAGGCGCCCAGACACGCCCACTTTGGCGGCACACCCTCATCGAGGCCCGGACAGGTGAGCTGCCGGCTGGCAGCGCCCCTGATGTCGGCGCTGCGTTTTCTAATCAAGAATTGATTGTGATCCCTCGATGCGGCTGTCGTTCACGTTTCATCCATAATTATCAATGACTTTTGAATGTCAAATGTGAGAGTTGCCTGCCAGTGGCACCTACACACACACACACACACACACTCCCTCCTCCGACAAAAAAGAAAAAAGGAAAAATCATTTCATTTGTCGCTGTCGCTGTCAAAAATTACAATATTTGATAGAGTGTTTATATGCAGGACGCTCTTGTTGTTGTTGTTGCTGTTGTTGCTGTTGCCAGTGTCGGTTGTCAGTTGTCGGTTGCCGCAACGCGCGCGCGCTGCCAAGCATTCAAATCTCACACATTCGCACAATTTCACATATGTAAGCAAACATTTGCTTACGTTGTGGGGTTTGCCAGCAGCTGTCAGCGAAATGGAGTATAAAAAAAAAGGAACTGCAAATTCGTGGCACGTTTGTCGTTGCGCAGCTCTTAAGTGAGGCATTAAACTGAAGTCCTGTTGCCCAGAAATTGATTCAGTATGGAAAATCTGCAGCGCCTTGCAAGTCTTTGCCAGCACCAGCTCAACCCCTGGTTTTTTATTTTTTGGCAACATCTTTGTGGCAAATGAAGCTGTCTCAGCAGCATTCAAATCTGTGTGCAGCGCGAGCTAAGCGAAAGCAATTTGGCATTAGCTGTAAGACGGATTTTGGCAATGATTAAAACGGAAATACTGTCGTTGGGCAGCCAGCGGGGAGCGAGGCTTCAACAGGGGTTAAACGCACAGGTATATGTCATGACATTCCCATTTGATTAAATGTGTGCACTGAGCGTTGCTTAGTATTAATTGGTTTGTGCAGCGTTGGGGTTGTGGCAGCAGCAGATCAATCAAAACTAAGAAGGGTTTCAGACGGGTTAACCGAGCCAATTGCGTGCTGAAGACGGAGTCTGCGAGAATTTCATTTTGCATGGGTTTGTGATGTTTTATAAGACTTAAGCAAGCTGGTTCAAACTCGGAATTCCAATTTATTTGTATTGTTAGGCCGAAACTTAAACTATTGAGATTCCAAAACTGTTGTATATTTATTGCAAGGCGCATTTATTAAAAAATAGTAAAATACTCAATTGTTTCATTTAAATGCTGACAACATTCGACCAACAACAAGCTCTTGAACTAAATCGTGGATAATGACATGTGGAAAACCAGCTTTACGAACCTGAAGGCAGGCCGTGTCACTGGCAAAGTGTAAGAATATTCTATATAATTTGCTTTAACCTGCGGACCCTTCTTTTCATTTCCTTCACTCTTTAAAAACTTCAGATTCACTTTTTTTGAGCTTCTGATTGAACACATAAGCTCGCAAACAAATTTTCATTGAACTACATTCAATTGGAACTCAAGAGCATGAAAGCATGAGTCAATCTAACCTAAGCTTCAATACCTTTACTGAAGCAGAGTCAGCTTTTGTATCATGACTCAATATGTTCTGTTGATCTGGCAATTAATTAATATGCAGCGCGATTGGCCAGCTATCAGTTATTCAACTAATGCCCCATTCAAATTCAGCCATTCAGCCATACTTACACACATGGACAGCGCGATGTGTATCTGGGTCCAAGCTGAATGCAGTTGCAGAGGTTGCTGTCCCTTGGCCAATTCGACTGAATTTGAATACCCTAAGCACATTGCAAATGGGTATTCTAAACAGGTACAAATCTATGTAATAGACTGAAAGAGGCATCTTTGAAATTATTTGAAATATGTATTTCATAAGCAGAATCTGTTCCTCATTTGCCTTCGATAAACTTAGCCCAATAGGTTCTCGTATATTATTTCCTTAGTTCTTGGATATTGAGGGTATCTCCTAGTCGGGCAGCAAACGAGCTACACGATTGAAAATGGCTGCATAGTTGCCATAGATACAAGTAACCAGTTACCAGATACAAGATACAAGTGCTTTAGGGCTGCACTGTTGATGCGCATGAATGCGGCACTCATGGACGATGCCACGCCCATTGGACAAGTCCACAAAGTACATACATATGCTACAAATAGCCTTTATCACTTTGCCACTGTGATTCATGTGAATTCCAATCAATGCCATTCATTATCCAAAAACTAAATACGAACAGTAAATGAAAATCCCCCTCGCATCAGCGCGCCACACACCCCTCCCCTGCCCAATCATCCACTTGTTCGCCTGGTGCGTGCGTGTGTGCTCTGTTAAGAGCTTTTTTGGCTGGGGCTAATGCTTTAATTTATTGCCAGCCTCCTTTGTGAGCACACAGGCCGGCAGGAGTCGGGGCCGGGGCCATAGACGGAGACGGCGCTGGAGTCGTTGCCGGAGCTGCCTTGCAGGAGCTCGAGCGTGAAAAGGATGCTTTTGGCTTTGATCAACGTTTTGTTAGGCAACCAAAATGAATTTGTAGCAGACAGACAAACGGACAACAGACGCAACGTTGCGACAATATATTTAAGTCATTTGGTGTTGGCGACAAAGGGCCAAGAGCCACGGGGCGGGGGCTGGGCGGGGTTGGGTGCGACAACACTCTTTGTGGCAGGATTTTCAAGCAAAGCTCAAAATTAAAGGAACCAGCAACAAAAGATGATTTTAAAATTTTACAAAAAATTACTTTACAATTAAATTTGTGGGTGTTAAGAAAAATACATATACAAAATTACCTGTAATAAATAAGGGCATGTCTGCAATTCAAGTGTGACCAAATGCTATAAATAAAATGATTGATAACGACTTGCCAGTCAGATAATTCATTGAATTTGGGAGGGTTTTTGACAAGGAATACCCCTAATATAAGGTAAACGATAGTCTCTAAAGGCTAGAGCAAATGCAAGCATGGCTGGGAAATGCACTGACTGGCTTGGTCACACTTTGATTAAAGCGCAAATGCCATTAATTTACTGCATTTATATTTTGTAGATACCCTTCATTGTATGGAATTTGTGAGTTATTATTTGACAGGTATTTATAAGATCCAAAAATGGGATCTTATGTAAATACAAATTTGCAAAATCGAACCCATTTAGGCAGGAATACCTTAAATAGGTAAGGTATAGGCAATACTTTCAGCTCGCGGCCAAGCTGTTATTTAACAGGTTTTTGGTAAAAACATTTGCATTGATTAATAAGATGATATATAAATGATTGCATTTTTTTATGCAGAAATACCTCAAATAATATATGATATGTTAATTTTAAATGGTTCTTATCAGGTTTTCACACAATGTTTCTTGTTTACCTTGCGAAGGAACATTTCGTTGCACTGCTTGGCGGTGCTGCGCCAGTGCCGATGGCGATACCGTGAGTTGCCCAGCTTGAGGGTGCCCTGGAGATCGGCTGCCTCCTCGACGACACGCCTGATGCACTGATAGCGCAGCCGATTGCAACGGTGTATGGGCTGGAGGGCAACGAGGCCGTGCTCCGGTTCCGATTCGGCACCGGAACGCACTTGATCCTCATCGTCGTCCACCCAGGCGCTAAGCACACCCTCCACAAAATTGTAGAGCATCTGTATGTTGGCCTTCATGGGTGCTGAGCCCGATGGCACCTGCTCCGTCTTGATGAGCTTACGATTCTGGCACACCTCCCGCAACAGATTCTCGCCAAAGTGCACGGTCTTGTGGCGGCGCCGACGCGAGTTTAGGGATGCAGCCGAGGCGGACTTCATTAGTTTGCCATTCCCATTGAGCACATGATGCATATGGCCGTTCGAGGGCTGCTGCACGGGCTCCAGCCAGCCGAGATTTGTGGCCAGGCCGCAGCTGGAGGCGGTCGAATCGCCGCGCTGCAACGTATTCGGCTGCGAGTTGCTGCGGTAATGTTGCATGTGGCGTGTGGGCGAGGCAGGCGGCAGCAACGGCAACGGCTGCTGTTCCAGCTCAAGCGGCGCCGGCTCAATGTCGTCCAGTGTCGCCGGCGGCTGGGCGAGTGAGGTGCGCAACCGATTGAAATCGGCGGCACAGCGAGGCAGTGAGTTGCACTTGGCGGCATTGAGGCATTTGCGATTCTGGCAGCTGAGCAGGGGCGCGCACGACCGACACTCGTGGCAGATGACCAGACGGCGCTCCGGTATCGGTGTCGCAACAGCTGCTGGCGTTAGTGGCTGAAGTTGTTGTTGTTGTGGCGGTGGCGTGGCTGTTGTCGAAGGCGTTGTCGCATCGGAGCCGCCCATCAAATGTGCGGGCACCGCATGCAGCTGCACTTGGGCCAGTTGCTGGTGCCGCGCCAGATTCACCGAGCTGGCCGAGGTCGTCAGACAGCGTCGCCTCTGGCATTCCTGGTAGCGGCAGTGCGGGTCTGTGCAGATGGGCAGCAGCGGGCAGGCAGGATCGGTGCAGGGCGATGGCGAACGGGAGCGTGGCGCACGCTCCGCACTCGAGGATTTGCGCTTGTGACTGCCGCTGGAACGCTGAGCGGACATGTCCGTCACGGTGGCGGAACGCTGCGTCTGATGGCGACGCGAACGCTCGCGCTTGGACTTGCCGGAGCTGCTAGTGTGGGTGGTGTGTGTGGTGATGGTTTCCATGGGCGGCGTTACCTTGGGCACATACTGATAGCGCTCCTTGTGCGGTTTGGCATAGAGGCGCTCTAATCGATCCAGGTGTGCGCTTGTGCTGGACGCCGGCGCTCCGCTGCTGACCACCTCGCTGGCCGAGTGGCGCAGGCGACGCTCCCGGGAGCGCTCCTCGCGTCGCCGCTGCTCCTGGCACAGCTGCGTGTGGGTGGCAACCACAGGCACATCATAGCCGCTGGGCACTGTCGTCGCCATTGGCGGCGGCTGTTTGCCCAGCGACTGCAGCTTGTGCAGCGGATACGCAATCCAGTCCACCGTTGGCAGCTGCTGCTGCTGCTGCAGTTGCTCCTCATCGCTGTGGCCCAGCGAGTGGCGTTTGCGCTGCAGCGCCGCATGTTCCGTGGCTGCGTGATCCTCCTGCGAGTTGGAGCGCGGCGCAGCGCCGCTGCTGCCGTTGCGGCGATGATGCGAGCGACGGGACGACTTGCTGCCAGCTGTCGACTGCATCTTGGTCAGCCATTCGACTATGTCCGTCTTCAGCAGCGACACCTCGCAGGGACCGGAGCTCTGGCGGGAGAGTGGCTTCTTGAGCAGCTCGGCCAATGCCTTGGCATACGCCGAGCTGACGGGCTTGTCCGTTGTGGACTGGCGTTCGCGCTGACGCGGCAGATGCTCCAGCAGCCAATCGGGCAGCTCATCCTTGAGCACGGTGATCTCACTGGGTCCGGAGGAGGTGCGCGCGGGTGCCTGCTGTTGGGCGGCACCGCTCTTCTGCAGCTTTAGCCATTCCATGGTCTCCTCGCGCACCTGTCCACCCTCGGCGGAGCGAGCGGAATGACGCTGCTGTGCCTTGCGATCGAACCACTCCAGCTGCGGCTCGGGCGCCGCTTGGCGCAGCGCACTCTTTGGCATGGTCACCTCCTCGGCGCTCTTTTGCCGACGCGGCGGTAGCTGCGGCTTTTGGTCGGGCAGACGCACATAGTGCGGCTCGGTGAGGCGCACGGAGCCTTTGCGCCGGATGCAGCGCTGCTCCATGGTGTCCTCTTCGCGTGCGCGCACGCGCCGCGTTATCTCAAAGATATCGCCGTTGATTTGGTGATAGAATTTTTCCACCTCCACGCCCCTTTCGAATTCCTCACGTACGCTGTGCGGCTTGCTGGCGCCATGACGCGCCGGTGGGCGTGGCGGTGGCGCCTCCTCCAGCTGCTGCTGCTGTTTCTTTTGCTGCTTATCCTCGCTGGTCTCATCGGAGCTGGGAATACCACCGACCCCGGCGCCGCTATCAGCGACCCAACTTATACAACGTTCACCGCTCGATTGCTGCTTCGGTGGTAGCTGCTGTTGTTGTTGCTGTTGTTGTTGCTGTTGTGGTTGCTGTTGTGGTTGTTGTTGTAGTTGTTGCTGTTGCTGGAGCAAGCGATCCAGCGAGCCGTGATGCGTTGTCGTGAGCGCTGCACCCTCGCCGAGCGACTGCAGCCGGCACTGGGCATTGCAGATGCAGACGCCGGTGCGTTTCTTGCTGCCAAAGCGAAACAATTGACTCGCCAGCTGGGAGACATTTTCACCGAGGCCCAAGCCGCTGCCGCTGCTGCCGCCGCTGCCGGCGCCGGCGCCAGCGCCAGCCCCCGCATCCCTTCCCGAGGCCGTTGTTGCTGATGTCAAACGTGCCACCGGATGTGAGACGGGTGTAATGTCGACGATCACGCAACAGCAGTGTAGCGAGAAGGTTTTCTTGGGATCTGGGGCAACGCTGCTGCTGGTGCTGTTGCTGCCGCCGCCGTCGTTGTTGGCAACGTGCTGTTTATTCTGGTTGTTGCTGCTGCTGTTGTTGCTGCTCTGGCAGTTGCTGGTGGTAGCGGCGGTGGCGGTGGCGGCAACGCCGACGCCAACGTTGCTGCTGGCGCCGACTTCGTGGGCGGCGTTGCTTTTGCTGTTGTTGTTATTTGGTTCGCTTGGTTGGCGCTGTTCGTTGTTTGTCTGATGTTGTTGTTGTTTTTGTTGTTGTTGAAGTTGTTGTATTGGGGCGGCCAGAATGAATTACAGCAACGGCGGCAACAACAACAACAACAGCAGCAGCACCGTTGGCAGCTTTGGCAGCTATGGCTATATGCTAAATTCTTGGGCGTGGCTAACTTGTTCCTGTTGCTCTGAGGCGTTGTTGCGTCGTTTGTTGTGGTTGTAGTTGTTGCTGTTGTTGTTGTTGCAGTTGCAAATGCGTTTTTGTTGGTTGATGTGGCTATGTTTGTTGCGCTTGTTGTTGTTGTCGTTGTTGTTGTTGTTGCTGCTGCCATGCATTTGGCTTCACAGCTAACGCATACACACAAATCGACGCACGCACACGCACGTGCTGCACATGTATGCGTGTGTGTGTGTGGGTGTGTGTGTTATTTATTTGGCGATTAATTAAACTAAAAGCTCATTTATATAATGCAGTCATTTATTAAACAGTTGTTGGTTTTATTTTTTCGGCAATTTATTTATTTATCTATGGTTGCGGGTGTGTGTGGGTGTGTCTCGCACACACGTCGCACACATTTATCTATAATTAATTATTTTTACTTGTTGCGAAACGCTGAATGGCACCACAAAAAATTCGCTAAATTATACGAGTACTGAACACATTCGTTTTCGGTTTCGGTTTTATTTTTGTTGCTCTTTTATTTATTTGATAAACTGTTTATCTGTGCGTTGTTGCGTGCGTAGTTTCATTTGTTGTTGCTGTTGTTGTTGCTGCTGCTTTTTTTTTTAACATATATTTACAATTAATTTAATTATGCTTGCGCTTTAAATAGCTGTGCGTTGTTGCTTTTGTTGTTTTGCTCGCTTGCTGATTTCATTAATTTTATTTATTTATAGTATTTTTTTCCATGTTCGTTTGTTGCTCTTGTTAATTTGGTATAATACATTAATTGCTGCAATTATTATTGAAATTAAGCATTTAAATGCCTGGCAACATTTTCTGTTGCCTGCTTCTCGGCGCACCGTTTCATTTTGTAGTTTACTTTCTGTTGCCTACTTTTTAGCTGAGCGGCAGCCTTCAAGCTTTGCGCTGTATGTTCAGCTGCACATTTCAGGGTTAGGCTTTTGTTTGCATTTCAGTTTATATTTTTATACATATTATATTATATATATATATATATATGTATATTTTTTTAGGCACAAGGACACCCACATTAGTCTGTCTGTGTGAGTGTGTGTGCTGTGTCTGCTGCCTTTAATTAGCATATAAAAAGACGAGCCACCCAGAAAAAAAAAGCCGTGTTGCATGCTTTGCAAGTTTTTAAATTTCAACTTGCAGCAGCCCCAAAAATAAAAATAAAACATTTTTTTATTTGTATTCATATTCATATTTTGCTCTTGTGTTATTTTAAAGTTTTGCAACAACAGCGCAAAGGGGCGCGGCACAAAAAAAGTTTCTGCACAACTCTTCTTGGTGCGCAAATATTTTGTTTGTTATATTGCTAGCATAAATTTGCTGGCTATCTGCACACACCAACGCACAGGCACACGCACACGCACAGAGAGTGGGAGGGGCTGCTGTTAGAGCAAGATGCGCATATATTTATAAGCGCATACATAAATACTTTTCTGGCCTGGCTGGCGAATGCATAAATTTTCCCAACGTCATGTATGTGCGAGGCACCAAGTCACATCCTGTGGCCCACGCCCCGCTCTTGACTTGTGTTTATGCAAAGCACAACATAGCTGTTGAAAAAGCAGCTGAAGTAGGAGCAGCAGCAGCAGCAGCAGTAGCAGTAGCAGCCGCAATAGCAGTAGAAATGCGCAAAGTTTTTCGGTCTGTTGCCAAAAGTTTGCTTGTTAAGTGAAAGGATTATATGATCCAGTATGTTTCTTGCTGTTTTTTTTTGTGTTTTGTTGTAAAACTTGAAAAAATAAGTTTTCGTATTTTTATGTTATGCCAGTTTGTTGTTACTATTGCAGCAGCTCCAGGGAAAATCTTGAGAGCAACGCCTCGAGCTGTGTTGATAGTTTTTATAGCCTACTTCTTTTTTAGGGGGGAAGTTGAACTGAAAAAAAAAAACAAAACACAAACAAGAAGAAGATGCTGCGAGCTGCGAGTCCTGAATTAGTGCGTCTTAGTTGCCTTCTATTTTATTTTTATTTTATTTTGTTGTTGGGGTGTGCGGCTTACGCGCGTGCAAAAACACACACACACGCGCGCACACACGCACACAGCCATAATAACTTTTTGGCCAGCTTGTAGCCGTTAGATGCGAGTTGTCGATAAGTTTAAGTTGCCATGTGTTTAGTTAAGATCTCCCCTTGCCCCATGCACGTGCGAGTGTGTGTGTGCGTGTGTGTGGCAAGCTCAACTAGTTGGCAACTGTGCTTGGTTGGGTGTAGGCCCCAAAGGTGCTCGAGCGCATTTGTTTAGCAATTTTATCTTGATTCGCACAATAAAGTTAATTCCTGCGCCCAAAGTTTTAGTTGTTTCTAACCCGCTCCAAGCTTTAAATGACATTATTATAGCTATGAGTGTGTTGGTCTGCATGTTTGTGTTTGTATCTAAGGCAACTGTAATAAATTATTTCGATTGTTTTAGACACACGAAAAGTTTTGGCAGTTATCTTGGCGTATATTTGGCAATAGGCAATAAGCGAGAGTTAGGCGAAAGTTTCGGCACGGAGGTTTTTAAAATTGAATTAGAAAATTATGCAGCGGCTACGCAGATAAGCAGCTCTATAAAGATGCTCGATTAGCCAAAAGGGTAGCTGTTGCCTAAAGTTGTTTATATTTTGAGCTCAAAGTTTTATCTATTTGAAGCTGCTGTTACTTGAAGATATGTGAGATATATAAAATGCTTGCTCTTCAAAAGATGCTTTGAAGTTGAGAAGCAACAAATTCCTAGAATATGCTCCTGAGTACTTGTGCACCTAATGTTAGCGTTGGGTTGATGTCTAAACTTATAAAATGATACAAAACATGTCCAAAAATAAAAAATTCTGTATTCAGTCTTAATCTTTTTGGCATTAATAATATAAAAATATAATGCACTAAGTATAAAATTCACAAAGTTTGTGGCGTTAAGCTATATTCTAACAATTGCTTAACGTACGCTGAAAAGTAGGCAACAGTTTTTTGCAGTCACTCAAAATGATATGAAATGAGCTGGAAGAGTTTCTGTGCTGCGCTTAAAAGTAGGCAATGCTTTTTGTTCAACATATTCCCAGTAGCAATATTGTCTAGAAAAACAGTTTGTCGGGGCGAATTACTGATAGCGGCAATGGCTTCGTTTACTCGTTAAGGCTCTGCGGCCATGAAGTGTGTTGCCTAGAAGCTGCTTGTTGCTATTGCGTTTGCTGCTGCTGTTGCTGTTGCTCTTGTTTTTGTTGCTGCTGTTGTCGGCTAGCAATTTGAAATCAACGGACTGGCTGGGACAAATAAATTAGATTTCCGCATAATTCGATGGGCAGCCACAGGCACTAATGAGAGCAGCAGCAGCAGCAGCAGTCGTGTGTCTACGCCTGGGCAACATGTGTCTGTGTGTGTGTGTGTGTGTGTGTGTGTATGTGTGTCTGTGTCTGGTTGTTGCTGTGCATTTATTTTTAGTTAAATAAATTCTAATGAATTTATCAACATGTTTTTAATGCATTTAATGTCAGCGCACACCCACCCACAGGCACCCACAAGCACACACACAGACACACACATGTAAGGCACACACAGACGTGCAGTCATAAATATAAATACGTTTAATGTTAGTAAAAACAACTGTCAAGCACAAGCAGCACAAATATGCCACACTAAATGTCGCTAGCTCTCGCTCTGACTGCCATTTAGCCAACTGTTTCACTCGCTTTGTCTCGTTCACTTTGTGTGTGTGTGTGTGTGTGTGTGTGTGTGCGAGTGTATGTGTGTGCTTTGGCAGGCATGACGTTGATAATATCCTTGCACATGTATGACGTTGCTGGCTGGTTATCCTTGCAGCTGCTACTATTGCTTTTGCTGCTGCTGCTGTCGTTACTGGCAACGGCAACGGCAACAGCAGGCGCTGCCTTTTCATTGTGCCACAACAATTGTTGTTGTTGTTGTTGCTGCTGTTGCTTTTGTTGTTGCTGCTGTTGTTTCTGCGCCCATTTGCTTGTTGATATGTATTTTATTAGCCAGTCAGGGCAAGCAAAAACTTTTTGTGCGTTGGCGTTTTAAATTTTCGCTGCGCGTGCTAAAAATATAGGCAAACAGCAACAACAACAGCAACAACAACAGTTGCCTGGCCAACAAAACAAGCGTCAACTACAATATACGAATCCAACGGAACGTAGCCTAGACTCAAAAACTCAAGTCTCGAGTTTTTTGCTTTCTCGGTTTTCTATTTTGTTTCTTTCTCTCTCTGCCTGTCTCTCTTTTGTGCACGCTGTTAAATGTCTCTGTTTGCTGTTGTTGTTGTTAGTATGTGTGTTAAGTGCGTTGGTATTTGCGTGTTTTTCTTTTCTTTTTGCCATTGCCCCGCACTGCTGCACAGCTGTGGCATTTTTCAACACTTTTTACGTTCAACTTGTTTTATTTTTTATTATTGTTGGTTTTTGGTTTTGTTTTTTATTTTTATTTTTGGAAAACTCTGCACTTGTTAATTTCGGTTTAATGGCGATTGGCCGAACAATTTTCATTTGATTTCTGCACACAGGCACACACACACGCACACACGCGCATTTTTGGGCGGCTGCGTTGTTGTTCCGATTTTACTTCATTTCTTTGCATTTTTTTTGCCCATCTTTCTTTTTGCGTTTAACTTGTGTGCTAAATTATATAGCCTGCGTCGATTTCAGAGCGCTGCGTGTGTCTGTCTCGGATGCTGTGTTAGTATTCGTAACTGTGTGTTTGTCTGCGTGTGTGTGTGTGTGTGTTGCTGTTTTGTAATTTGATTTCTTTGCCGCCCGCCACCCGCTGTGGCTGTAGCTGTAGCTGTAGCTGAAGCTGCGGCTGCTTTGCTTGGCTCACTGCTGCTGACGCACTTTCCGCACTTGACGGCCGACAAAGTCGCACTGCGAAATGTTTTCCATGCATTTGCTTGATTTTACATTTTTTATATTTTGATTATGGTTTGGTAAATTTCCTACGCTTTATTTTGGTTATTCGAGTTTTGGCTTCATTTGTAAGCAGTCTCTGAATTTGCTTGCTTTCTGTGTGTTTCGCCTCTCGCTACAAACACAAGTGCATGAAGCGCGCAAACAGCTCGCGACGACGTTCCCGTTGTGACTGATTTTCACCACACAGCACGGGCAGCAGCTAAGCACGACGCTGACGATGGCCGCAGCCGACGCGCCAAAAGAGAGAGAGACAAAGTGAGAGAGACAGAGAGAGAGAGAGCGAGCGACAATTCGCCTTGCATTTGCAAAGTGACTCTCGGCGTTTGGCTCCTTCGCTCTCTCGCTCTTTCTCTCTGTGTCGGGCACGCGGCAGCCTCGTTAGCTTTCGTTTGTTTTATTGTTGTTGCTGCTGCCGCTGCTGCTCCTCGCCCCATTTCGCGTGTGTACAGGCTAAGCTTATGCTCGCACACACACGCACACGCAAAAGCGGGTCGTTGCTAACTCGGCTGCTCTTGGCCGCCGCTCAAATTGTTTATAACAGTTTCGCCACATTTCGTAAAACATCGTTACTTCGCTTTTATTTACGTAATCAGCAAAATCAAAAAGCTTTCGCAGCATCCGTCGCGGCTCGCTCTCTTCTGCTAGCGGCAGTCACATGAGCGCGGTGAAAAGCTGCCGCCATCAAGCTCAGACTTGGCTGCTCTCGCGCTCTTTGATTGAACTGCCATTAAGAGAGCGGATGCTGTTTTAGTTAACAGCCCGTTTAGTCACATTATAAATCTCTGTGAGTGTGCAGTGTGCGTGTGCGTGTATGTGTGTGCTCTGTGCCCAAGCATAATTTACAAATCAGACGACGACGACGACGACAACAACGACGACGACGACAACAACGTTGTCGACGTCATCAAAACCAAAATGCAGTTATAATGCACTTAGGCAGCTCTGGCGGGGCAGAGCGCAGTGACATTTGAATAGAGGGGGGGTTGGTGGTGGTTGGGTTGCATGGAGCCAAAGCACGCTTGACAGCTGTCAGAGGGCGAGGCATAGCTGGAAATCTCAAAGGTGTTTAGTCAACATGAGCAACAACCACAACAGCAACAGCAGCAACAGCAGCAACGAGCAACAACAATCTGAGGTTTTGGTGCGGTAGGTCGGCCGCAGCTAAAATTAAATTTATTCATTGTTGTCTTTGGAGCCAGCCAGCAAAGCTGGCGAAGCAGCAGCTGAAGCTGTAGCAGCTGCTCTTTCTTGCTGCTGTTGCTGCTGTGTGCACTTAGGATTTGGCTCTAGGGCGTATTAAAGCTTTTACAAATCGTAAGCATAATTTATTTTGTTAGTCTCTGTTACAAGTTTTTGGCGGGGTGAACTGCGCCAGCGGCAACTTAATAGAATTGTTTAACAGCCACTGCTGAAGTAGAAGTTGTGTATGGGGCAAGAAGTTTTGGGGTACGAAACTGCGAAAGAGGCGTGAGAGTTAGTTGCAAGTTGTAAGTTGACTTAGAATGGTTGTTCTACTAAAAGAGCAATTTGTGGGCATGTGGCACGTGGCGACAAATGAGCTGCATGGCAAGCATGCGGCTTAAAAGTTGTATCTAGCTGTTAAAATAAGTTCAACTATTTGTGCCCATAAAAGTAGGCAAAAGTTGCGTCTTAATTGACATTGTACAGCGTGTGCCCATAAAAATAGGCAACAGTTTTGTCTTGATTAACATCTTGTAGCGTACGCCCATAAAAGTAGGCAACAGTTGCCCATTAACACAGTTCACAATTCGTATTTTAAATACACTATTTACTTTGTTGTTTATGTCGGTCTAATTACAAGCAACAATTTGGGCCACAAATGGCCCATAAACGGAATACCTCTTGTTTTTTGGCAACGCCCCCGCAATGTGCATAGGTAATCACAGGCGAACGAAAATGGCTTAAGCTGGCTCAAGTAAGTCACATGGTATGCCACGCCCACATACACACGCACACACAGGCAGAAACACACACACGTAGAAACACAAACACAAACACAAGAGAATTATAACACATACGCAGGCATTGTCACCCAGTTTTCACTTACAGCACATAAATATTTTTGCTTGCAATAAGAAAATAGCTCGAAATATGTTAATAATGAGATGGGCGCGAGGCAAGTGCGAATATTATTCATACATGTCCAAGGTTTAAGGCTTGGACAACATGGGCAGGGGGTTGGGGGTTAGGTAGGTGGTAATGCAAGCAGGAGGGCTGGAAACGGTGGCGGATTACGCGGTCAGGGGGAGCACAGGGCGAACGGACAAACAGCATCAGCAGCTACGAAAATTATATGTGTGAAAATTGTGAAAGCCCGGCAGTAAGCTGCAGAAAATCTACATAAGTCGGTCAAGGACACTGCAGAAGGCTGCGGCTGCCACCAAATTGCCTTTAAATATAATTATTTTCCTTTATGCGTCAGTGACAGGCACACATACATACGTATAACTGTGCATGTGTGCGTGCCTGTGTGTATTGGTGTGCTGCTGCCTGCCAGCGACATTTACATTTGTACTACACACACACACACACATACACCCAGACGAAGACACGGAGAGGCATACGCAAAATAACTGTACAGAGAGGCCAACGGCAACGACAACGACATCGGCATCATCCATCGCATTTCGCTTGTAGATACTCAGCCAGATAAGAAAAGACACGTTTATGACGTCAGTAAAGCATTTTAGGCCCACATTTTTGCAGCCTGACAAAATGTTGCCAGTGCTGCTGCTGCTGCTGCTGATGCTGCTGATGCTGCTGCTGCTGTAGCGCGCGCAAATATCAGCAGCAGTAGCTGGCCCAAGCAGCAACAACAAACAATAATAACACAAAGAGAGCGTCGCATTTGCTCTTTGGTTTGCCGCTTAAAAGAGAGCGCAAAGCTTTTGCTGGCTCTTTTAAAGTAGTTTCACATCAACAACAGCTCAGCTTGGCTTAGCTTGAACTCTCACACTTGCTCGCGCTCTCTCTCTCTCTGTCTCTCTCTCTCTCTCTCATCTATAACCATAAAATCAAATCACAACAATAACCATAACCATATAGCAAAGATTTAATAACTGTGATTGGAATTTGAAAAATGAATTTTTCCTCTGTTCGTTTTTTCTACGTTTCGTACAAAAATTGTTTGTCTTGTTTTTGTTGTTCTTGGTTTTTTTTGTGTTCTCTTTTCTTTTTTGAATGGCCTTCAGCCAAGCCCCTGCCCCGGCCACGTATCCCCCCTCTTATTTCTTTTTCGTGTCATTTCGTTTCGTTTGGTTTTAGTTTATTTACGTGGATTATTTAATGGATTTTGCCGTTATGTCGCTTACGGATTTGGCATTGAATTTCCTGTGCGTAGCGGAAACCTTTGTAAATATTGTCTATGTAATTGGAGCGCGCGCAGTTTTTATGGATGTAAAGATGGAATTATTATTATTATTATTTTTATTTCGGTTTGCCAGATTAAACAGATGAAATATTAAGAAAAGAAATGCGCACAGTTTGTGAAAATGTTAGATAAACAAAAATCTTGATACATTATGAACTGAGAGTCTTATTCAAGACTTTGGTAATTTAAAGAAAATATAAGAAATGGCAACTAAATGTTAGTTTGTCGACTTCAGTTTGTGGAAGTCGTTAGGAATTGTTTGTATTGAAAGGGTAAATAAAACTAGAAAGAAAGTATTTCATCATCCAGGACCCTATCCTATATCATATTTGGTTTTATTAATTTGATTGATTTCTGGACTTAATTTCGTTTGATTTAAAAACTTGTAAAACTTTAAAATATTTAAGAAATCTGCAACAAATAATATAATTATGTTTATAGTGCACTTATGCATTTCATTTTTATAAATTGCTCAAAAGACGATCTTCAGACAATTTCGTACAGTGTTATTTGTTAATCCCAACTAAGTAGTTTCATAAAGTATTATTTACCCTTTTTTTGAACGCCCATAAATATGTTCTTTGATTGCCGCCTTGGCACGCACAACGAATTCCGCAACCGCAAAAAAAGAAATCGGTATTTAACAATTTTTTATAATTTCCGGGCCGGCAATGTCCGCTTTCATATCCGCTGTTGTCGTTTTTTTGCAACAATTGCAACAAGGATAACATGACAAGATTTATTTGCGCGCCATAATTATAAACTGCCCGGTGGGGCGCTACAATTCGAGGTCCTTTTGTGCGCCAGTTCATTTTGTTTACTTTACACGCCGCACGCTAAATTTGCCAAGCGCAACAAAAAAAATAAAATAAAAGAAGCCGCGGGGGCAGCGTTGCGCCTCAAGTTGCCCCACGGACACGCAATTGGTGGCAGTTAGCGTTTGCGTCCGATACGGTGCGCAATTTCTAGGCCAAAGCTCCGTCGAGCTGTGTTAAGGGCGCGGATGGGTGCACTGGTGGTTCGTGCGAGCGGGCGGGGCAGTCGGGGCATTCGGGGCAGGCGTGTGCAGGCCGCAAGCAAAGTGCTGGCTAGAGCCTTTGACAGCTCAACATCAGCGGCAGCAGCGGCTGCCGCGACGTCTGTCCAACTCGTGGCAAATCTCCGAGTGTGTCTATCTCGGTGTGTGTGCGTGCGAGTGTTTGTGTGTGTGTATGTTTGTGGCGGGTGCAAAAGCTTCTGCGGCTGTTGGCGGTATTAAACACAGCCGTCGCAGAAGTGTTTTGAAATCCAATTACCAGCGCAAATTTAATTTGTTGCTGCACTCGAAAAAGTTGCCAACTTGCCGCTGCCCGCTGCCCGCTCGCTGATAGGCTATGAAAATTGTTTAGCTGCAATAAAGGGCCAGCCGCGGGGGCAGACAGTGCGGGGTGCGGCTTGTGGACTGCTGCCTGTCGAGTGGATATCAGGCACAGCTTTTGCGCCTGTTTTCATTTTCCAGCCCGAGGCGTTGTTTCTGTTCTGTTCTGTTGTTGTTGTTGTTGTTGTTGTTGTTGCCCCGCTTGGTGGCATCATCAAGTGGTCAGAGTGCAAAGTTTAATTTGAAAAAGGTTTTTTTTTTATTATTATTATTATTATTTTGTGTGCGTTTTATTTTTTGCGCTCAGTTGTTGCTGAGGGTTGTAGGTGTTGCTGTTAGGTGTTGAATTATGAGTAAAGTTCATGAGCTGCAGACGGCGTCGAACAATTTATAAGCCAAATAAAGCCATGTTATAGCCATTGGCGGTTCGGGGCCAGGCCCCAAAGCAGACACGCTCACCACGCGTCTTGTTGGTGTGTGCGTCTGGCTGTGTGTGTGTGTGCGTGTGTGTGTGTGTGGTGAGTAACGTTTGCGCAGAGGGCGTTTGCTTTGCTTTAGTTTGCTTTGCACTTAAGAGCATTTTGGCGGGCCTTTCACTTGTTGTTGGCTCTGCCGCCAGCTGTTAGCTAACAGCTGTTAGGCTGCTCGCATTAACATTTACATTTAACAGACACGTTTCCAGTTAATTGCCCAGAAATCTGTTGCAATGATTGAGCATTAAATATGTTTAGTAACTGGTCAGCTGACTGGCATGACTTGCAGCTACCATATTTTTCATCTACTTAACATTATTCTTGTGCGTGGTAATCAAGAAATTGCCGACCCTTTTTTTCCAGTTCGGTTAGTTTTAAGCAGATTTAAAAGCTTTGCAATATTCATAAAGATCTCGAGGCGGTGGGCACAACATCATTTTTATTGTTGTCGGTTATTGTGAAGGTTTCTGCCTTTGCCTATTTGTGTTAGCTTATTATATATGCCTATATATATGCTTTGCGTGTGTATCTGTAGATCTGTAGCCAGCTGCTGCTGCTAGCTAATTGTTGGGCGCTGTGAAAACTGAGCACTTGCCCATGAAGGCAAAGGCAACATAACAATTGCCTTCACATCGAGCCTTCCTGCAGCGTTTTGACCAGCACGAAACGCCTAGTGTAACATGAACTAGCTATACGCCGAGCGGGTCAGACTGGGTCGGGGGTAATGATTCGCTGCCTCTTACAATGGGCCATAATTTGAGAGCGCTGCGAGTGCGACTCTCGAGTCTAGTCGAGTCGTGGCGATTCGAGTCGAGTCGACTCAACGCTTAAGCACAATGCCCCACTAAATTACAGTTAATGTTTATTTCTTGGCCCCAATGACAGTCGGAGGCCAGTGAGCATCCAGTCGAGCAGTCGCCCGGTTGGACGACAGTCAAGCCCAGGGCTTTGTTTATTCTTCTAATCTGTCTGCTCTTTTATTTTTTTTCGCTACCCCACCCCTTAAACCGCCCTGTCAGTGCTGGCTATCGCATGTTGTTACTGCATTTCGATTGTATCTTTGACTGTTGGTGTTGCTGGGTTTTAGTTTTGGTCGTTTGTCCTTTGCTATTGCCTTTGCCTTTGTTTTATGCTGCTATTTCCATGGCTTTGGCTCTGGACAATGCTTTATTGAGTTATGGCTTGCATGCGGATATCCGCAGACAGACAGACAAAGAGAAGGGGAGACGGAGAGAAGAGAGAGAGAGAGAGAGAGAGAGGCAAGGGGCTATAGGAGATACAGTCGCATTTATATAAATAACCAACTTTGTTATTGGCTTTGCTTTGAGGTGTCGTGGCCAAGATTCAGCCATAAATTAGCAACATTTTCAGTGGCCTCATAAATTCCAAAATTGTGCAAATTCTATACTTTTTATATATAAATATTAGATAGATATGCTATAAATACTTACCCGTACTGTGCGAACAGTTCAAGAAAACAAAAGCAAATTGCACTGAAACTTACCTGTAAGAAAGAGAGATGAAATAAATTTGTTTATTCAACTATTTTCAAATGAATATTTGATGTATATAGATGAATTATTGACAATTTATTGTGAATTTATATGCAAAATGTAGCAGAATTGTTAAATGGCCAATTGGCATACCGCAAGCAAAATTGACAAAATTCTTTTGGCTGCCCGAAAAAGTAGGCAACACATTTATTACAAGTGCACTTCAAGATTAGTTGCTTAAAAGAGAGATGACGAATTTTGAGAAATTGTTTTTCATCTATTTGTATGCCAAATCAAATTTAATAAATTATGTCTTAAGCAAACAAAATTCATTTTAAGGCAGAAACTTATGAACAAGAAGACAAATCTTGCAAGAAAGGTTTTAGTTAAAAGGAATATATCCAGCATAAATAACTTGGGCCCAACCATTGCATTAATTCAGCCAACTTTTGGTGGCTGGCAATTTGGGCACAGATCTAATTTAGCCCGCATCTTGCATATGAAAATATTATTCTCAGAACAACGGGCGATTGTTAATGTACAATTAAATAGTTTCTTTTACATTTTGAACATAAATTAAACAACTGAAGTTAATCCTGTGGCAAAGAAGACTTCGCATTTGTACCTAACGCCAGGAAACCGTGAATCGAACCAGCGATTTTTTTTTTTTTTTAACTGTGGGCTTGCACACTATTCAGCTCTCACTCTTTGTAGCTTAAGTTATTCAAAAACTTTGCTTCCAGCTTGCGTCATTGTCATTTAGAGTAAAACTCAATTTGACTTTGTTATTTGATTTGCCAAATTAGAATTGTTTTTATTTTTGTTGTGTGTACCTTTTTCGTTAGTTTCTTTTGTGTTTTATAGCTGCAATTTTCATTGTTTTACGTCCGGCCAAATTAAGAAACTCAAGTCGGCGCATAAAGTTTAAAACTTAATCTCAGCAGCACGGAAAAAAAAGGAAGTTAATTTTCAACTTTGGACCAATCTTCGCTTGTCATTGCCTTAATTGTTGACCAACAGCAACAACAACAACAACAACAAATACGCACATAATACAATGGGCAGTCGGGTTTTATGCGCCGCCTTTCCGGCCGTACTGGCAATTTAGTTGATGGCTTTACGCCGCTTTTGGCCTGGCCCATAAACACTTGGGGGAATACAACTCAGAGGCTGCGCCTCAATTTAAACATTGCCTTATAAGAGGTAAAAATGTAGTTGTAACATTTAATTATATTCATATCTTTTGGCTGCCAAACGTGCCACGTAATCCGACAAGTTACAAAGCTGCGCTGCCGCTTGCACCCCTCGTTTCTGCTGCTCTTTCCTTTATGGGCGTGTCGCGTTCAGATCTTGCAAACTGTGCGAAATGTACAAAAATGCTGAACACATGCCAATTACCAGGCGCCGAAAGTGCCAAGGTGCCAAAATGAGGACTAAAGGTAAAAGCCTGCCACGCCCCTCTGCAGACCCAGTCGCAGTCGCAGCCTCAGCCCCAGCCCCGTCCCCGACGGCCTACGCACGGTTGCCAGGCACAAGCTTAAAATACGCGAATGCCAAACGACATTTACATTTACATACAAAATGCAAAAGGAACTCAACACGCGCCCTTACAACTGTATTGAAGGAGCTGCGCAAGAGTGCAGGGGGGTGCTACAGGCGGCAAGGATGTAGGGCCAGGAGGTTATATGGTCTTCATATTTGGGTGCGCTCATGTGAGCAACACGGATTCGGATTTGGATTCGGATTCGGCTTGCCTCTGACTTCTGCTTAATGTTGTTGTTGTTGCCGTTGTAGTTGTGTGTTCGCACATTTTATTATTTTTTATGACTTTTGACAAAGGTGCGAAAAAGCATGAGCTATGCGCAGCATGCGACTACTAGATGCCCTTCAATTAGCTGGTAAATTATGCAAGCTACCAAGTAGACTGCAATTAATTACAATTTTTATTCTTTTTAAATCTTTAAAAATTCAGATTTTGTCATAATTTGCTTATGCTAAGCTGAGCATAACATTAGCTAGTCATAGCTCTTATAATACTCGTGATATTTCTATAGATATGCCGACCAGAGCTGAGCTCAGCTGTATCTTAAAAGAGTATTAAAAAAAGTGCCTTTGCCTCAGTGAAAAGAGCGTGTGTAGTAAAAGTTGGCAAAGGCTTTTTGGCAGCGCAATTCTACTTTATTTTCGGTTAGGGTAAGACTTACACGCCGTTCCGCGGCATCTGTGGCGGAAGGAAGAAATCAAGGAGCGGCGAGTCAAAAGGCGGAACGAAACAAGCCAGCCATTTGCCATTTGCGTCTTTTTTGCCTTCCTGTCAGCAGCCCAGCCCCCGCACCTCTTTTTTATATTCGTGCTAACTTGATTTGCAACTCGTGTGAGGCCAAAGAAACGAAAATGATGTGTTTGCCCCACACCAACACACACACACACACACACTCACGCACACACACAGTCAGTTTGTTCAATTGTTAAAATGTTTGTCATTGATGTTTTGGGCTTTTGTAACATTTGGCGTATTTTTTCCTGCTAGATTGTCATCTCGAATTGAGTTTTTTCCATTTCGGGGCACAGTTTCAGTTTTGACTTAAGTGTGTTCTTTGCCAGCTTACTTTAACTGCCTGTCGCTGGTTTTCATCGTCTGCTACTCAGACACTTCAGACCTACCGCCCCTGTGCCATTGGCCCCTGCCCATGCCCCTGGCGCGCAGTTTACAATTGAAATGAATGCGCCAACTGTGCTGGCACATTCCATTCCATTTCTCGACTGGCTGTCGCGTCTGTCATACGCCTGGTTTGGCATTGTTGTATTCAGCAATTTCATTCATTTGCAGCAGGCTTTTGTAGAGGCTTGATTATGACTATATTTGTATAATTTGCTTAAAGGCAACTCGTTCGAAGGCATCTGATTAAAGGAACACTCACTGATTTTGCACCGAGTTGAATTGAAGTTCGTGACGATTTCTTCTTTGTTTTTGTTTAAAGGCATGAAAGTTTTGTTTGCACTTCAACTGAACTGAAACTCTGAAACTCGGGCGCACTGAGTGAAAAGTTGTGTAAGCATTTTAAAATCTACCACAAGAGAGCTGGAAATGGTAATCAGGCTTGGAATGGGGCCTGTAACGGCTCCGACTATTTGCCAAGTAATTGAAGTGCTTAAAATATATGTTAAAGCCGTTATCACTTAACGACGCAGCTGGGAATTCAGCTGCATTTAAATATACATTCAATTTGGCAAGGATTTGTTATATCAGCGTTGTTTTTTATATAAAAGCATTACTTGATATTTACCTTAAATAGTTTTTTAACACTTTTACGAGTTAGTTAATGCTAGAAAATGACATTTCAATTGGCATTTGGCTCTTTAAAATTCCCAGCAAAGCAATAAATGCCCCTATGAAAAGCATCGACAATTTGATATACAAGCATTTTTGATAACCTTATTGTATTATGGATTGTTCGATTATCTTAAAAAAAAGGTCATATATCACTATGAAACAGAGCGATATTATAAATATACAAACAATATTGAACTATCGATAGTCTGAAAATGTAGTTAACCAACAAAACTAACTAATAAAACTTTTTCTTCAGAATGTGCTGAGTCTCCCCTTTTTGCCTGGAAAAGACACCTTGCCATTAAACTACAGAAACTCTTAAAAGTTTTTCCAAGCTAGTAATAAATATCCCTCTGAAAAATATGGATAGTACTAATATACAAGCATTCTCTATAGCAAGCAAATTGTCTTTTAAATTTCTTCTAAACAAACTAACAAGTATTCCCAGTTTTCTTAACAAGAATTCTTAGAATTAAAATTAGAAACTCTTAAGAGTTTGTCCAAGTTTATTTAAAATTTGGAAGCTAAACATACTTTTCACATAAAATTCAACTTTAGACACAAGAAAATTAAGTACAGTGAATACACAGCATACCTTAAGCTAAAAACTTTCAGTAAGTTCATTTTAAGCAGACCCAAAAAAAGAAAGCAGACAAAATAAGAGGAAAACACATTAAACTCGGTCCACATATGCAACTTACTGTCGGCTCTGGCAATATATTACCCAGTTCGCAGTTTTTATCCAATATTGCAGCCTATGAAGGCTGAAGGGTGCGAACAAAAAAAATAAAAAAGGAACGAGGATCTCTCATACATCACAGGACTTACAGTTGGCCGCAAAACTTTGCTGGCCATAAACTGCATTTGAAGCTGAGCCCCAAAAATGCTTGGCAACTTGAAGAGGCCGCAATGAAATGCATTGCAATGCGCTTAAGTTTCATAAGCCTGCGGCCAAAGGCAAACCAGCAAATCTGTGGCACACAGACGCATACACACAGACACACAGACACACAGACACACACACACATGCTGAGCTGACCGCAGTGCCACGCCCAGCCTGGCACGGAATGGTTCATGTGTGTTACATACGACTGTCATTTTGGGGCAGTTCGAAAAAGGATATAAAAAAAAAAGAGAAAAAGCAAAAGGAATTATCGAAAAGTGAATTCAAGGCAATGGCTTTGGCAGCGCGCTGCAAAATGGTGACTCGTTTCAGCATTGACAAGAACTCAAGGGGGTGGGCGAGGGGGTGGGGCGTGGGGTTTGGGTTGCACTTTTAGCAATTCATATTGCCAAAGCAGTGGAAGCTGCTGCAAAAGGATATTAGCAGAGGGGGCAAGTCAAGTTGGTAACTGAAATACGTGTAATAGTTGCACAAAACTCTCGTTTGGTCAGCACTAAAAAAGACACACACACACACACACACGGAGAGCGCAAAGGCAAAAGTGTAGGAAAAACTGTTATTTTTGTGTCAAATACTTGGACAACTGTCCACGTACACGTCGAACTTTCGCTGACAGCTGCCACGAGGCAGCGACCCCGCCCACTCACGCCTTAATGCACTCGCTGCAAATTAATATTGCCGTTTTTTTCTACCCTCTCGCTTGCTCAGTAAAAAAAAAAAAAAAAAATTAAGGATATAAGGACGATAGTTGCACAAGTTGAGATGAGAAACTGCTAAGAAACTTTTTGCGCGTCTGCTGGCTCGATGCTGCTGCTTGTTGCAGTTGTTGCAGTTGTTGTTGTTGTGTTGCAGCACAAAAATTAGTTTCTTCACTTATTGAAATGTCAGTGGGAATGTCAGCAAAGCAGCAAAGCGGACGCGACAAGTCGCCGGGGCCGGGTCCGGGGCAAAAACTCTGTAGCCAAATTGTAATTTCCACGTCTGCACAACTCTCGAGATATTCCTTTTAGTCGTGGCGTCAATTTGCTTGAAACGCTTCGTGCCAAATGATTTAACGTCGCTTTTTTTCAGCGCCAGTCCCTTCCACACACACACACACACACACACACACACACACACACAATCCCACACACACAGATTGTGTGTGGGGAAAAAGTTTGCGCTTTTGTTTTTCAGCTCTCGCCTTTGGGACGCGGGCAACCTCAGCTGTTTGGCAGCGCGTTCGTCAATTTAACCTAATGATATCAGCGGGTTTTGTTGTTTCTCAAAAGAACAAAAAAAAAGGAGCAGACGTTGAAAAAGGTGCGAAACTGAAATTTAAACAAATTAAAAAAGGAAGCTGCTCACAATTGAAGCAACATCTATGATAAAACCCTCAAACAAAAAGGTTCACGCTTGTCACGGCTAATGAACGTGGCCAAAGTGACAAAGTTGCAGCTGCTAACTAAACCACAAAAAAAGAAAGACAAAATGCGAATTTGCTAGTCGGAAAAATATCCTATAATTAGTTCTTAATGATTTTCCCAAGGATGTTTTCATTTTTAAAGATCCCGAGCAACAGAAGGGAAGCAGAGTTGTCAAAAATTTTAATAAACCAAGATCTGTTTGTGCTTTACTTAGATAATACTTCGCTTCTCTAGCTTTCAAAACATCTGAGATCGAAGGGAATATGCACAAACCCAATCACACTCAAGTCGACTCAAGTGATCAGACTTTTATATGCTGCCATCTTTTTGCAGAGTTCTTCTCCCAACTGTTACATACACATCCCCATGCTCATGTCACCCTCTTGCAAACATTTGTAGTACACTGGGTATGGAAAATAAAAAGGTCCTTACGCTAAGTGGCTTAAGCCTCAAATATATGTGCGTAGGTGTCCAACCTTGGTTTTAGTCCCATCTTCATTTCTTATCTGCATTTGCTCATCTAATGAAAGTCGCGGCATATTTTGTCTTTTCTTGTTTTTTGTTATTCAACCACATAAATTAATGTATTTTGGCTCATATTTAAAACGCTTTTCGGTAATTAATCAATTTGATTGATCATTCGAGGCCCGAAAGCTGTGTGTGCACAATATTTTATAGTCGCCCCCCAGAGAGAGAGCGAGATAGAGCGAGAGGGGGAGTTAGAGAGAGAGGCCGAGTGATGGGCAGCGTGAATAATGATGTATATTATTTATTTATAGATATTGAAAATACTCGCATTATTATACACCTTTTAAACCAATTGAGATAAATGGCTTATGAATTAACTACGTTCAATTAGCATAATGAAAGTCCTGTAATCGATGCTAGAAACTCTTCAGTTAAAGCTGCTGTCAGACTGTTGCTGTCAGGCTGTGCCAAATTTTGCGAAAACTTTGACAGATATCGAACTTAACAAGGACCTATATAAAATCCCATAAAACTGTTGCCTACGTTTTGGCGCTAATAAACTGCACACAAATTGCGTCAAGAATTTGCAATTTAGTAACAAATTTCAGCTCGCAATCACATATACAACATGGAAGAGATGGGGAGAGCGGGGTAGAGGGTATAGGGGAGGGAGAGCAGAGAGAGAGAAAGAGGGAGGGTGCATCGCACACATTGGCAAGCTTACATTACAGCAGCTTGTCAGTCTGTTAACAGAAACGTGGGCTACTTGTCTCCCGGCCACATCCGGTGGACAAGGCAAAGCTTTTAAGTCCCCGAACATGGCGCAACGGCTTCAAGTGCTAGCCAGCCGCGGTTACTTAAC
Organism: Drosophila littoralis; assembly: GCA_018903485.1. NCBI lineage: Eukaryota > Metazoa > Arthropoda > Insecta > Diptera > Drosophilidae > Drosophila > Drosophila littoralis. The sequence continues at coordinate 5,575,866 of JAEIGF010000408.1, forward strand.
AGAGTGCAGGTGTGCACGAAAGCTTTTAGAAAGCTTTTAGCGCTCTGTTAAGGTGCAACCCGATGTACATTATTTAAACAGCACTCGCAGCTTTGTTTGCGCTCTCTTTTAAAGACTACAGTGCAGATTAACTATGATGGACATGTAGAAGGCAAATTAATGAGGTATATTCAACAAATTACAAACAATTAACTGCGTGGTAATAATATAAATAATTAAGTTAATAATAAACAATCAATCAAATAAAACATATACATATCACGGGAACAGCTGATAGAATTGGTTAACTGATGAGGAAATAAAACTCATTCAGTCCATTTAATGTGGAGAATCCATCTATATCTATATATGCACAATATCGAAACAAATATTGAGACAAATATTATGTCTTGGTTAGCCAAAGGATCAATTGCAAATGTCTTGAAAGCAATTTTGGCAAGGAATTAGATATAAAGGATGCCAAGGCCACACGACAACAGTATTAAAGTGATAAATACATACAATTCTTCTTCATATCTAAAAGTCCATAGATTCTGGTAAGCTTTTCGATTTGACAACCTAGTTTACTTAGCATTGATAATATACTAAAGGCTAAGTTGCAGTGTCTCAAGCTGAACCTACCACAAGCCAAAATCAACATTCCGGGAACACGAGTTAACAACTTAAGCTAAGAGCTCGCTGATGGTACAACCAGCTAGATTTATCAGTTAAAAGCTTAATTTGTCATTGATTTAAAGCAGCTCAATGGCGACTAAAAGAGTTTCACTAACTGCAGAGCCCGGCAACAAAATAAGCTAACAATTCGCGTGTGCAAGAGACAGTTGTCATGTCCCAAAGGCAGATGCAGCCATACAAACACCGGCCTCATTGTGAATACAAACTTGCTGGCTTATCAAAACACAACATCGAAAAACGCACACACAGCCAGACGCACACACGCACACACATAGCTGTTGTGCACGTGCCGCAAAAAAGGGAAAACGTGATGCTAATCGCATTTGCCAGCGACATTTTCTGCTTTTTTCATTTGAGCTGCGCTGTTTTTTAGACATTTGTTAATCGTTATTGGATTTGTTATGTTTAATGTATGTTGTAGCCTAATTGAAAACGTTTTTTCTCGCTGTTGGCTGTGAACTGTGCACATTGCGTATACGCCGCGTGCTCTTCGCTTTAAATGCTAAATGCAAACGCAGCGTGCGACAATCTGGCAGCAAATTTGATTGCCAGCTTTATTATTATTGCCGCAAACACACACACACACACACAAACACATACACAGAAGCACACCCACACACAGCTACAGAAATACGCACGCTTGAGTGCTACGAGAATCGCTTGAGTTGCTTTTATTTTGGACCGCTGCTTAGGCACTGCTTGTGTCTTATGAGAGATTAACAGAGCATTTAATCTTAGCTTGGCATAAAATGACACAGCAAAGCACCCGCACCCGCAAACACACACACTGAAACACACACACACACAACAGGGTTAGATTTGGGCTTCTGTGCTTGTGTTTTGCTTTATTTATTATGCCAGACTTCTTTTTTTGGGGGGGAGGAGGAGTGTGGTGAGGGGTTTTATTGACATTTACTTGCTTAACGTGCGCCTTGCGTTCTTCTATTTCATGTTGTTGTTGTTGCTGTTTTTATTGTCGTGGGTTTTATTGTTGTTGTAAATTGTGTTATGCTGCTGCTCCTGTTGTTTCTGGTATTTCAGCAAAATTGCAATAAAGCGAATTTTTCCACACGTTGCATACTTTTGAGCGCTACTCAACACACGCAAACTCATACACATACAAACAGACACACAGGCACACAAGCGTTACAAAAAACACATACAGAGAGAAAATTGCAGTTACTGCCGCGACGGAAGCTGCTCGTGAATTTTAAAACAACAAAAATTTTTTTATACACAATTTTTCACAGTTGTTTGCTTTTGCGAGCGCTGCTCAAATTTTTCAACACAGTGGCAGTGGTTTAATTATTGTTAAATTTTGTTGATTATATTTGTTAATTGTTTAATTGCAAAATGGCAAACACACGCACGCACGCACACACACACTCACACACATGCGAAATTGTGAGTTGATTATAAAACGACAGAGCAAAAGTTAGCGCAACACTAGCAAAATAGCAGCAGCAATGACAGCGGCAAGCGGAGCGAAGCGTAGCGAACGCAATTGAAGCTTTCGCAGCTGGAAGTCTTAACAGTCGCAGCAGCAGAGCTGCTTGGAAGTGATGCGAAAGCTGCGACGCAGTGAGCGAGAGCGCCCGCGAGAGCGAAAGCGCGCACAAGAGAGCGCCAAAGAGCGCTAACTGCTTAAAGCGCATGCGCCGCGTTAAGAATGCTGGAAAAGCCGTTAGTTAGGGAGTAGTCAGCGGGGGCGGGCTGTACGCTTGGATTATATGTCAGTGTAACAATGGAAGTTTATTGCAATTAACAGCGCATAGCTTCTGTCTCTGTGTGCGTGAGCCTGGGCTGCTGCTGCTGATGCCCAATGATGCGTGAGTGCAGTGCAAGTGGACGCGGCGACATCTTTTCTGCTGCGACTCATTAGTGTCAAGGCAAGGAGATCAAAATTGGCTTTAAGCGTGCCACAAGTATGCACATTACATGCCTCACATGCATTATGCATGCCACGCCCACACTCACACACAGTTAGCATTAGCCGGCTTGACAAGCCGGGTCGTGCCCAGAGTCCAAGGCGAAAAAGCAGACAAAAGCGTTGAGCGGCTGCACAACAATTTTATATGAAGGCAAAAAGCACTTGCACATTATCAACATAGTCATCATTAGCATAGTCATCATCATCATCATCATCATGATTATAAACATTATCAACAGCAGGCAAGCAGCAACGTTGACGTTGACAAGGCTGCTAGCTGAGGGAGTTGCAAAAGAGAAAGTTTTTTCCTCTTTTGTTTTTCGGGGGGCTGCTTGCAACTGTGTTTGCTTAGGAGTGTGGGCATGCAACTGTGTGTATGTGTGTGTGTGAGTGTGCCATGCCTGGCAGTTTGTTTTTAATCAAGGCAAAACTGGGTCAGTTTGGGCTGCAACTATAAATATCATTTATGTTGCCCAGCCAAATGCGCCAGTTGACTTTCCCTCCTCCTCATTTTATTTTATTTATTTTTTTAGCGAATGCATTGTGTGCTCAAATATAAATACACATACATATGTAGAATATGCATGCATATATTTCTTACGTTTCGTACGCCTGCAACACAGCACTCACACACACACTTGTGCACAGTTACAGTTGGATGCTGTGTTAATTGCTATACAAATTTACGATACTCGCTACTGTTAACTAGGAGCACGACTGCTAACTAACATGCCACTGTTAAGCGGTAACAGCGGCAGTAAAGGTTCTGTAACAGTTGACCCAGTTGCCTGGCCCCGGTGCCTATAAATAGAGCAGAGCATACAGTTGCCTTCTCGAGTGCTGTCAGGCAGGGAGGGCAGGGGCTGCGAGGGGAGTGAATTGGCAGACTCCACTTTACAGAAGCTGCATGTGGGTTGGGTCTTATGATGGATTTTGTGCCATTACGTGGCAGGCAATTGCTACTGCGCCAGAAATGAAGCGCTGTGTCACAATGGTTTATGCGAATTAAATTGGTATTTATAAAAAAGCTTACGACTTTTGAGTACATTGAAAACTTGATGGAAGAGTTTTATGACAAGGCTTGGGGCGATTGAAGGCAATCAACAGGCCGATGAACTGCGTTCGATTTGGGATTTGGGCAGCAGTAAAAAGTTCTACAAGGGTTGCGGCAGTTGTAATGAGAAGATTAGCAAGGATTGCTTATACTAGGAATAAAAGTTGTAATGAGAAGATTAGAAAGGATTATTTATACTAGGAATAAAAGTTTAGCTGCGATTCGCCGAAAGTCTTGGTTTCTTAAGCTTAAGAAAATAAATAAACTTGTGTTTAAAGTGCACTTTCATAATCTCTACGTGTTTGTTCATAATATCTAACACTCACCTCGGACGATGTGAGATAACACATGCGCGAATCGGTGCTCTCAATGGAGGCCTGCTGTACAATTCCATAGCGTGATTCACGATCGCTCAAATACTCAGAGCGCAAACTATCCTGACGTATAAACTCCGCACTGTAAAGCGAAAATGATGCATATTTAATAAAGACAACAATATAAACAAAATAGATTATTACCGCTGCTCCAAGGAGTCGGCGCGTGCACTCTTATAGCCGGAATCATTGAGGCTGCTGTCCTGGCGCAGCGATGGCAGCGAGTCCCAGGGCGAGCGCTTGTGCCCCGAGCCGACCATTTGTTGTGTCATCATGCCGTGACCAGAACCGGAACCAATTGTTGAGCTGCCCGAGCGCCAGCCATCCGAATGACGGAACCACTGAGCGCGTGCCGATTCGCCAATGCAGCTGGCACAACGCGAGTTGGAGAAACTGTCAGGTGGAATGGAACGGAGTGAAATTAGATTGCATAGAAGATCCAAGATGTGATATTTACCTGGCATTATGATCGGATAGATAGCCGCGATCTCTTTCGCGTTCACGTTCGCGTATTAGTTCATTGCGATCGCTGTAGTAGCCATCCCGGTCACGATCGCGTTCCTTATCGCGTATGGTGGATAGGGGGCGATGTGGGGGCAGCGGCAAGGTTGACGACTTGGCATTGGCTGCATGGAAAAACAAGAATAATATATATAATAATACTTCGAATGTTATTTATTGGATTTCAAAGCTAATTTGAAGAGCATGACACAGGCAGGCAAATGCATTTCAGATCTCTATAATTGAGCGGCAAATTGGCGCAAGGATCTTCGGGATAACATTAAGGATAGTTTAAGACACTGAATTAGTTTAGAGACGTGCATTCAATGGAACTACTTACGCCTACGTAGTGGATATGGGCTGCGCTGTGTTGATCCTGGTAGGCTTTCAGCGAATTCTGATGAAAGTTGTTGTTGTTGTTGTGGAAGTTGTTGTTGTTGTTATATTTGATAGTGAAGTTGATATTGTTGTTGTTGTTGTTATTGGGTTTTATTATTGTTGTTGATTTTATATTGATGGTACGTGGTGTGACAGTTGTGGTGGTTATAGTGTGCGAGCGCATGATGAGCATTTTGTGATATGTATGGATAGCATTTAAGTTTTAATTATTTAAATTGTTATTAAGAGAGAGATAGAGAGAGGTTTTATGATGGCAAAATGAATAAACCACATTAAGAATTATGAAATGAAGCTTAAGAAAATTCTGCATGACATTTATAGGAAATCTAAGCGTTTGTTTTTATCATTTAAGTATTAGTTCAATTGATTTTGAGGCAATAAGCTAAGGCTAAGGCTTTCAAGTACTTCCCTTGCCGAATTAAAAGTTGACTAAATCTTCCCGAAGAGAGGTAAAAGGTACTAGATAGTTAGAAAGATACCTTCTAAAATCTTTTTGTTCAGCCTTAAACAAGTTTTGCCGCTTTACACCACATGGATGGATTTTACTTATTAAACTTTCTCTCGAAAGCTCGCTAGATGCTTTAGGTATTTGCTTAAAAATACATTCTGATTTCAACAGAAATTCCATTACCAGCTCATCTGCGTTTTTGCGAAATACCCCACGAAACGAAAAGCAACTCACATTAATCAGATTATCAGCAACTAGCTACTAGGTACATATACCATGCCCCATTAGTAGACGCAGGTGTTACATGAAATGCGAGCGTTGTTTGACTTGATTCGAGACATTGACGAGGGCACAAACCGCACTAGAGCTCAAGCTAATTAAAAATTCGATTAGAGAGGGGACGCAATAAAATAATAGAAAGTAGGAGGTGTGGATAATAAGAAGAAGACGAAATGTTCAGCTACAACAACAACGAGAACGAAAAGTTTAGATAACTAAATTAGCTACAAGTTTAGCAAAACCGAATGTGAACCAAAAGCAGAACCCAAACGAAACCCAAACTAAAATGTAGGCGTTCGGCGGCCGGCGGTGCGAGCAACTCACCCAGATTCTCCATGCTTTGGGAGAGCAGTGCCTCAAAGGTGTGCAGGCTGTACGACTCGGCGTCCATGCCCTTGGCGAGCGTATTACGCAAATGCATCTCGTACTCCATGAGCAGACGCGAGGTGGGACTGCCCGGCGTGGGCGTCACATTCGGTGCCTGCTGATGCTGATGATGCTGATGGCGCGAAGCACGCTGCTGTGGATGCGGCGGATGCGGCGGATGTGGCTGATGCGATTGCTGCTGTGGATGCGGCTGCTGTTGTTGCTGCTGCTGCTGGCCATACGATTGATCTTGATCGGAGTTGCCGTTGCTGGAGCTGGGTGTGGTCGCATAGCATTGATTATCGAACATCACATTATCTGATGGCGGCGAGCCCTCAATGCAGCTACGCTCACGCTCCCGCTCCAATTCCAAATATAGATTGCGTGGCGGATAGCCGCGACCAATTTCATGCGAAGATCTGTCAAGGCCAAGCAAAAATTGTTTACCAACCAGTTGACAGCAAAATGCGCAAGTAACAGAACTCACCTCGAGCCGGAGAAGCGCGACGACTGACTGCCGCTGCCGCGGCCCAATGTATTGTTGTTCATGACGTGATGGCCGCCGCCGCCGCCACCGACGCCCCCGCCCATGCCCATGCCCATGCCGTGCTGATGCATGTGCTGTGGGCCCAATGTCTGGGCCCCATTCGCATTGTAGTAGTTGTAACGCCGTCGGCCCATCTCTGGCGACGTGACGGGGCTCTCGGTGCTGGGCATCGGCTTTAGCATGCGCTTTAGTGTGCTCGTATCGACGTTCATGTCCTCGGTGCTCTTGGTCTTGCGTCGTGTGTTGTTGTTGATTACGTTGTGCTGGTGGTGCATATCGTGCGAGTGTGCATCGCGTGTCTGTATGGGCGAAGCACAAAGAGTTCGTGGTTAGATCGGACAATCCAGACAGGTGCGCCATGTGATACAGGCATATGTGCCGGCTAGTTAGCGTGCCTGGATGCACTCAGCTTACCATATCATCGTTGAAATCCTTGGTGCGTGTGCCTGTTGATTTGGTAGAGGTGCCCACACTCTGATGCAGTCCGCCCCCAACCTGTGTGCCCTCGCTCTTGGGCAGATCCATGTCCATATGGCAGGCGCCTGCATCGTCTGAGCCCACCTGTGAGCCCACATGATTCTGTGAGCACATGTCCGAGCCGCTGCCCACACCAGTCACAATTACGCCCGGCGTATTGGTATTGACGCCCGCATTGGCCACCATATTGCCATCTTGGCCCTTGAGCTGACGTTGTAAGGTATCTGCGAATTAGAGGGAGCGCCATAGACGGATTAAAAACAACTATAGTGGATCGTATATCAAATCAGAGCATGCAACAGATGTTGCACACTGGCAAGCAAACTGTTGAACGTTTCGTTTTCAAGCGTTTCGCATTGCAGGCCAGATACATTACCGGCTTAAAGAGGTACTATGAGGCTTATTTCTAGGCCAAAAGGCGTAAATTACATCTTGAATTTCTTAATAAAGCCAAATCCCGTTCATATTCGGAACAGAATGCATGAAAGTCGATTGTTTTATCCGATAATCGATAAATAGCCGTTAATCAAATTTAAAGTTCGTACTAAAGCATACGAGCTTTTGGCCGGCTCTAGGTTCGGAGCCTAGAGTTGGAAATTATAGATCACAGACCAGATCAGATTTAACACTTGATCGTCTGCTCTATTTTCATATTGTTTATATTACAAACTGTTTATAATTCTTTTAAGCAATTTGTTTGCAATCAGATTAGAACTTACCGCCTCCTTGGGCCACGCCCGGCCCACTGCTGGCCACGTTATCATAAAGCGAGGTGCTGCTCACGGCGCTTACAACCTTGCCCTGCTGCTGGCCATCAACATCGGTGATTCTGTGGGAGCCGACATTACGCGGCAAAGTGGATGAACCTGCAATGAGTATGGCGATGAGATTTGATGGGGGATGCGGTGGTCTTGGCGCCTAATTGCTAAGTTGCGTTTAACTGTTTATTTAGGGTATACGAGTGGGGTTACATTGTCTTACATGGAGAGACTATGCTAAGCGTAAATCAAACGGTAAACCAGAAGATCTATTGGGGCTACGTATGCCCCCTTCAAAAAAAAATTAACGCCAAAGGCTATCGCGTAAGGTTAAAGAAAAGCTGGAAACGTAAAGCAAAAGAGAGGTAAAAAAAGTGGGTAGTACGAGTCGAATCGCTCGCCAACTGATTGACTTAACCGATTTGCTTATAGTTTGATTTGGCTGAGTTTGGTTTGGTTTGGTTTTTTTTTTTGGTTTTATTTTTGGATTGGTTTGTTCTCTCACCTCTAACACGTGGATCGGTTCTCAGGCGCGCATACTGCTCGGCGGACATGCAGGTGCATTGGGGCTCTTGGCGCACGCGCGACGGCGACGCGGGAGTGCTGAGCGGCTTTCGCTTGGCCTTGACCTTGCCCTTGCCCGGCGGATCCAGTTTCAGGGAGTAGCTCGACGAGGCCTTTCGTGAAAATTTGAAAGAAGGCGACTGTAAAACGTCGCACTATCATTAGGTTAGTTGATTGGGATTACAAGGTTCTGTGTGTGCGGTTTCTGCTTTCACTGCTTTCGAAATTCTTCTCTCATTAACTGTCTATATATCTCGATATAGATCTATATAGATCTGCATCTATGTAACTGGCGCAAGCCGTGTGACTTGGCGAAGTTTGTAGCTGTTGCTTAGTGTGCGATTTAGAAGTCTTAGAAAACTATTCGAAGAGTGCATAGAATTTACATAGAGTAGTATTACTAGACATGTGCTCAAGCGTTGAGTCAGATTATACACATATATATATATATTAGTTTAAATATAGAAATAGATAGTTAGTAAAGTGAAGTAGACAAACATACACATACAAGCATTAGTTAGTTAGTAGTTAGAGTTAAGTTTAGTTTATGAAGCCTTAAGAGTGCATTCGTTTAAGCAGGGTGTGCTTTAAAGAGCTAATCTCTGCGCTAGGCGCACTTAGTTCTAATTTTATTTGATTCTGGAAGCAACATTTGAACTGTTAACTTATCTTACCCTAACAATAACACTTAGATTTAGTTATATTTCATCTTTAGCTTAATTTTGATTAATTTGCTGCGGAAATAATTATTGTGAGCCTGTGCGTGTCGCTTCGATTTGGGTTTTGGTTTTGAAAACCTTAAAACTATTTTCCAAGAATATATAATATATATTTGGCTTGGGCCTCTCCTGACGCCTAACCGGTTAACTTTGTGTGTCGCCTCTCTTGGCGATTCTCAAACGTAGCACTTGGCTACACTCTTCTTACTCCTAGCGCTGCTAGCATTTGATTCGAGTCTAAATTTTGCATTGTTTTTGAAAGTTGTTTCGATATTTGATTTTCATTTGCGTATTTAAACCGCCCACTTGGCTTGGGATTAGGTTCGGGCTGGATTGTACTTGGGAACTTAGGGCTCATCGGAAACGGTTTGCAGTGGATAGGTAACGGTATTGTAGTAGAGGATACGTGCGATTGTTTTAAAGCGTTTTGCGTTTTTCTTTTGCATTTTCATTGTACGTTTGGCAATTCGAACAATTATTATACAATTATCATATAATTTATGCAATTTTCATACGTTCATTACGTTTTTCGTTCATTCGATTTTGCAAATTGAAATTGTCAATTGATTTGATTTCGTTTGTTATTTATTCATTTTTTTTTTTTTTGTGGCGCACGTGTCAAATGCAAACGAATAGAGTTGAAAAATATATATTTATACATACATAAATATATAGTTAAGAGTAGTTAAATAAAATTCATGTTAGATAATAAAAGCATTTCGGGTGGGACAGAGTTTTATAGATAGATAGATTTGTAAAGTGTACATTTAGAAATGTATTCAAAATTGTTATTTTGTTATTTGTTGTTGTTGTTGTTGTAGTTGTTGTTGTTATCGTTTTTGTTGCGTGTAAAGTTTTTTTTTTGGTCATTTTTGTAAAAGTAGTTTTCGAAAAAGTTGTTCGTAATATTTCAAATTTAAGTACGACATTTATTTTTTTTATAAGTATCAAAATGAAATGCATCAAAAATGAAATATTTGAAAACGAATTTAGTTTTTCAGTTGATTTAATATACATATTTATATTTTTTGGCGTGTTTCGAGAATGAATTCGAAAATGATTAGAAGAGAGAAAAAGAAATGAAAGAATATATAATATAAATACATTTAACAAATTTTAGTGGGTGTGCGTGTAACTGTATATGTGAGTGACGTCAGTCTGTGTGTGTGTGTGTGTGTGTGGGTGTAAGCAATGCGTGGGTGTGTGTAAGTAAGTTGTTGGAACATTTAAAACTTTTATTACACACACACACACACACAACAAGAGTTGAAGAACTTTGCACATTTACAAAATGAATGCAACTCGCGTCTTTAGACTGAAATAATTAGCTAGTATTTATTTGGTATATTTCTGGTATATTTCTGGTATATTTCTGGTATATTTCTGGTATATATAACTGTTATGGTATGCGTGTGTTTTTGGCTGTACTGATAGCGAGTTTAATGTGATAATCGGGTTGAAAAACTTGACTGATAGAGGAAGTGGGGGAACAGAAACACATAAAAATTGAATAGCTTACAAACAGTTACGACACTTAAGGACACTGTTATGTGTGTGTGCGCGTGTGTGTGTGCTTGTGCGTATGTGAGTAGAAGTTCATATGTTTGCAAGTATGTATGGTAGATCTTACACATGCCCGACAAAGGGAAGCGCTACTTGAATGGGTTTTTGTTTTGGTTTTTTTTTTAAATACATTAAGAGTCTGTATATAAATACGATTTATCTTATAGGAGTACTTTTCTCTGCAGTTATATTAATAAAATTAATTAGTTATTTAGTAGTAGAGTCTTAGTAGCAGCAGTTTTTAAAGCTATTTGTACTGTGTTTTGTGACAAATAAATAATATGAAGCGATACTAACGTATTTTTTTACTATGTAAGATACCTGCAACAAATGAGGCGCAAAGTAAGAAAAGAAACGAAACAATTATTAGACACTAATCCAGACAGTATACTCTGACTATGTGAGTGGCATAGGTGGGGGGAAGGGCTTTGTCAAGTGTGTGTGTGTGTGTGTGTGTGTGTGTGTGTGTGTGTGTGTGTGTGTGTGTGTGTGTGTGTGTGTGTGTGTGTGTGTGTGTGTTTGTATGGGGGTATTTATAGATCGTAAGTACAAATCTCTGATCAGAAATTGAATTTGAATTCAGTTTTTTTTACGTCTCATTCATCTTAATTTGTTCTTTTTCAATATTTTTTAAAGCTTGATTAAATATCTATATATATATGTATATCATATCTTATTGACATTGAGTCATTGAGTAAAAAAGTACTCAATGAGTTTTACCTTTCATTTTCTTTTAGTTCTTTCAATTTCTGATCATTTGTTTCCTTGTGTGTATATTGGTTTATATTGGTTATCAACGTGTAAGGGCGGGTTTCTTATAGCTTATAAATAATATAGCACTACTTTATATGTATTACTTTATTCTTTTTCCAAATTAATAAAAAAAAAGAAAAAGAAAGATTCGATAACACAATCTCAATACAGAACTTAAATATAAATTTCAAGTACGATGCCAAATTTTGCAAATTGTTTGGTTATTCAAAATATGTCATATGTAAGTCAACTAAGAACGAGAATATGTATATATATATATGAATATATATAGTATTATATATAGATATATACTTGTACAATTATATTAACATGGAGCAGTACTTGATAAAGCAGTTTAGAGAGCGGTGTCTGTCTGTTGTGTTTGTCTGTGTGTTGGGTGACAGTGACTGCGATTGTGACTGTGAATGTGACTGTGACAGTGACTGCGACTGTGATATTGACTGTGACAAATGGCATGGCATGAATTGAGACTATTTGCGTACACATTTCAAAGCTGTTGAATTCTTTACAACAAAATTTTAACTTAATTTGAGATGATTGATTTTTTTGTGAATACTTTATCTAGATAGTTATAGAGCTCAATAGTTAAAAAAAAGCAAAAGTTGACGAGCTTGAGCCGCAGCATCATCAAACATTCATCACGGTCGGTCATCATCACAGCATCATCAACTTGTGGTTTGCATTTGTGGCAGCTGTTGTGGCTTTGTTGCGGGCAGTTGCTTGCCACACTTTGTTGCATGCCGCATAGAACTGCCCAAATGTTATTGTTATTGTTATTGTTATTGTTTGTAGGAAGTTTGTATGTGTGTGTGAGGTGCACATGTTATTTCAGTGTTTGTATTTGTGGTTGGCTGAGGTGGTTCTTTGGTTGAGGTATCAGTTGAGGTGGTTGCTTGTCGTCGTCGCTCTTGCAATATGCAACAAACTGTAAGAGAATACTTACACAGCATTCCCGAAACTGTTTGGCATCGATGGGCGATGTAAAATTGAGGCCCCAAGTATCGTTTGTCATTGGATCCTTCCAGTAAACAAAGCATTCCGATGCCTGGCCAATGCGTGTGCCTACAAATACCACAAACACACACACACGAACACGCATTAAAACCATATTCAATTCGCGAAAGTAAACAGGAAGAGGAGCTTTGGGATGGGCTTGCAACTCACCTGGCTGCACAAGTCGCACATCGAGTATCTTATCCACCTGACTATTGTACGCGGTGATGTGAAAGATGCACTCGGGCGAATCCTGAATGCATGTGATGTTGACAGGAACCAAATCTTCGGACACTTGTTGCCACTTGACGGTGCCGGCGCCGCTAGCCGATACGTGAAAGACCTCAGCCCACAACCTGAACGAACTAGCGTTGGTTAATAAAACGATTGTTGACAAATTGATTATTGCAAAAGTTGTTGTTGTTGGTTGTTGGTTGTTGTTGGTTGTTTGGTTGTTGGTTGTTGTTGTTGGGTTGGTTCATCCAATTGAAATTTGGTGCAAATTTGTGGTTGAGGAAGTTTCATTTTTGTTGGAGGGTTTCAATTGAACGTAAAGTCAAACAAAGGAAGCGCAGTTTGGCAATTGTTGTTGTTTGTTGTTGTTGCAGTCGTTTAGGAAGGAAAAGTTGTTGCAGATTTGTTGTTGTTGTTGTTGTAGCGCCCAACGAATTTGATTAGGCAGTGTGTGGTTGTGTGTGTTGGTTGTTGTTGGATTATTGGAAGTGAAGGCATAAGTCGAAAGTTTTTCGTTTTTTTTTTTTTTCATATTGGGTTTTTGAAAGAAAGAAAAACCAGAAAAAGAACACAATTAGTTAAATTACAAAAGTTCTCGAAATAGCGAATTCAATTGGTTTTTGTTGTTGTTGCTATTGTTCCATATTCACAGCCAGTCAGAGAACAAAAGAGTCAACTACAAGAGCACAAAGATTGCTGCTGCCAATGCTTGAACAGCCAAACTCACCTCAATAGATGTCCATCCCGACGACGCGAACTCTGCCAGGGTGAATCCTCGTAGCGATAAGCCTTGCGCATAAGAGGCGCACACGAACAGCTCAATTTGTTGCCCATGGCGCAGTTGGCACAGCTTACCGCAGCTCCTGCTAGGGTGGGGATACGTAATCGATCAATATTTATCAAAACGATCGATATACGAACACTCACCTTTACCAGAGGCACCCCGATGTCACCACATGCCGGTCACGTCCGCCTGCGAGAGCGCCTGGCCGCGATTCAGCGACTGCGACCGTTGATTATGCCGATGGCCGTGGTAGCGACTACCGCGCTGCTGGAGGCGGGGCAAGAGCGAAAGGAGAAAGCAAAAAGAACAAGAATTACTAGTCGAATCTTTCCAATAATGCATGTGGCTAGTTTAGGAAATAGCTAATAGGTAGCCCTCTACAAGTATTTCATTTTATGAAAGAATACTTAATTGTCATTTTTCTCAATATGATTATCCTATTGTCTCCATATAATTGATTATGTGCTCCTTAGAGGAACTGAGAATTTTATAGGATTTGTCTTAATTTAATAAATGAAATTATTGAATTGTATTTCATTAGACAATATTTTATTATATTCCAATAACTAGAATACATTTTTTTCAATTGATTATAAGACTTGGATCGAATTAAAAATACTTGAAGACTACACAAGTTGTGTGAAAGGCAATCTTAAGAAAGTTTCTCTTAAGGAAGTTTCTCTTATTGAGAAAATAATTGATTTTTATACCTTTATAGAAAATGATGCATTTTGCATTTTGGTAAGATTGAAATACATTTTTTATTAGCTGGCAAGGTGGAAAGTCAAAAATTGAAAAATTTTATTATCTATTATATTAATTTTATTATAATGAGATTGAGTTTAAGGCATAATTAAACATTTCCTCATGGAAACTTTGGCTCCCATTGACTTTTCATTTACCCAAATCATATGTATATAAATATTTAACAAACGATTTATCATGGAAATGTTGCACAAATTACTTTAAAATAAAAATATTTTAACTTTGAGCTTTGGTACAGGCCTTGATTTAGCTTCAGCTATATTACAAACTTATTCACCTGTTCGTCAATCAAGCTCGGCATACAACAGATATACTTATCTATATACACATACATATATATAGAGTCAAACACAAGAGACAAATCGTATGCAGTCAAATGCCAGAAATACCAAGATCTGCCGCATAAATCATTTAATTTGAACTTGAAGCATGTATTAGGCAACGATTGTGCCACACACGTATTTAATTTTCCAGATCTATGATTAAACCATGAAACAACCCACGCCGGCTGCAGCCGGGGCTATTATCACCAACACGTTGCCGTTGACGAGAGGTGCGAACGAAGCGAGTTCAAAGCTATTGCTGGCCAAAATGCAGTCGCTCTGCCGGTTAGAGCCCCTCCCCTTCTACTACCTGCCCTCCCCTCATGCCGCACGCTGCAACGACGCTGGCGTGTAGGTGTCAACAACACAGATATTAAAGAAAATAGGCAAAAAAAACTTGGAGATTTGTAGCGGAAAAAAGTGCTTTGAAGTTTGCTTTGATTTAGTTGTTTATGATTCGATCTGATCGGTGAGTTTTATGTTCTTTGACACACACTCGCGCACATGTTGCATATGAGAAGCTGCTGCTGCTGCTGCTGCCCCCTTATATGAATTTAATTTTAAATTCTTTTGGTACACCTTAAATATAAACTTATATATATATATATATCATAATTTTCATCTTCATTTTGTTTTTGGGCTGTCTGCAGCCTGTTGCCGGCCACATATGTTGAGCACATTTGTTATTTGTTTGGCTAGCCAAGCTATATATGTACACTTTATCTATTTTTGTTTATGAGCCTTTACCGCTGAGACAAACAGACACCTGTTTACGAGCCGACTGGGGTCATAGAATTGCTTTAATTATTGTTTATATAAATATTTGTAGAGTGCCAAACGAGCAGTTGAAATACACGCCACAAAGTCAAGCAAACAACTAAATACTCCAAACGGAAATTGAGGGAAAAGTCAAAGCGCATTTTTCATTCATTCATTCAGTCGCTACGTAACGCTCTCGCACTTCCTCTCCCTCTCTATTTCTCTCTTTATCTCTCTCTGTGTTTCTCAGTATCTCGAGCAGCTCTCCACATTAGCCGTAAATCTTATGCAGCAGCCTCGTTGTCTCGGCGCGATCTCAAGAGCTGACGCTCGCCCACACAGCGTTTGTTGCGCTCAAGAGCCGCAAGAGATCTGGCGATAACCAGACAAAATGCTGCTGCCCGCATACTTTGGGCTCATCAAGTGGATGCCACACTTTGTGGCGCTCTGCACGTGTTTGGTTTTTGTTTTTGTTGAAATTTATTTTTAAAATCAATCAAATAGCGCTCAGTCGCTCTCAATTGTCGCAGTGCTCATCAAAATGCAATAAGGAATGAAGGTGGCGACAGTTCTGCCGATTTTTGGGTCACACTCGCCACAGACGTAACCCCCCGCCCCACGCCCCTCCACCACCATCCACCCATTGACAAATTGAGTTGTGGACCAGTGCGATTGACAGCCAGATACGAGTAAAAGATGACTCAAGTTTGATAAAGTACACAGCTTGAAGGGTTAAATGTGTGTGCCTGTGTGTGTGTGTGTGCGTGCAACAAATGAGATAGAACAAGCTATGATTATATAAAATCAAAAGAGCTTAAGCATATCATCCTTTATGATACTTTATCAAGTAATGTTTACTTATATTCAATTAGGTTTTGTGCAGCAAAAATGAATTCTTGTTTCGCTTTAACAGGTTAAGTCTTATGGCCAAGTAGACATATTCGAGGCTTTTATTGTTATAGATGTAGATCTGGCATATTGAATATAATCATTCGAAAATCATTCAGTATTCCTTCAATATTTTTCAATATGCATTAAAAATTCCAATTTATTTCTGCTCTGCATAATTTGTTTACTATTCAGATAATAAGTGCCCAAATAAACGTTCTATTGAATAATCTCAATTTCCCAACCTTTGAGCATCAGTTCTAAATGTATTAATTGGATATTTGATGTTTGGAATTGTCTCGACGGGATCTCAAGAGCTGGCGAGAACCAGATGTATATATATACACATATATATTTGTGAAGTTATATATAGTCTTTTTGGCAACGATTCCGAGTTCAAAACTAACTTTTAAATCTCATCAACTATTCCCAATGCAAAGCTAACTTTTAAATATCAGTATTAAATTTGACCTCATTATTTTTACCAAATTCAGCTTAAGTAAACTATTTGATAAAATAGATAAACTAATTTATATAGTTATTAAAGGGTTGCGCTCAGAACTCTGAGAAAGGAAATTGCCTGCAAAGAATTGCGAATTTCTCTTTGCTTTCTTTGAGCTCGTAATCAAAGGGAGCACAATAAAAGCACAATAAACAGTTGTATATATCTTATCGTGGCTAACTTATGGGTAGTTAAATGTTAATGTTGTTGTTATTATACTATTATATTGTTTGTATACACACCTCCACGTGACCCCAGCCATCGGCGTTCATTTTGACGGCCGCCTCGACACTTTCCTTGGCACCCATTGCGTGTTTTTTAGTTGTTTATTTTTGGCTTGTTATTTTGTTGGTTTGTTGTGCTTGATTGTAGTTCCAGTTGCAGTTACAGTTACAGTTACAGTTACAGTCACAGACACAGCTATAGTTACAGTTATAGTTACAGTTACAGTTACAGCTGTAGTTTGTTTATCTTGTGCTTATTGCCCAGGCCTGTGCGAACTCGACTGGCGAGGCGAGGCGTGGGTGGAGCTGGCGTGGGAGGAGCACCAGCAGCAGCAGCAGCTGTCAGATGTTATTTATTTTGGTGCTGCTTGCGACTGGACCAGGCACCAGATGAACCAGAGCCACAAGCTGAAACCCAGGACCTAGTGGCGTCTGCGTTCGAATTGCGAGCAGTTTGAGCGTAGATTGGTCTCGTGCAATATAAATATTGAGCGGATTGACGTTGACGTTGACGTCGGCAGCTGCTGTCACGCTCACAATCTCTTCAACTCCCTCTCTCGCTGCGCTGCGTTGCGCTCTCTTTCGTACCGTGAGCGACGGATGCTGTTGTTGAAAGCGGCTTTCAATCAGCTTTCGTCAAGTTGAAAACGTCTGTTGTAAGCAGTTAAATAATAGAACAGGCAGAGTGCCTCCTGAGCCGAGTCCTTTTATCCTTCTATATATCCTATATATGTGCTATATGATTGTTGTATTTATTATTAATGCAGCCTGGAATGTTGCTGCCTCTCACAATGTCATTTGAAAATTTCACTTTTGGTGCTGTTGCTGTTTGTTTTTTTTTTTTGTTTTTCTTTTTGTTTTTTGCTTTTGCTTTTTGCGGTGTTTAACTGTGCGTATGATTAATTTATGCTTGCTGTTCTCATCTTCTTTTCCGTGACAATAATAATACTTTGTTTTTAGACTTATTATTTATGTTTTTTTTTTTTTTTGTTTGTTGCCACAATGCGTGCTGCTGCTTTTGATTTGGCAACGCCTTTTGCCTGTTTGCAAAATAACACACAACAAAATGTTCTTTTATGTTTGGTTTTTCCCAATTCCTTGTGCTCGCTTTTCAACTTTGTGTGCAGTTTTGTATTTTATTTATTTATCTAATATGTTCTGGAAATGTATTATTATTTATTTAAGATCTTTTTCTAATGATTTTTATTTGGATTTTTGTTCACTTTTGCCAGGCAGGAGCAGCAGGAGCAGCAGCAGCAGCAGATGACGAGGACATGTCGTCGCTCTGTAGATTTGTGTGTAGCTGCCTCCTGGCCAGCCAAAATACCTACAAAACTGAACGAAACGAAATGTTTTCACTTGACGAAGCACGCACGCACACATACAGCAGGCGGAGCGGCGAGAGCGAAGCAGAGGCAGCAGCCACACAGCAGCCGCCGCCGCCGCCGCAGCAGCAACAGCAGCAGCAGAGAGCAAAGCAGCGCAGATGAGCTTCGAATTACAGCGACAGCCGAAAATGGCTTGTGCTGTTGTTGTTGTTGCTGCTGCTGCTGCTGTTGTTGTTGTACAGCATATATTTTAATTTCGATTTCTTTCTTGCTTTTTCGTTGCTCGTTCGTCGTTATCCTTTATTTTGTATGCCTCCGCTCTTCGTGTATGTGTGTGTGCTTTGGCTTAGAGCTATGTGCAGTCGTTGGCTGCTGCTGCTCTCCACTCTGCGTCCCCTCCACTCCGCTTATGTATGTGTCTGTCGCCGCCCTGTGCTCGTGCGTGTGGCTAAAAAGTTGCATAAATCACCACACCTTAATTTACTTAAATGTCGATTTAAACACACACTTAACAGACAGCTCAATTGGCATTTGTTAATCTCAAAAGTTATTTTGCGTTGGCGTCGTTTGTGCGCTGCCTAAAAGCAGGCTAAACTTTTTTCACGCGCTCTGCTCGCTGTTGTTGTTGATTTTTCGCTTACTTTTTCTTGTCGATTTTTGCAATTGCCTAGAATATGTATATATGTGTGTTGTGTGTGTGTGTTGGTGTTTTCTTTATTCTTTTTTTTTTTTTTGGTTAAGTGTTAAAAGCGTTTTGTCAGTTGCTTCTGGAAGCAGCACCGAAGCAAGCAGCGCGAGCCACACAACCGTCGACTTCGAAAATCGCTTTGACTTTGCGAGCAGCGCACAAGCGAACAGGAGCAGCAGCAGCTGGCAGAGGGATCTCTGCTGAGCGTCGCTGTCGACGTTGGCATCGCTGCAACTGTTGGAATGTGTGCCATATTTTTTGGGGTGTCTGCTGCTGCCGCCGCCGCCGCCGCCGCTGCTGCTGCTAGTGCTTGTGATGGCCTTTTTGTTGTTTTTTTTTTTTTTGTTGATGCTGCCGCGCTGCTGCCGCTGCTGCTGCTTCTTCTTGTGCTGTTTCTACTGTTTCTGTTTCTGCTTCGTGTTCGGGCGCATTTTGTTACATTTATTTTACATGTCGCGTGCTTTTGCTGTTGTTCTTGTTGTTCTTGCTGTTAGAACGTCAAATGAAAGTTTTTGCCATTCTGTTTCGTTTTAATGTCTCCCCGATGCATGTGTGTGCCTGTCGCAGTGTGCTTGTGCGAGTGTGGGCGTGTGAGTGTGTGTGTGTGTGTGTGAGCATGCACGCTTGTGTGCGTTAATGTAATATTAATGTTATAATTTGCTAGGCGTACGACGCACTCAACCCGCTCGCAGGTTGGCCACATACACATACATGTACGTGCCAAGTTTTTGCATTGGCTGTGGCTCATAAATAATGCAAAGGGTTGCCAGGTGGTTGCGGGGATGGTTAATGGTGCTGTGGTGCAAATGGTCACTGGTCAGAAAGATTGAACGTGCGCTTCAAACAACAAGTCAACTTTTTATGGCCCAAACGACAAAAGTGTTGCAACTTCAAATAACCACAACAACAGCAATAACAACAGATGATTGTCATGGGACATTTGTGACACAAACACACGCTCACACTCACACACCCACTCACACACCTACTCTCAGAAAATGTTAGACTCAGACTGAGGCACGTTTAACATACACAAAGTAAAAGTGAAAAGCAACATCAAAATTAATAAGTAGAAAGGATGCTGAGTGCTCTGCGGCCAACGGGCCAGCAGCGACGCCGACAGCGACGCTGGCAGCGCAACAATACACAACAAACACAACGTAGCAAAAGCAAAGTGCACGACAGACAGGGAAAAGGCGTATAAAATAAGAGAGAGCGAGCGAGAGAGAGAGAGAGAGAAAAAGAGAGCAGGTGCTTGTGCGTCGGCGTACTTTCAATATTTAACGAAAGTCTCGTCAAGTTGTCAATTTTGCTTACATTGCTGCGGATGCTGCATCAATAATAATATTGCTGCCACTGTCACGCTGCATTCATTTACCCAATAAATACATAATTCAACAACCTTAGACCGGGGCCAAAGGACCCAAGAGAGTGTAAAGCGGTCGAGTTGGTTGATTGGAAGGGGGGTAGGGTTTGTGTTAGGGTAAAGCAGCGTCGCATTCCAACTGCAGGTTGCAGTAGCAGCTGGGGAGCGGCCGACAAAAACAAAAAAAAGGAATAAACACGCATGCACACACAAACACACACACACACACACACACACACACACAAGAACGGGATGCGCCAGGCTCACTGACGTCAGACCCTCACACGCATACACACACACACAAGCCATGCACACCCCACGCACAACGCCGCTGCTGCTGCTTCTGCCGCTGCCGCTGCCGCTGTTACTGCTGCTGTCGTTATCTCTTTAAGAAACGTCATTAGAAACTGCAGCAGCCGCTTGCAGCAGGCAGCAAAAAGACGCGCCTGGGCAGACAAAAACGCGAACAACAAAAGTCAGCGCTGGACCTTGCTGTAAAATGTCAAAGTTCTTGTTGCCCTTTATGCTGCTGCTGCTGTTGTTGTTGTTACTGTTGTTGTTGTTAGTGTTGTGAGTGTTGTGAGTGTTGTTGCAATAATTGCCAATGTGTGTCGCTTTGTTATTGCGTAAGGTTTTTTAGGGCAACTGGAGGGTGTGGTTCACCGGGGAGCCAATATAATGTACATTGTATAAACATACACACATTCACGCACACACACTCACACTCACACACACACACACACTCATACACGCGCAAACACATGTGTTAGACGAGATTGACACAGTTTTCTGGGTGTTTGGGCATCTGCGCCGCTGCGCAGAGCTTTGGCCAACGTTTCGCCACGCGAACTTTCGTGTCGCTGCGTTTTTATGAATGAATACACGCGGTCGCAGCAGCAACAACAACAACAATAACAACAACAGCAGCGGCAGAGCTTTTGCGCCGTGAGCGCGCAGTCTGCAGCATGTGCCGTGCAGTAATAGTGCTCAAAACCACACCTGGTTGATTAATATTGCTTTTCACCTTTTATAATTAACTTTGATTTATTATTTTCAATACGAGGTAGCAATTTTCAAATTTCCCACACTGCACTGCAAATAATACATTAAAAATAACTATACTTTGTTAATTAGGCTTTGCTTGCAGTTTTCGAATAGCCCGCGCGAAAATGTACTAAAAATTACCATAACCACTATCGATATAGTGTGCGTGCCGAGCATCTGCGTGCGCATATCGATATCTGCAGTGATGCGCAGCACTGTTTTTGCAACGTTGCCAACACTGCGGCAAGCAAACTGTAAAAACAACAACAACTTGTGGCATGCAGAAGCTGAAGCAGACGGCGCCGTTTTTCGAAATTACAAATTGAATTTCAACCATATTAATGCAGAATGTTTGACGCCGAAGCAACGGACAATGAATTGCGCGGCCTAACAAGCGTGCAAGTTGGCCCCGAAACGAAAGGTAGGTAAAATACACAATTTTCAATCAACAACCAACTGCAAAGTGCGCGTCCTCACAGAATACAATTTGCTGCGTGCGGACGAGGAGTACCGCAACGGGAACGAGCAGGACTCGATCTACTATCAGGTGAGAGCGCTCTTTCAGTGCGCAGATATGCGGCTGCTGACCGAGGCACAAGAACTGGAAAATCAGCAGCCAAGCACAGCGGAAATTCTGTCAGAAGCCAGCGCCAAGGAGAAAGCCGACTACAAAAGGTGAGTGTAACAAGGTAAAGACCAGGTAAACTGACAAACCGACTCTCCATACTCTTCTGTGCAGCAACAAGTTTCTCCAGAACATATTGAAATACCAACAGAAATTGGAACAGCGCAAGGCAAAAACCAAAGAACCACCCATCGATAGTCTGGACTTTCTCGAGGATGTGTCAGAGCCCGCGGCGGGCTTTGCGCGCATCACAGACATATGCCGCCAGCTGCCGGACGAGTGGTGCGTGCTGCAGCTCTGCAAGAGCTTCAATGCTGCCACCACATACTCCACATTCTGCGAGATCGCCGGCGCCAATGGCGACATCTATGTGTCCCTGCTACGTCATTGCCGCAGTCCAGAGCTGGCCGCCACTTGTCTGCGCTTCAATAGCGACGCACTGGCCAGTTTATTTAAGGAGTACGGCACGTTGGTGGAGCGTTTCAGGCGTGTGGTCACAGTCGATCCGCTGGCGGTTAAGGTGCAGGAGGCCAAGGCCAAATACTGGAAGGAACTGAATGCCTTTGAAGAGTACCTGAAGGTATAGCTGTGCTCCTGCAGTTACCAAATGCTCATGCTCTTGAATCTTGCAGAAACTGATTGCGGATCTTGGCAGCGTGTTTAGCCCCTATAGCTATATGTTTCTGGGCAAGCGCTACGCCTGCGCCGCAGTGCAGCAGCAAACCAAAGCTGTTTACGGCCGCGTGGATGAGTTCTGTGTGCAGCACAGCTGGAGCAATCATCAGCGTGTACTTCTTTCGCAGGCGGCATTGCATGCGAATCGGCTGGCGCGCGACCAGATGAAACAGCTGAGCTATGAGCTCAGCGGCAACAACCAGAACAATATCAATAACAATGAGACTGAAGCGTTGCTCGTCTATGAGCTGCTCAAGAGCTGTGCCAACGACTGGCAGCAGCTGGAACAACATGAGCCGCTGGCTGCTAAGCGTTTTCCCATCGTTCTGGTGGTGGATGAGGCAAGCTAAGCTCGCAGCATAGTCAGATTTCAAACTTATAATGGTTGTTCTTTTTAGCGCCTGGATCATATGCATTGGGAGCAGATGGCGCCCATGCAGGAGTGCACACGCATCAAATCGCTGCACAGCTTGTGGCGCCTGTTCAAGTGCCACAAGCAGCAGATACAATGTGGCTACTATACGGTTAACATTAAGCGCGGCATAACGCTCATCAATCCCGATGCGGACTTGGCCAATTCGGGTCGCCGTCTGCGCAGCTTTCTCGAGTACTGGCTGACCCACTGGCAGCACATGTTCGAGACGGTGCCCACAGAAACGTTTATGCTTGACAAGGCATTCAAAGCCGATTGCTTTGTGTAGGTAACCACATTATATCTAACCTGGCAACCAACTGATCCAACGTACTCTTGCAGCTATGCAGGTCACGGCTCGAGTCTGCAGTATGTTTCTAGTCGCTTGATTTATCGCAATCGCATTAAGGGCGTTGTCTTTCTGTTCGGCTGCGATTCGACGCGCGTGCTGAGCTCGGGTCTGTACAGCGCCTTGTATGGCGCCCAGGACTATTACCATGGCGCCCTGTGTCCCACTGTGGTGGGCACCCTGATGCCCGCGCTGGACGGCAACATGGACAATGTGTCCGCCAATATGCTCAGCCAGTGGACAACGCCGGCCAATCCACAGATCATACCCTGGACGCACATAGATCGCCAGGCCTGGGTCTCGCAGGGCACCGTCAAAGGTAGAGTTAAAGAGCATAACATACACAGGTTCGCGCTAATTATAAAACCCACCTCTGCAGCTCTGAAAGGCAACACTGAGACACTGGCACAGCAGCCGGACTACCAAATGGGCAGCCTGTGCGCCATTTTGGCCAACGTTCAGTTGGGCAAAACGGAGCCCAAAATCTACAATTGTTGCGTCTATGTGTGTCGCGGCTTGCCCGCCTGGAATTTAGCCGTGCAGCCGCTGCCTTTTTAGCCCAACTAGTCTTGATTAGGCGTAAGGCTTAGCACATAAGTATAATAAAATATTTGTACTACCCCGACAATAGCTCAACCAAAACTGCAAACAGACTTCATTATATATAAACAGAACCCAGCTTAATGTGTCACATTTTGAACAGAGTTCGAGCTCTGATCAATAATTCTGTAATATAATCCCCTCTCCTTCTCCTTATCCCCCTTTTATTAAAGATTTACCCTTTGGCTCTCATTTTTCGCCCGCTTTGTATGTAAAAAGTGCTTAAAAATCTTGCATAATAGATCAAATACAACACATAGAATCGCATAAGAGTTCAAATCTAAACATTTAGATAGTTAAAAATTGTGCCCTTTAACTTACCTTTCTTGTTGTGCAATTTGTGTGAAGACTTATCTGAAGTTTCTTTAGATTAAGTTGTTTAATTTAATTTGTTTAAATATTTGTATCGTTTAGCACAGTAATTGTTTATGTTTTTATTGTGAGGTTTTTAGTTGAACTCAAGCATTGTTATTATTTATTTTTGTACAAACTTTAGTTTAGCTTGTTGGAACATTCACCGTTTAGTTTTGTATTATTTGGTATTGCCTTTTGAAGCATGCCACAACAATTTGAATATATAAATCGCCTGTGCAGAATTTGAAACAGATTCAAATGAATTATCGTGAGTGAGTGTGAAATATTTAGAAAAAAATTAGCAATGGAAAAATGGAAAAGTGAGGTGCGTTGACAGTTAGATAGAGACTGCTTAGTAATACACAAAACAATTAGATTTATAATAAGAACAATTAGATTGATATAATTGAAAGAAGAAATTGTGTGAATTCCCAAAAGAATTTTAAAAATATCCATTTGATTGGAAAGCCAATCCTAAATTCTATTGCCCGGCAGCTAAAATCAATTTCTTACTGCATTTGAGCTCCTGTCCACTGATCTATTTATTATCCCGGGCGCCCGACAGCCAAACCCAAGCCCGACCCATTTAAAGGCTAATGTATTACCGCGTAGCTCGACTTGGCTAGAAAACGCCCATCTATTTATTTACTTTACGCGCAACATCGTCGCATTTGCTCGTGCTTAAAGGGTTAGGGGTTGGTGGGCGGGAGGCTTGTTCTCTTTTGGCCAAGGGCTTTTTGATGCGAAAGAGTTTTTGGCCCTCAACCTCAACATGGAATTCACTTGACCTACTAACTGCCTGTCGCATTATGACATACATTTCATTAATTAGGCGCTGGCCGTGCAAAAACACATACGAAAAGCAACAAAAAAAATGACCAACTGTGTGGCGACGACCTTCGACCAATGCGGCGTATGCGTAATATTAGCATTTGCTCATCGAATTAGTGTCGCATATTTGCACGCTTAACACACAGACTCGCACGCACATACACATACACACGCACACAAATCAAAATCCACGCCCTGTGGCCACTAAAAAATATTGCATCTGTATGTGCGAATGTGTCCCTATTAGGTACATATATGTATATATTTAAAGGATGATTCGTCCTTCGTGTTAATGTCTCAATGCCGTGCCCATGGAGCGTTTCACAGTGTAGTAAATCATTTTAGCAGCAGCTAAAACTGAGGTGCATGCCACGCCCCCGCACACAAGAGCTCAAGCCAGGCCAACACACACGCACACACACAGATACAGTGCCCATTCCTAAGCATTTGCCTGGCTGGACTTGTAACATGACAGGCGACAGCTTCAGAAACAGGATATTACATAACAGGCGCTGCCTTAACAGCAAGCGACATGTAAATGTGTGTGTGTGTGTGTGCTGTTAACTTTATGTGTGCGTGTGTGCTGTTCGTGTGCGTGTGCTGCTTGTGTGTGTGTGTGTTTGTTGTGCTTTTGTTATTGTTCTTTTGATTTGAATTGCATTTGGTTTTTCTTTGAGCAGCTTCCTTTTTCGGGTCTCGATGTCTCATTTTGTTTGTGTTGATGCCTTGACACACGCACACACACACGCACACACACACGCACACACACACACACGCACACACACATTGACTTACATTTGACTGTTTCATTTGGCATATTTCGTTTTACAAAAACAGAATTGAAGTGTTTGTTTTTTTTTTAACTCAAAATCAAATTCATTTTTTTTTTTTTTTGCAACCTTGAACTATTTTTTTGCTTTGTCTTTTTGTGTCCTTGTTTAATATTTATACAAAAAAAAAAAGATTATTTTGCTTATTGTCTTAATTTTAATTTTGTTATTTATGTTATTTGTTTATTTTTTGTTTTTTAAGGTTTTATATGCAAAAAATGTGTTACAAATGTTGTTAGAATTTTTGTTTTTGTTGCTGAAACGCTTTGTTAACTTTGGTTAAAATTCTTGTTGTTTAGTTATTGTTCATTAAGTTTTTTGTTTTTATTGTAAATTATTTGATTTTGTGGTTTGAATTGTGTTTGTATTTTATTGCTGTTGTTGGTTGTTAAATCCGCCGCGTTGCACACACACAACAATTCTCTGGCAGAGATAAACTGAGACTGAGCCTGAGCCTGAGACTGAGACTGAGACTAGGCAATGCTCGCTGTCCTCGCGCCAAGGCAGTTGCATCCTTTAGGAGTCTGCCACAGAGCCGAGGCCAGGCCCCAGCCACGCGCCAAAAAGAGAAGCGAACAATGTTGCAAAAATGATGGTGCGGCAACAACAGCAACAACAGCAACAACAGGAGAGTGGCAACAACAGAAGCGCACCAGCAGCGCAAAAATTTCAATCGCAAACCGCGACAAAAACAGCCGAAGGGATATTTCGCCCTCGCCCAGAGAGACAAACACGGCGTTGAGAGCAAACTTGAGCGCAACTTTCACCTCTCGCGTGCGTGTCCTCGCACAATGTCCTTATTGTTGTTGCCGCTTCCGCTGCCTCGGCCACTATTTCACTTTCACAGTTGCAAGCGGGGTTGAAGCTCGGCAATGTGTTACAATGATTCTGCGTTTTCATGGTGATTACATTGTTGTTGTTGTTGTTGTTGCCGCCAGGCCCGAAGCTCCAAATGTTGTTATTGTGTGCAGCACGTGACTGGCCGGAGCTTTCTTATCAATCAGCTTCCCCTTGGAGGGTGGCAGGAAGGGTGTGTGTGTGTGTGTGTGTGTGTGTGTGTGTGTGTGTGTGTGTGGCACGCTGAGATTTGAAGCTCTCCAGGCAAAGCTCTTTAGCTGCGGCTATAAAATATAAAATTATCTGAAATTAATCTACAACTAAAGCCAAAACATGAAATGTTAAATTCTGTTCAGTTGTGAAAATTGGGGAAAATTAAAGAAAATTCTTTTCTTCGGCATTATTTAAGTTATTTTACACTTTCGTTGCTCAATTTCAACTACTTTTAAATTTACAATTTTAGAAATTTATTTAATATTTATTATTGGTAAAAAATAAAAAGGAAAGCCACAAAAAAATATGCTGGCATGGTTAATTTTTAGGCCAAAAATCATGCCGAAAATGACAAAAATTTGTACTCTCGCATTGCTCTTGCTAGTGCTTAAACATTATTACTTAAGCCTAATCATTAAATGGCCTTTAGTTGTTCGTTAAACAGTAATTTAATCGCTATCACTTAACTATAGTTTAGGCGCCTGCACCGCCTACTTCGTGGCGCCCCAAAAACTCTTTAATATCTAGTTTCGCATACGAAAATGACTGCACTTATACGAAGCTGTGGGTTGTACGTGAGGTATTTCTTTGATTTGATGCGTTTTGTACGTTGTTGTTAGGTGTATTTTACAAGTTTTGAACTTCAAATATGCCCCATCCGTTGCGCTAGGGAGCTGCTGCTGCTGCTGCTGCAGAGTTAGCCTCAGCTGCCTCGTCGCTGGCAATGCTTTTGCTGCGCCTGCTGGTTCGTGTCTGTGGAAAAATGTGAACTTAGCTAGAGTCTCACTTGCCACCACACCATACTGTGCATGGTGTATTTGCGTGTAACTCACCACAGCGGCGCTGCGATGCGGGCAATCGGCATGCAGATGGTCCTCGCTGCGGCAGCGATGGCAGCGCTTCGGCTGCGGCCCTATCGCGCACTCCGATGCAATATGATTGGCGAATTCGCCGCAATTGTAGCAACGCATGCGGCGAGTTTTTCTATTGCTGCAAATTGAGTTGAATTTCGTTTAGATTTTAGTTCCTCGCCTGTGCAAAGGCCACTTACATGCGCGGCCGATAGGTGCTGCCGTGACAATCATCGCCCTGCCGACCCGAGACACGTGTCGCCTCCAGGCCACGTGCCGTGCGCTGGCACTCGAACTCCACCTCCTCCTGCTCGCCCAGCGAACGAAATCCGGCCATTTGTATGACGCTCTGTGTGTGGCAGCATTTGAGTGACATTAAATGTGTGGGTGCATGTGTGTGTGGGTGTGTTTACTCACCTGATGCACGAAAACCTCCTGACCGCCATCGTTGGGCGTTAGAAAGCCCCAGCCCTTGGCCACATTGAACCATTTGCATTTGCCCAGACGCACACAGCCGCATTCCTCGCCGGGCGACGCTGTAAACACACATATACACATACATATATATAAAGGATGGTGAATCAAGCATTTGAGTGGCAACAGGGCCTCAGCTATCCTGAATATCCTGCCTGGGCATTGCTGCAATTGTCTTTTGTTATTCAAATTTAGCCGCCGCCGAAAGCAGCAGCTGAACAACTTTTATGCCTTGCCGTGTCCTTGTCCCATTTGCCGCCAGGCAATGCTCAAGACAACCAAACCGAAAAATCTGCCACGGCAACAACAATAACAACAACAACAACAACAACAACAATTGGAAAACAGGTTTCGCTGTTTTTAATAAGAATATATTTATTATTTATTTTTTCTTTTGGATTGAATTGAATTGAATGCTTGGGAACTGTTGTTGTTCCACTTTTTATTTCTTTATCTGTGAAATGCGCGAGTTTCATCTATAAACACGCACACACACACACACACACGCACACACACACTCATACACGTGCGTTTCATTCATTTGGTGCGTTCATTCATAATTTGGTATTTCGATTGCGTTCCATTTTCGGGCGCTTATCTTTTGGCTTGCGTTTGTCTCGTAGTATCTGACAGATACATAGATACTGCCACGCACTGCAATGCATGCACGCTGGCTGATAGCCCTTATCTGAAAACCCCATACACATACACATATATATATATATATATATATGTGTGTGTGTGATTTTCTTGAGGGTTGTTGCTGTCGGAACTTAAGAGTTTTTTGTTTGTCTTATTGAAACATTTGCTGCTTCATTAAGAATTTGGTTGTGAATATATTAATTGAAGAGGAGGTTTTGGGTACTTAAATGGGCATTGATTGAGGGCAGTTACCGAAGATATTACTTGACTAGTCAAGATATTTATTAGCTGCTTTTATAAAGTTTCTAGAGCTCATTTTAACAGCTATTTGAGAAAGTTTTTAGTGGGAATTTATAAAGATTAGCTAAGGCAATTCCTTTAAAACGTTTCTTTTCAGAAAAATATAAGCTTATGTCTTTATATATCTCGCTTACATTAGGGATATATTTTGCTGATATCACATAGTTTCCATTAAATCTATGGCACATCTTTGGCGGCGACTTTCCCATTGTAAAATATCTCAATTAGTTTTAAAATATATGCAAGATCTTTAGCTGAAACTACCACCATATGCCTGAGTGACTCCTAATGTTCGGGGAAACGCGTCCATTTCCCTATTAACGTCTTATTTTTCTGGGCAGCTCACTGAAGTATGAAAAAGGAGCGCCCAAATTTGCTTACACGATTTGTAAGACGACAAACTTGTTTTGTAAACTAAACTTGTAAATTGAAGAGAAACACCAAAAAAAAAAAGTTATTAAAAAAATGCAGTCAAGCAAAAGACCGAAGCCGGGAAAATGTCTGAAAAATGCGCAGAAAATGTAGCCCACAGGGCACACAGGGGAGAAGAGGGCGGTTTCTGCACATTTTCCGCTGCATTCAGCGGGGTGTGGGCTGCAGGCAGTAGGCAGTGGGGTGGGGGGAGTGAATGCGTTTCGATTTGCAAGCATTTGAGGGTTGATCTGCGTTCGCCCCTAAACCGAGCTGCATGGGCATATATATAATGCTAGAAAGTAACAAAAAAAAAAACAGTTTGCCAATAAAAAAGTCGAATGCCAAAAGCAAAACAGAAATGCGGAAAACAAATATAAAGAACTGCGCAGTACATAACAAAACGTAACGAAAATAACAAAAAAACAAGCGATCGCTGCGGCCAATCAGCGTCGAGTTTGATAAGATTTCGTTTTTTATAGAGCAGCAGCCACATAAACAAAAGTGAAACTTGTTTTTGCTTTGGCCTTAATGTTTTGGATACGCACTGTTTCTTATTTGGGAGTCTGTGCGGGGAGGGGGGACTTCACAGAGGGGTGTGGGTGTGTGAGATTTAATACCTGGCGCTGTGCCTGGCGAGGCGCTGTTCCTGGCGCCGCCTTCAGCTGCTGGCTCGCTGCTTAAATTGGGATTTTCCATGCTGTTCGGCTATAGATTTAAATTTTGTTTGGCTTCAATTCTTGGTATTGCTTATGAGTGTGTGTTGTGTGTCAACTGCTGCATATTTCCGCTGCCCACACTATTCAACACCAAAATATACCCAAACGCACACACGCATAAATGCAGTTACAGATACATGCACGCACGCACATGCGACGTAAACGAAACGAAACGGAATGGAAGTGAAACGTAACAAAACTCGGAAAACGAACTCGATTGAAAAACGCTGCCGCTGCGCACGACGCACTTCGTCAAACTGAACTGTGAGTTGCGTTTTACTATTTCTAGGAAGGTCACAGTGCCTGAAACACACACACACACACACACACGCACGCACACACATGCGCGCTCGCACAAGAGACAGCCCGAAATTGTAGCTGTATCTTCAAAAACAATATTCAAACACGGCCACGACGCACAAGATATGTGTGCGTGTGTGCGAGCGCGACGGCAATAGCCGAGTGTAAGTGTGTGTGTGTGTGTGCGTGTGGAAAAACATTTGAGTCGAGTCGTGGTGAGCATTGAACGTAACACACGTAAATGTATCTGACAGATACTTTACGTAGCGATCACGCAGAGAGCGAGAGAGCGAGACAGCGAGAGAGCGCGAGAGCCAGAGGCATAGTCAGAGCGGAGCATTCACTCCGAGCACTTTAATTTGTGCGTGGTTTTTTTTTTCTATTTTGTTATCTGCGGTTTTTAGATAAAAATTTTGGAACTGTACGCACCGCATGCGTGACATGTATCTGAAGATCCGCATGCCATACGGGCTGGCATACTGTTATACATACTGTTATATGAGGCTGTTATACAACACGAGCTGCTGGTCTGGCTTCTGATAGGTTGAGTGCTTAAAAAACAGGCTGACATCTGATTGGTGCCACAAAAAATTGCATAAAAAACTGCACAACAAGCCGCACACGCACACGCACGTCGCATTGTTCCGATTTGCCACCCCAAAATGAATGCTGCAGATTATGCACACAAATTGCTAATGTCGCGTGGCAACGCGTTTTTACCCTCGTGCAGCATCATTGTGCAACATTTTGCGAATGTCTTTCCAGGCCATGGATGCAATTTATCATGGCACGTGCCTCGCTCCTGCTGCTATGTGCCATGCCAAATCGTCGGCCAATGCCGCAAAATGCTTGACGACAGCCGAAGGCAGGGCGGGTGCCCAGACCCGCACTGCCGAGGGTGAGAGGCTGCACACATATAGAACACAGATTTACGAGACAAGGGGCGACACCAAGAACAATTTTATATAAGCATGAGTAGCAAATGTGACTGAGCAGAGCTTGAAATGGAGATGCTTACGAAACGCTATGCACTTTATCTTAGCACGTTATCTAACTTATATAAAGTTAAAGGAGACACCTCGGGCCGCGTGGTTTACCTTAGCATATATTGATATCTCCTTCTTTATATCTATTTATTTAAAATGGAATGTTTTAGTACGTACCATAAGTTGAGTTGAATAAATAGAATTTGATAGTTTGCTCAATTGATACATTGGAAAATGTTGTCTCCTTTTTAATAAAAGCAGCCGAATCTGTCGCTATTTAAGGTGCTAATTCCTTCTTCCGGAAGGCCAGTATGGGGGGCCTACATAAATTATTAAGAATCGAACAGCACGGCGTCCATAAAATCATAGCGAAAAGTAAGCTTAGTCTGACATACATTTAATCATATACTCATAAGTACTTACATGTAGAAGAATGTGCCCCTCCGTTAATTCCGCCCAGCAGACTGACGCGCCAAGCCAAAGTATCCATCTCCAATCCGAAACTGCCAATTCCTCTTTGTTAAAGCAGCCAGTTCCTAGTTGAAGCCACCAGCGTCCAAGCCGCCGCTTCATCCTCTTCGAAGCCGGTTCATCCGCCACCGCCTTGTAAGAAAAAGACTTGAACATGATAGGCCTACTTGACATTACTTATTTAAATCGTCTCGTTGAACGGCCGGCCTCCTCTGAGTCAAAGCAGCCGCTTCAAAGTTGAATCTGCCGCCTACATATTTATTCATACATTTATTCAAGCATATATACATGCATATACACATATACTTACACATATACAACATGATTACATATATATTCATATGCATACAAATATGTAATATATATATCCTCATAAACGAACATACATACATACATAAACCGTAACGTAGACACATACATACACGCGTACATGTTCACTCACATGCACAAATACATACACTCATTCATGCATATATGCATGCATACATACATGCGTACATACATGCATACATCCATACATACATGCATATATACATACATACATACATACGTACATACATACATACATACAAACATAGATACATACATACTTATATAAATACATACATACATACACACATACAAACACTCATACATACGTACATGGAAACATGCGTTGGCGCTCACATGCACACATAAACATGCGCACATACAAAAAAGTGAAGAAAGCTTGGTATAAAGGAACATATAGATCGGATATTACCGGTATTGCTAGTGCCTTACTACTTTGAATCCTCCTTGCTGGTCAGCGTGGCTGCTAAAAAATTAGATTGATTACGAATGAACATTATTATATCTTTCTATTGACGAACATTAAAATAAAAACTAAAATATATATGTATATGACTTCCAACTATTCTTACTTTTATTTCGCGCATATAGACGAGATATGCGTTTAGTTTGAAACCAGAGCAGGACTTTGCCCTCAAGAGGTCAGGCTTGGGTCAGTTTGATTTTTATCTTCAATAAATGCATACAACACACACAAACAACAGCAGCAACAAGAACACAAAACAAAATCAGAGTGGCAAAAAAAAATATAGCCGTTGGCTCAAAGGGCCCTGTGTAATCAATATTTTGCCGACAGCAGAGTCCTTTGGCTTGTGCCCGAGATTCTGCGCCTATGTGTGCTTGTGTGTGTGTGTGTGTGTGCGAGTGTCCGAAAGGCTGGACGCCTGCGGGCACAATGGCTGAAATGGAAAGTGCCCATTAGGGGATACGAACCACTCACATGCGCATAATTGGAACAGGATTAACAAGGCAGCCGCACATCATGAATGCAATTGCAACAGCGAGCGGCGGTTCCATTGTCCGGCCGGTCTTTTGGGTCCGCTTGATCGGACATGCATTTCCGGACATGCATTCCACACACACTCACACACAAAGGGCGCGCGCGCACAATGCGCTGAAAATAATCCGCTTTAAGTCTATAAAAACGTTGCCAAACAAAAATGTGGAAAATTCGGGCAAATGAAAACTCTATGCAAAATCGTAATCAGAAAATATACAGAAAAATGCTGCAAGTTGCATGCAAAGTGGTTGCAACTGGCGGGTGGCAGGGGAGGCAGCGCCGCAGCGTTTCATTTGCCGGATGTCCCGCTGCACACGTTTGACCCGCCCGGCACCTCATGTCGGGGCTGTGTGATTATCGACAATCTCTCTATTTTTATATAATTTTTTTTTTGCTCTTGTTGTCGGTGTCCTTTTTTATGCGAGAGCGCACACGATTTGCATGTTCAGCAGGAGGCCGGCTTATTATTACAGTCCACAATAAGCATTCAAGTATCCCACTTTCACTCTTGATTGACATGTGATTGATGTTTCCATTTTGCAGTGACAGCCCATCGACCTACGGAAAACGGAAGCCAAAGGCAAGTACAATTGGCATAGAAACTCTTAAGCAAGCCTGCATTGGGGGCAACTAAGTAAATTTGTGTAATAAGTTGAATTCTTAGGTTTAAACCGATATCTGGCTCGAACTTCTTACCGTAAGCCCAAAATATTTCTTGAGCTGCAGACTTTAATGAAATTACGTTCAGCTTCCAACATTTTCAGTACAACGGCCACTTGTAAATTTAAAATTTAAAGATGAAGCCTATTTAGATAATATATGAAAAGCTAGGGCTTGAACCGAATTCTGGCTCGAACTTCAAACCGTGAGCCTATAATATGGCTTGGGCTTGAAAATATATGAGAAAATATGCTTCGAACCGAATTCTGGCTCGAACCTCAAGCCGTAAGCCAAGAATATTTCTTGGGCTTGCATTCTCCAGTAAAAGTATGTGAACCTTTCAATTTTTACAGTACAACGGGCACTTGTAAATTAAAAATTGAAGGGCTTTATACCAATTTAGAAAACATTTGAAATCAAGGCTTGAACCTAAAGCTGGTTCGAACTTTAGACGGCAAGCCGATAACATTTGTTGGGCTTGCTGACCTTAGATCTCTAAGTATTTGCTCTTTCTTAGCTAAATAATTAGCTCCCACTCCATCCCCAAGCAATCTCTATAAATGCGAGTTCCTAAAAGTATGCTTTGGTATAAAAGGGGGATTTGTTGAAAACCAGCAACTGCTCAACGGCTTGAGAGGTCTTCACAGATACACAGACAGATACACACGTTGTCAGCACTTTTCTAGACCTTCACTTTTAAGTTCTCTACAATAAAATCTTCACTTCAAATAAATTCCTTGTTAAATTCTTTGGTAAATGCAGAAATTTGTTGAAATGTTTTTTTTAGTATGAAATATTTTGTTTTTATTTATGTCTTTTCATCGTATTTGTATTAATTGTGGTTTTCATTTAGAGATATTTTAGAGATATTTTATATAATTAATAGGAATTTAAGTTGCGTTCAAATAATTTCATTACATTTTCTTTTTAGATTTACGCATATAATTCGCATACATGTATTTAGTCAATTATGGATTCATATTTGTTTTTGGTTTAGTGTTTTTTTTTTTTTTGTTGTTGCTTTTTTATTCCGTTATTGTGGCATAAAAGGTGAATGACAGAGACATATCGCTAACAATTTTAAATGGATTCAACAAAATACGTTCACTAATTTAAGGTTTTAATTGCAATTTGTTTTGTTAATAATGATTGCAAATGAAATTCGCTGCGTTTTTAATTGTGTATGAGAACCAATTTTGTACATTTGTGGATACAAAAACAATTTTCAATCAAATATATATATATATATATAAATAATTATATATACATAGATATAGTGTGTATATTAATATGCGTTTACCAATAAATATGCATAACAAAGGCTCTACATGCACTCTATACGTAATTAGATAAATATACAGAGACAGATAAAGATAAAGATACAGATACAGATACAGATACATATGGAAATATTGATTTGCAATAAAAGTTGACATACATATAAGTACTTATCGAATATATAATGCAATATATTTGGATTTGATTTCTATAATTGATTCATTCATTGTTTTTGTTTTTATGTTTTTTGTTTTTGTTTTTTGTGTGTGTGTGTGTGTGTGTGTGTTGACCTAAATCAGAGTCACTTATAACACTAAGAAGCAGTCATTTATTCTCCATTTAAATTTACGTGTTGTCGTCACTTTTTTGTTTTTGTGTTTTGAATCCTGAAACAGATTTCAAAATAACTGTACAAGTTGCATCCTCACCAAGGGCATAGTTAGTATAGCTCTCTATAGCTCTTTCGCCTCCCTCTCTCTCTCTCTCTCTCCCCCTCTACCAACTACAAACGTGTGCTATTACAAATATATAATAGTTTATATATATGTATGTATATGTATATATTTGTATAAATAATAAGTATATATGTATATTACAATGCGTCAATAAATCAAAACGTATGAAAAACTATTTGTTCTGTCTTGTAAAATATGTTTTCTTTTTAGCAAAAAGTTTCCTGTTTTAAAATATCGAAATGCAGCCAGGCAAATCAATGCTAAAGTTGTTTGTTTTATACTGTATGCTTTATCTTTTTCTTTTCAGTTGTATTTGTTGTTGCTGTAACACCCAAAACGCTAAGAGTTAAGAGTATTGTATATATAGTAATTCATTCAGTCTCAGTCTCACGAATAGGAAAGTATTATTATGCATGACATTTGCTTACATCATTTTATTATTGTTATTCTTTTTTTTAACTAATTAATCAATAAATCAGAAATCATATGAAATCAGTTCGAAAAATTATTTTCAATATTTTTGAGTATTGCACAAAGAACCAAAACAAATGAACGCACAACCAACAACACATGAGTCGAAGAAAATTAGAAAACCAAAAGCAAAATTTACGTATGCCAAAAGTAAATAAATAAAATCAACAATTTTCTATGTTTTTTTTTTGTTTTTTTTTTTTTATAATTTTGATTATCTTCTTTTATATTTTCCATGTATGTAGGTCTCCCACTCAATACTTTATGATTAGAGTTAGATAATGCGTATATATACTTTTATATATATATATATATATATATATAAATATTGCATATGCTTATTAAACTTAGACTCTAGTTATATAGCTAACTCCGTACAAACTTTGCGTTCAACTTTTTCAACGGTTTTGCGTCTTTGTATCGAATACAAAAATACAAATTGAATTTTGCGTAGTCTTAGTCTCAATTAGCGGGTCGAACACGCGCTGCTGCCACTTACCCATAACATATTAACGAAAAAATAAAATAAAATGAAAACCCGGTAAACAACTTTACAAGCCGAGCGCACGCACGGGCGTTTGGTAAATGAAATCTTCGATTCAATAATATTACGCATACGCCGCGTGCGCTCGCAGCGCGCGCACACGATAAATACTTAAGTGTTACGAATTGGTGTTGTCTCTTACAGTTTAAGCTGGTATTAAGCTAGAATATACAGGTTTGTATTTAGAGCTAATTAGATTAGACTTAACGCTAGTCAGCCTCATTAATATTATAAGCTTAAATATTAGTTTTCATTATATTAATCAGACAAATTAACTAAGCCATTTGCTTTACTTAACTTACACATTGAGAAAAAACGAAGACTAATTGAGAGCGTGTTGTTGTTGTTTTTGTTTGTTTTTGCTAAATTTTGGTAAAGTTACGAATAATTCATATTTTTTGCATTTTTGTTTTTTCTTTTTGGGAGAATTTGTTTTTCCAAGGCGCAAAAGTAATTGTTGCAAAGAGCTGAAGATTTGCTTAGAGAAGGTTTACGATATAGTATATGCTGCTACAGTATTAGGCTATGTATGTGTACTAATATTTATATTAATATATGCGTATATTATGTACTTAAGTTTATGGTCATAATTATTGTGTTTCATAATACAAATACAATTGTAAATGTAAATGTGGACAAATGGAAACAGTCAAAAGCACCGATTTTCAGCTAAGTTTTTGTTGTTGTTCTTGTTGATATTTTTTTTTTTTTTTTTTTTTTTCATATTTTCCTTTTTTTTTCAGTTTTCACTAATCATAATAATCATATAATCATAATGATAATCTCTACGTGGCTAAGTAATTAATAGCTAAACACTAGCGAATGAAGCGATTGCAAATTTAACAGGCCTTCAAATTAATTAATTATTTATTACATATGTCAAAGTTTATTGTTTTGTTTTGTTTTTTTTTTTTTTCGTTTAATTATTTACAGTTTGCTCATTTTATTGTATTTGCTGCTCTTAATAAAATAGATACAAATATATAATAAATATTTATATTCATATATTTATATATAAAATACGTATTTGCAGTGTTTACTTATTTTTGTTCGTAAATTTATATACCTTCTGCTTAAATTTGGAATTGTAAGCAAATATTTGTGTTTTGTTTTTCTTTTCAGTGCTAACGAAATTCAAATAAGGCAACTTGAATCTAATTGTTTGTGTGTTATATATAGGTCTATGTATGTAATTGTAATTTACAACTCGCAACTCGAAAACAAATTTAAATGCATTTTTAGTTGTCACATCGAATCAAAATTGTTGTTTTTTTTTTTTTTTGCCGTTTTTATTATTTTGTTTATAAACAATGCGCTCTGCTGCCACTTTGAATGGTTTTTACAATTAACAGCTTGAAATGATTTTCCAGTTGTTTAATATAAAATATTTATCAAAAATAATATGCCGTGTTTTCTTTTCTATGTTTTATTTAATTTCAGATTGTTTATTTTTTTTTTTTTTTTTTTTTTTTGTTTGCTGAGGGACTGCCAATTGTTGAGATCTAGTTTTTCATAGCGCGAAATGAGTTGGTTTTTTTTAATAAATTTTGAGTGGGTTTGTGGGGTTTTGTTTTGGGCCCGCCTGCCTATGTACAATCTAATAATAATACCGTTATGTGTGCTTGTGTGTGCTGCAGTTAGGTAACGTCTGTCCGCTTCCGTACGGTTCTCTTAACTCTACGTGTGTTGTTGTTGCTGTTGTATTGCACTTGAATTTCAGTTACGGATATTTAAATGCCGGATCTACGTGCACTCAATGATCATGGGCTGGCTGGAGGACTCGATGACCGAGGGTCGATTCTCCTGCGTCTGCACGAGCGGCCCATGCAGATAGCCAGCGTCTGGCAGCGGCTTCAGCGACTTGGGCGAGTGCTGTGCCAGATGATGCGGTGGCCCCAGATGCTGCTGCTGTTGCTGTTGCTGCTGTTGCTGTTGCTGTTGTTGCTGTTGCTGATGCGTGGGCGGCTGTCGGCCGGGCGAGGCCTGTGGCGGCTGCTGCTGCTGCTGCTGTTGCATGTGGTGTGGCGTTGTTGGCGGCGGCAGCTGATTGGCTGTGGTCAGCAGCATGGGCGGGCCGCCGTGTGGCGAGTGCATTAGGTGGCCCGGCGGCGCATTGCTCGCCTGCGCATGCGGCTGATGGCCCTGCAGCTGCTGCATGTGCATGTGCGGCTGTCCATTGCCGCCCAGTGGAATGAGACGCGGCGGCGACTGGGCGCCGGTCAAATGTCGCAGGCTCGGGTGCACCGGATGCATATGCTGCTGCAGCTGCTCATAGGCCTCGCGCGAGTCCGGCTCCGGCAAGTCCTTGTCTGCAAGTGCAAAACCATTTTGAGCATCTGTTGAATGTGGAGCCGAGCCGAGCTGTGCTCTGAACTTACCCAGGCACTCGGAGGTGGCCGCCGCCGCCATGGCCAGTTCCTCCTCCAGATTGTTGGGCTTGCAGCTTGTGGTCTTCCAGTGCGTGCGCAGGCCGGAGGCACTGATATACTTCTTGTCACAGCCCTGGCAAACATAGGGCCGATCGTTGGTGTGTAGACGCTTGTGCAGCTTCAGATGGACGAATTGCGTAAACTTCTGCGGGCAGAGATCGCAGGCGTACGGCTTCTGGCCGCTGTGCAGCCGCAGATGGGTCTTCAGATTGGACGTGCTGGAGAAGCGCTTCTTGCAGATGTCGCACTGATGCGGCTTCTCGCCCGTGTGCACCAGATGATGCTTCTGCAGATGCGCCAGCTGGGTGAAGCTCTTCGTGCAGACATTGCACTTGAACGGCCGCTCCCCGGAATGGGTGCGCAGATGCACCTTGAGATTGCTCAGCTGGCCAAAGGTCTTGCAGCACACATTGCACTCGTAATGCATTTTGCCATCCTTCTTCTTCAGCGGATACGGCAGCGAGCGGTAGCCGCGCGACGCCAACGAATTGGGACTTAGTGGGCTGCCGCTGCGCGGGCACGAATTGCCATCCGGACTGAGGCTGCTGGGCGGCGAGATACGCAGCGGCGAGAGACGCTGCAGCGGAGTCAGTGGCTGCATCAGAGGATGGTTCAGCATTTGGGTGCTGCTCTGCAGCAGATGCAAATTGGAGGCGGAGCCGCCGCCGCTGGACGCATTCGACTGGCGATCGAAGGGCGAGTGCGAGCTGTGCGGCGGTGAGTGGAACGTGGAGGTGGCCGCATGCAGGGACTGCGCGCCCGGGTAGCCCGCATAGCCGGCATAGCTGGGCGAATGGCTGCCCGGCTCGTAGGCGGCATGATGTGTCCTCGACGGCGAATAGATGACATTGTGATGATGATGCGAGGCGGCGGGTGGCGGCGAGCACTCGCCTTTGATCAGCGTGGCGCGGCTCAAGCCGAGATCCTGCTCGCTCACAACATGCGCGCCGCTCAGCTCCTGGGGCTGACCCAGATTGGAGCTGGAATCGGGACTGACTGCGTTGCCATAGCGCTGCGACTTCTTGTAGCTGTAGGCCATCTCCGTGGGCGAGGTGGGCGGCGGCGTCGCTGCGTTCGCCTGCCTGCAGGCATTTGCTGCGGCGGCGGCGGCCTCCAGGCGATGCTGGCTGGTCAGTATGGACTCCAGTATGCTCGAGCTAGGCTGGGTAAAGCGCACATAGCGCTCACCAGGCGGATCGGCCTCATAGTAGGGCTTGCTCAGCGGCACAATAGTGCGCGTCTGGCCGCCCGAGTTGTGCTCCAGTACAATGACCGTCGAGGAGGCGGGCTGTGTGTTGGTTGGCTCCAGATGCTGCTGATGCTGGTGCTGCTCCTCGCCCAGCGTTGTGGTGGTGCTGGGCGGGCACATCGAATCCTCGGAATGCGCTGCTGCTGCTGCTGCCGCCGCCGCCGCCGCTGCCGCTGCCGCATGCAGCTCGTGCAGCTCCTCCTCCTCCAAGCCGACGCCGGCTGGCGGCAGATGCTCATCGACATCCTTGAGTGGTTCCGTTTTCACACAGCTTTTATTCTTGAATTCGTACTTCAGCGGCATTTTCACCTTGAATTTGCGAAACTCGTTCTTGTCCGACTCACAGCTGGGCGTGGCAACGGCGGCGACGGTGGGCGTGGTGGCTGGCGGCGTCACACTGCTGGGCTTTTGCGCCTGCGCAATGACCGTCTCCTTGGGCGCAATCGCCTTCTTGGAGCAGTCGAGCACATAGTTGTGCTCGCTCTCGCTATCGCTGGAATCCTCCGGCGGCGTCAGGCCATCCTCCTGGCACTCGTTGCTGTGGTAGCCCTCATCGGAGCGCACCGACCGCACGCTGCCATCTTGCGGCGTCAGCTGATGCTCATAGTGCGCATCCTTGCCGCACAGCGGCGACCCAGCCGTCTCCTTGTCGCAGCTGCTGTTCAGCGGCGAACGATCCTGCCCAATGATCACGGACGCGTGCCGGCTGTGGTGTATATGCGGATGCAGCGAGTTGGAGCTGCTGCTGTTGTTGTTGTTGCTGGTGGTGCTGACATGGGCGGGCGGACTGGCGCGTCGACAGCATTGGGTAGATGTTGTTGTTGCTATTGGCGGAGGAGCAGCTGCTGCCGGCGGCGCACCTGGCAAATGGAGACCCATGACATAGGTGATGTGACTGACAGCCACCTCGGCGGGTATTTCGGGTGCGGCCATTGCATAATGTGGCTTCTTGTGCGCCAGCTCCTCGTCCTCATCCTCCTCCTCCTCGACGTCCACGTCCTGTTTGCAGGCAC